>JAWPHD010000246.1:0-532500 GCA_037043455.1 Cyrtodaria siliqua
TAATTTGTAGCGAAAATTTATATTAAAAACTTGCATCTTCTTTTGGTTCTGTCTGATTTTAAACACCAATATTTAATTTAAATTATGGTCAATTATTGAGGATAAAGTCCGAGTAAACCCTTTTATTTTCACCTATTGAATATCTCAACCTACCGGAAGTTGATCGGATGTAAACGTTATGTATAGTGAAGACATTTCAAGTGTTCTGGTCATGGATGTGTAACCAGTAACATTGATATAGTGTATAGTGTAAATACAAGTCATATATTTTAATTTCACGTTGTTTTTTTGGGGAGCATCCGACCTCGCGCATGTACAGTTTCACCCAGCACCTTCACGCTATGTCCAACAGAGGATTTTGTGAAGTATTTCATCGAAGTCGAAGTAAAGTAATTTAAGGAAACTGACCAGACATTTAGTTTAAGTATACATTATTACATGTCGCAAAATTAAAACTTATTTTAATCTCTTGTATATGTTTGCACCAACTGAGTGAACTCGATCATAAAAAATTGTAATCGATTAATCGGAAAAAGGGCTTAACTGACCGATGCTCGTTCGAACTGATTAATCGGAACAGCACTAAGTATCACCTTAATAATTGGCATTTTTTTGCGATTTAACTTCTATATATTGTGATGTTAAAATATTACAATATTTATAATTTAACATGTTTCTCTGCAGAAAGCTATGCTATAGAATTATCTGACTTGCTTGAGTAAACAAGTAACCTCATTCAGTCATTGATCAACAAAAGTGGGGTAAAAAAGCAATAAAATTTCGTTTCATTTGTGAAGCATATTATCAAATATTTACGTGTATTCTAAAGGATTAGCACAGTTCATCAAAACAAGCACACCATTTTACTGCTATTATCACGCATCAGCAGATTAATATGTGGATCCAATGTAAATATTTTGATTTGGTCAATTTCACTCAGTGACCTGGTATAGCGAGCAAACCCGCCAAAACATTACACAATGAAACACAACGTTCTAATAAGGATTTGGATTTGAAAACAGTTACATGAAATAATTCAGATTATACTCTTACCAACTACATCGCCAAATGTACAGTAGCTTGAATGAATTGCACGATCTTGAATAAAATGCAGGTCAATTTTATTTCTGCGACATTTTCAGACAATATGGCTGTCTGCGGTTGCGCGTAAAACGAAGGGAGAATTTATTACTAATTTCCGTGCAAATAAACTAATAAATTACTATATTCTTAAGTTTTTTAAATCTCTATATTCCATTTATTATTGTATAAATAAATATACGTTTAAATATGATATGTGCGCAAGAATTTTTGTTAAAGCCATAAATACCGAGTCGGATTTAAGGAAAAGATTATCCTGTCAAGCTCCAAAAGGCTGTATGCAAATTAACTTTTTTCTAATATTTTTTATCTTATCTGACAAAAAACGTTCTATTTTCCAATAAGAAAACAAACTTAATGTTAGTAAGCTGGTTTTATTCCAAATTAAATAAAAATATTAGCACTTCAAAAATACTCCCATCATTCAACATCCAAAATGTCAGCCTCCATGTTTTTCATTGCTTTGTAAATGTTTTTTCTATATTTTTTAAAGAAAACATGATGAAGAAGTCAATTGTTGCAGGAGGAAGTATGTCCCTCTAATTTCATGATATTTTTCTATATTTTGTCTGCTAAGAACAGTTGTAAACTTACGATTATCCAAGCTGCTTTGTTTACATAGAGTTATATAATGAAAACTTGTAGCGACTACTTCTTTGAAACTACCTGACGGATTTTCATGAAACTTCACAGGAATGTTGCTCTTAATGTCTTATTGATCTTAGCAAAATTTCAGGTCGGCCGGAAATTCAAGATGGCCGCAACGGTTAAAAATAGATTTTCAAAAAACAAGTCTGTAGCGACTACTTCCTGAAATCAAAATCAATCAGTAGAGCTTCAAGGTCATTGACCTCTTGTTAAAAATACTAACAGTCTTTGTCGGTATGACGACGCATGCCTAGGTCCCCAGCAGGGGTTTGGCATTAAAGGAAGATAGATAGATAGATAGTTTACCCTTGGGAAAGGGCTATATTTTTGGGGGGTTTAGAACTGAACTTGAACATCATTTGCCAGCACATTTTAGCTACAAGTATTGAAGATCGATGTTTAGCTCGACTATTCGAAGAATAAGCTAAGAGAGCTTATGTAATCACCCCGGCGTTGATCAAGGTTTCAGGTTTCGACACTAACTTTTTTAAACGGGTAGTCCGCAGGACTAGTGACTTTAAAAATCTAGTAGTCCTCCTGAGAACTAGATGGTCCTTTCAAAAAACGGTGTATTTAGCAACAAAAAAAACAGGTGTATAACAGGAGACAAACTTCAAAGTGAACAGTGCCAAAAACCCTTTTCGTCTTGAAGATACCAACTGAAATCGTAAAACTTATTAATTCTTTTTCGGTTTCTCCCCAGGCAGACTTTCATCAGATTTAGATGCATTTTCAACCCTAACCAACTTGACAAATGTTGTAACCAACTTGACAAATGTTGATCGAATGCAATATTATTCTGGTCTTCGTTTCATTTTTATTGAAAAATACTTATTATTCGACAATTACCCCAAACTTATTTTTCAGTCATACCCGCATTGAGTAACAAAACACTAAATCATTACCTTATCCCAGGGAGTAAGTATACAGGGAGGAGAAACGGGTTCATAAACGCTCTAGTTTATCGATTTATGCTGTCGCGCTTGAACGCCGCCATTTACTATTTTATCGATACAGGTAAATCGATCATAAGCGCGTTAAATTTAAAAAGTTAAAATTTCAGCCAACCTCGCAAATTAGGCAGTTTTTACAGCCTCTTTTTTACGGCTTTCTGTTATAATCAACATCACGAAATTACCTTCTTGACAAAGATAAATATGTCTACTATTCACTTTTTGTTATTATTAATGCCTAATATAACCCATACTTTGTATCTCGTTTGCAATAGCTCCATACCATTTTTAATTTTAACGGAACCGTCTAGTAATGTGCTTTTATACATGCATACAAATACACGCTCTGTATCAGAGGACACAATGTGATTAAATAATACTTATGTTTACATTTTGCACCTTTATCGAGTTTGTAAGTGTAATAATTTATAAGAATATGCTGTTTTTCACACAAGCGCGAAACAACCGGAAGTAGTCATTTTCACGCACTAGTGAAACAGGCGCGACAACATAAAACGGCAAAACGATCTGTTTCTCCTCCCTATATACTTACTCCCTGCTAATCCATAGACATAGATGTTATTGATGGCTATGACTAATCGTAGGATTCAATACATTTCCGTTGATTTCTCTCGTCTATAGAGCAATCACAAACAAACTCACTTTATACCAAACACATTTCTTTATTTCCTAATTAGCCATCGATAAAACACACAATAGAAGTTTGTGCTTTTGCTTATTGACGACCGCCGCAAAGGTTCTTTACAACTCACTGTGCCGATGTCAATCATACAATTATAACCGCCTTTTAAATTTATTTATCGCTGGAGAAATCATTTTCAAAGTATCTCGTCTAATCATAACCCCGCCCTTGCGTAGTAGTTTGTAGTACGATTTTTAATTATTCACCAAACGAAAAAATACGACGGCTTTGACTGGTTTACTTAAATAGAATGCGCACATGATCCCCACATGATCTAATCACGTGATCGTCTAACGAGCAAACATGTCGGTTATATTCACATCTCGCCTCAGGCACACCGATAATGATCGATAACTAGGCTATTGCCCTGATTAGATAAGAGTCGGGTTGTTATTTAATGGTAATGGGGTTAAATAAGGTACTTGTGAAACACGAGCTGATCCAGTAATTTAGAGGGTTTTGTTAATTATGAGGTTAATCGCATTTGAAATTGCCGAAAATCACCCGAAAATGACGGCGACTCAAATTTCGCCCCACATGGATAGAAAAGCGATGTCAGCCAAACCATAGCGACGTTTTAAGCGACTTCGCCTAATCGAGTGACCCCAGCCCTATATTAGGAATGTGTATTTTACGGCCGTAATATCTATAATGGGGCTCGAAAAATTACTAGTCCGACGGACTAGCCAACTTTCACTTTAGGTAGTCCTCCTGAAAAACAGGTGGGCACAGGACTAGCAGACTAGCGTTAGTGTCGAACCCTGGGTTTGCGTGTAAGCTGTGTTTACAAGTCTATATCTCTTACATTTCTTATCCTAGCACAACCAAATTTAGCCATGGGCTTCCTTATAGCATTATCTTAAGGGCTGCATAAGCAGTTTTGGTTCCTGTAACCCATGGGTTCCCATGGAACCCAAATTATTATAGCCCTTAAAATGTGTCCCATTTCACATCAAATTTTGCATGTAAGCTGTGTTTACAAGTCTATATCTCTTACAATTATTACCCTAGCACAACCAAATTTGGCCATTAGCTTCCTTATAGCATTATCTTAAGGGCTGTTTAAGTAATTTTGGTTCCTGTAACCCCTGGGCTCCCATGGAACCCAAATTCTGATAGCCCTTAAAATGTGTTTGTTTCACATCAAATTTTACGTGTAAGCTGTGTTTACAGGTCTATATCTCTTGCATTTCTTGTCCTTGCTGAACTAAGTTTTGGTATTGGTTTCCTTATAGTATGTTGTAAAGGGTTGGATAAGTAATTTTGTCTTCTGCAAATTCTGGGCTCCCATCATGCCCATGGAACCCAAATTGTGATGGCCCATAAAATGTGCAATAAAGGCAGATCTAGGTTTGCATGTAAGCATGTATATATCTATAAATTTGGTTTGGGATTTCTTATAGCATTATGCATCTTATTCATACTTCACTCATATTGGGGCATGGGCATGGAAAAAATTCTGATAGCCCTTAAAATGTGTTTGTTTCACATCAAATTTTACGTGTAAGCTGTGTTTACAGGTCTATATCTCTTGCATTTCTTGTCCTTGCTGAACTAAGTTTTGGTATTGGTTTCCTTATAGTATGTTGTAAAGGGTTGGATAAGTAATTTTGTCTTCTGCAAATTCTGGGCTCCCATGGAATCCAAATTGTGATGGCCCATAAAATGTGCAATAAAGGCAGATCTAGGTTTGGGATTTCTTATAGCATTATGCATCTTATTCATACTTCACTCATATTGGGGCATGGGCTACCTCCCCCCCCCCCTCCCTCCCCCCCCCCCCCCCCCCCCCCCCCTCCACACGTTGTTATTTATATATTTTTTACATATTTCTGTGTTGTGGTCAATTCTTACACATATATGTTGCTCCCCCCCCCCCCCCCCCCCCCCCCCACCACTCGAAACTGTTGTTTTTTTACATATTTCTGTGTTGTTTTGGTCAATTCTTACACATAGGTATGTTGCACTCCCCTCCCCCCCCCCCCCCCCCCCCCCCCCCCACACACACACACACACACACACACACACATCCCCCACTCTCGAAATGAAATATTTTTATTTAATGTTGATTGTTTTTTTGCATATATCTGTGTTGTTTTGGTAAATTCTTACACATAGCTTCTTACACATATATGTTGCCTCCTCCACCCCATCCCCACTCAAAACTCGATTTTTAATTATTTATTTTTACATATTTTTGTGTTGTTTTGTTGAATTCTTACACATACATATTGCCCTCACTCCAAGGGCCAGCAGAGCTTATGGGATGGCAAGTTGTCCGTCGTCCGTCCGTCCGTCGTCCGTCGTTAACTTTTGACTCGTTAAGACGATAAGGCCTTCATTTTTCATCCGATCTTTACCAAACTTTAACAGGTTGTTAATATTAGTGAAAGCTCGGTTTCAACCGATCTTTACCAAACTTTAACAGGTTGTTAATATCAATGACAGCTCGGACAAGTTCGAAAACCAGCCAGATCGGACCAGTAACAGCGGAGTTATGGCCCTTGATTTAGTTAAAAATGCTATATTGCTATATTTTGCCTTGTTAAGACGATAGGGCCTTAATTTTTCATCCTATCTTTACCAAACTTTACCACATTGTTAATATCAATGAAAGCTCGGACAAGTTCGAAAACCAGCCAGATCGGACCAGTAACAGTGGAGTTATGGTCCTTGATTTAGTTAAAAATGCTATATTGCTATATTTTGCCTCGTTAAGACGATAGGGCCTTCATTTTCCATCCTATCTTTACCAGATTTTACCACATTGTTAATATCAATGAAAGCTTGGACAAGTTCGAAAACCAGCCATATCGGACTAGTAACAGCAGACAGGCCTTTTTCTGCTCATTTTGGAAAAAGACCTTTGAAAATTGGGAACATTTATGCCGTAAATTTTGCCCAATTGGGAAAAAATTTAATCGCTTTATGCCTCAAATTGGGAATTTTCATAAGTTAGTTGTACATAAATATCAGGTTGTTTTAATTGCCTGGTTTCAATACATGATACATCAGGGTTCCGGAAATACGGGTGCCCGACGCCCGGGGCAAGAGGATTTTGGGCGCGGGCAAGTGACCTTCACAAATCTGCTTGCCCGCCACTTGCCCGACGGACATTTACATTCCAGACTAAATCAAGTGGCAAACTAGCCATATCAGAATTTCATTTCGATAACTGAATAAAACTGGCTGCTGTTTTGCGCCGCTGGCATTGTTAATAAGATCAAACAACTTTCGGTACAATCAACAATCTCGCCCCAGGCAGCTTAATTTGTGGCATTATTTCAATAAACAACTAATTAACCCACACGCGCATTTCACACCGTTTGAAAACAACACCGTATCACAATTTATCCTGACACGACCGTCAGACGTGTGTCCATTGGCCAATGAAATCGCGGCAAATATGTCCGTGACCTTCCAACCATGAACATAGCTACTTTCAGAAATTGTTTCCAAATAATCTCTGAATGTCATTTGGACCTTCCATAAATCAAATCAGAAAACTCTTTCTTAATTGGCAAATTTAATGTGTCAAAATAATGATTGACAGACCCACGTGACGTTATGTTTTTGTTTAGATAATCTTGCCGAAGATTTTTTCGTAACTAAAATACATTTTCTTTTACTCGAAGCACTCGTTTATCAATGCGCTTTTATGAGGTATTTGGTGTATTTCATTGATATAGTCTGTAATTAAACGTATATGGAAGTGCATACTACACAAATAAGTTGCATAACTTAGCGATATGCGCATGTCATGGGTTTTCGCGATTTCAGAACAATCATGGGACCTTTTTCTCAAGTTCTGAACTTTCGCTTTTGATAAATAAGGTTACTGCTACTACTTCTTAAACAATTCCTAGGGGAAACCCTATTCATGCCTCTTGCTTTCATCTAATTCCCTTTAGTTAAAATACAAAGGCGTAGGAACGTTGCCATGGTTGCAGAAATTGGGGGCCAAGTGAATATGTTTAATAACGTTTTTGTCTTGTTTGCTTGTCACTCATTTAAATGAACACAATAGCTTCTTTTTTTTCTGTCAATTGTACACACTGTGACATTAAAAGTTCCATACACTAGCTGCCAAGCATTTTTTTGGATGGTCATCAAAAATAATGGGGTTGTGTGTGTGGTGATTGGTAAGGTGGGAGATGGAATAAAATGAGTTTGTATACTGTCACATTCATCATTTTATGATTTAAGTAACACAAATATGTAATAGACACAAAAGAAGAAGATGCAACCATTGAATTTTTTATATGAATAAATACAACGTATTCACTAATACATAAAATATATTCTCCCTTTCTTTTAAGTATAATGGTCCAAATTATGCGGCAGTCCGTCCCGTTTAACACGAATAATGGTACAGCGCCAATTTTTTAGGGCAATTAAAGTGTTCTTAAATGTGGGGCAAGTGAGATTATGGGCAGGGCAAGTGACTTTTGAAAATCCACTTGCCAAGTGGATTTTCAAAATATTTCCAGAACCCTGTACATGATTTAAATGTTGTTATTTTTATAGTATTTCCTTGAAAACATTTTTATATTTGACCTGACTTTGTAAATATTTTGAAAAAATACGAAATTCCTCAAAATTAATCCAAAAACTATAACAGTGTTCACTGTTAATCATCAACGTTAAATAAACATCATTCCCGATTAGTTTGCAATTATTCACAAAACGTTGTAGACCCACGTCCCGTTATTATAAACAACCCCAAAACGAACGCGTTCCGTGATTGGGAAACATATTAGACTAAACCGCGAGACGTCATGACTGTTGATATTTATTATTTCCGGTTTCAATTTGAAGCGTCCTGGTAATATTTCAGCTGTTTTTCTTAAGTTTCACGCAGGTATTGCAAATTTGATTTTGTAATGTTTAATTCTTTCTTAAATTCGTCCTCGTCCTGTGGACTAGGAAGGGGAATTTTATTTCAGAATTGGGAAAAAACAACTATATTTGGCATTGGGAACGGGTCCGATAGTCGGACATGTGAGAATAGTAGAAAAAGGCCTGGCGGAGTTATGGCCCTTGATTTAGTTAAAAATGCTATATTTTGCCTCGTTAAGAAGATAGGGGCTTCATTGTTCATCCGATCTTTACCAAACTTTATCAGATTGCTAATGTCGTTGAAAGCTCGAATAAATTCGAAAACCAGCCATATCGGACCAGTAACAGCGGAGTTATGGCCCTTGATTAAGTTAAAAATGCTATATTTTGCCTCGTTAAGACGATAGGGCCTTCATTTTTCATCCTATCTTTACCAAACTTTACCACATTGTTAATATCAATGAAAGCTTGGACAAGTTCAAAAACCAGCCATATCGGACTAGTAACAGCGGAGTTATGGCCCTTGATTAAGTTAAAAATGCTATATTTTGCCTCGTTAAGACGATAGGGGCTTCATTGTTCATTCGACCTTTACCAAACTTTATCAGATTGTTAATATCAATGAAAGCTCAATGAAAGCTCGGACAAGTTCGAAAACCAGCCAGATCGGACTAGTAACAGCGGAGTTATGGCCCTTGATTAAGTTAAAAATGCTATATTTTGCCTCGTTAAGACGATAGGGGCTTCATTGTTCATCCGACCTTTACCAAACTTTATCAGATTGTTAATATCAATGAAAGCTCAGACAAGTTCGAAAACCATTCAATTTTTTTTTTATTTATTTATTTTTTAATTTTTTTATTTTTTTAATATTTTCTTTTCCATTTTTTTCATTTTTTTATCCATTTTTTTTTAGCTCTATGTTGGACCAGTCGGACCAGTAACAGAGGAGTTATGGCTCTTGAATTAGTTAAAAATGCTATATTTTGCCTCGTTAATACGGTAGGGCCTTCATTTTTCATCTGATCTTTACCAAACTTTACCAGATTCTTTAGATATGGCCCTTGATTTAGTCAAAAAGCTGTTTTTTGCCCGAAACTTTCAAAAAAACGTAAATGGTAGTCACTCGCTTCATTGATGTTATAAGAGCCATGTTAGCAAGTAGAGCGTCCACAGGATCTCTTGGGCCTCTTGTTTTAATCTAAATCTAAACAGTTGGCTAAACTGTTTTTGTTCAGTATATATATTAAATGGAACATTAAGCATTTATTGATTAGGCAATTTATTTAGGGTTTTACTGTGGTTTAGTTTTTAAACAAGTAAGGCCAGACTTTTTTTATTTTTTAGGTTTACTGACCCGTCAACCGAAATTATTGCCGAAATCAAAAAAAAAAAAAAGATTTTAAAAATAAATAAATTAAAAACATTTTTTTAAATTTATTTTTTTAAAAAAAAAGAAGCTTAACTGGCATGACTGATAAAATAAAAGCTTTCTAACTTCGAGATGAAATAAAATATGTTATTCACGACAAAACAACCAATTTTCTTTTTATTTTATGATTTTACAAACAATTATTTAAGCAATTTCAGTAAGAAACCGATACACACCTGGCTACGTGCCCTATTCACGAAACGTTACATGACATCACTTTTTTTTTGAAACCGTTAACGTCATAGAAAGAAAGTAATTAAATAAACAGTGGATTTAACAGTATAACAGTTGGAATATCTTGTGAGTCGTGTTACTGTGCATTTGTGTTGGTTGTACATTAAAAAAGTAGTCCCGTCAGCTACTGTGGAATAACACTCTATATTCCACAGTGTGGAAATAAAACTCTTTTATTTCACTGATAAAATACAGTATTTCATTGCTTATCATAAAATAAATGAGATTATTGGTAGAGCAATTGCCCTGTAAGCATGGGGTCCAAGGTTCGAGTCCCATACCTACCACACTCTACCCCATTGGTTTACTATGGGCGACAAGGTTATTCGGTGAATGCTGGATAGTGGGAGACCAGGGTCTTAAAAGACTGGAAAAACTGAAAAGACGCTGTTAGTGAGGAGTTCCAGGCTTAAGTCAAGTAATTGCTGCAGTTTTCCCCCTTGGTTTACTTCAGGGCATCCCCTTCTCATTTGGTGGTGTTGGACATTGGTCGGATTTTACAGTATCCTTGGGTGTTGGGGATACAAAGAAGGTATCCAGATCCATATCTGATATATAAAATCCTCCAGTAATAGGAAAATTGCCAGATGTTTAATATTCATGACTGTTCGCTGATTGGCTAACAGAGTTTGACATCTATCTTTATATTTTGCCAAGAACCCCGATGGGAATAATCAGGGAACTGTGCATAGTGTCTAGTTTGTAGACAAGAAAAGATAACAAAAGAAGTTTGAGGAGAAAAACAATGTAAATGTGTCAACAACAGCATAAAAAGGTAAAAGCAAGGTTAAAAAACAATCATGTATACTTCAGATGGAAATTTAATAAATCAAGATCTTTCTGCAGCACGACATGAGCTGGAAGTGAATTGCAGGGGACGAGAGTTAGAGGACAGAATGATTACTTGTAGTTGTCAACTCCTGTATGGATCTGTCAACAAGTCATCAAGTGGAATAGGGGGACGAGAGTTAGAGGACAGAATGATTACTTGTAGTTGTCAACTCCTGTATGGATCTGTCAACAAGTCATCAAGTGGAATAGGGGGACGAGAGTTAGAGGACAGAATGATTACTTGTAGTTGTCAACTCCTGTATGGATCTGTCAACAAGTCATCAAGTGGAATAGGGGGACGAGAGTTAGAGGACAGAATGATTACTTGTAGTTGTCAACTCCTGTATGGATCTGTCAACAAGTCATCAATAGGAATAGGGGGACGAGAGTTAGAGGACAGAATGATTACTTGTGTCAACTCCTGTATGGATCTGTCAACAAGTCATCAATAGGAATAGGGGGACGAGAGTTAGAGGACAGAATGATTACTTGTAGTTGTCAACTCCTGTATGGATCTGTCAACAAGTCATCAAGTGGAATAGGGGGACGAGAGTTAGAGGACAGAATGATTACTTGTAGTTGTCAACTCCTGTATGGATCTGTCAACAAGTCATCAAGTGGAATAGGGGGACGAGAGTTAGAGGACAGAATGATTACTTGTAGTTGTCAACTCCTGTATGGATCTGTCAACAAGTCATCAATAGGAATAGGGGGACGAGAGTTAGAGGACAGAATGATTACTTGTGTCAACTCCTGTATGGATCTGTCTACAAGTCATCAAGTGGAATAGGGGGACGAGAGTTAGAGGACAGAATGATTACTTGTAGTTGTCAACTCCTGTATGGATCTGTCTACAAGTCATCAAGTGGAATAGGAATAGCTATCATCTCAGACACTTTTTTTTTTATGCAGGTCCCCTGGCAGGTCCCCTGGCATGAGGCTACCAGATTTTATAGAAGGATCATCACTTTTTTTTTAAGCTGAGTGGTCCAGCGGGCATCCTATTTTAATTTGTGAATATTAAAAGTATAAATGTATCACAGTCATGTTATCAGGGTTTGACACTAACTCCTCAAGTAGTCCACAGGACTACCAACTTTCAAAATATAAACCTCAGAATAAAGGGGTTTAAATTAAACAGAATATATGTAATAAAGGAAACAGTGGACATAAGGCCACCATTAAAAAAGTGTTTGTTTGCAGTTTCCGACCCACGGCTTTTGAGGGTGGGTCAGAAGGTAAGATTTTTTTTTTTAAAAAAACATTCTTATTATTAGCTCTACTGATCAGAGATCAGCAGAGCTTATGCCGTGGTGCGGTCTCCGTCTGTCTGTCTGTCTGTCCGTAAACTTTTTTTTGTAGTGACTACTCCTCTGAAACTACTGAATGGATTTTCATGAAACTTTAGTGAAATGTTGCCCATGAAGTCTAGTTGATCCTAGCAAAAATTCATGTTGATGTGAAATCCAAGAAGGCCACCAAATCTAAAAATAGGTTTTTAAAAAACAAGTTTGTAGCGACTACTTCTTGAAAACTCTAGTGATATTGATATGGGACTTTTTCTAAAATGATCAGCATGACATGATGTTGGTCCTTGTCGAAAATTGTTTTGATTCGACGTTAGGTCGGAATCTACAGTTTTCTTTGAAATTCAGACTAGTTTCAGACATGTACACTAATTAGGTTAAATAACTTGAATTCTATTTTTCAGAACTAACAAACATGCCCTATTCCTGAAAGACCATATAATTTCCTCTCAAAATATAGCAAATACATGCTAGAAAGCAACAAAGTCAGTTTCTCTGCCTACAAATACAATTCATTTACCCCACCCACTTAGCACTCAAAAAAAGGAAAACATGACATTTATAGAGACACGGCAGCATATACCTGTCCCTTATTTGAGATATAACACATCCATAATTGAATGACAAACACTCCAAATTGTCATAAAAATGCTATTTCTACATACCTTATCCGGCTTTTTTTTCCGTAATCTTATGTCGAATGGAGAGTTGAAGTTATTGATCAAGTAAAGCTACCATTTACAACATAGCCACCAGTTACTAGTTTCTGTTTACAGACTCTATACCGGTCACAGTACAAAAACTTTATTTACACCAAAATTAACTATTATGTCATACTAAGTCAAAAACACCACATTTGTGGATTTCTTTTTTATTGTCTAGCCTGTACATGGCTTTTAATCTCTTAGATTTCTGTTTTATAAGAAATTCCCCATGGACATTCATTCGAAACTAAGGAGTCTCCCCTTAAGGTCGGAATCTACAGTTTTCTTTGAAATTCAGACTAGTTTCAGACATGTACACTAATTAGGTTAAATAACTTGAATTCTATTTTTCAGAACTAACAAACATGCCCTATTCCTGAAAGACCATATAATTTCCTCTCAAAATATGGCAAATACATGCTAGAAAGCAACAAAGTCAGTTTCTCTGCCTACAAATACAATTCATTTACCCCACCCACTTAGCACTCAAAAAAAGGAAAACATGACATTTATAGAGACACGGCAGCATATACCTGTCCCTTATTTGAGATATAACACATCCATAATTGAATGACAAACACTCCAAATTGTCATAAAAATGCTATTTCTACATACCTTATCCGGCTTTTTTTTCCGTAATCTTATGTCGAATGGAGAGTTGAAGTTATTGATCAAGTAAAGCTACCATTTACAACATAGCCACCAGTTACTAGTTTCTGTTTACAGACTCTATACCGGTCACAGTACAAAAACTTTATTTACACCAAAATTAACTATTATGTCATACTAAGTCAAAAACACCACATTTGTGGATTTCTTTTTTATTGTCTAGCCTGTACATGGCTTTTAATCTCTTAGATTTCTGTTTTATAAGAAATTCCCCATGGACATTCATTCGAAACTAAGGAGTCTCCCCTTAAGGTCGGAATCTACAGTTTTCTTTGAAATTCAGACTAGTTTCAGACATGTACACTAATTAGGTTAAATAACTTGAATTCTATTTTTCAGAACTAACAAACATGCCCTATTCCTGAAAGACCATATAATTTCCTCTCAAAATATGGCAAATACATGCTAGAAAGCAACAAAGTCAGTTTCTCTGCCTACAAATACAATTCATTTACCCCACCCACTTAGCACTCAAAAAAAGGAAAACATGACATTTATAGAGACACGGCAGCATATACCTGTCCCTTATTTGAGATATAACACATCCATAATTGAATGACAAACACTCCAAATTGTCATAAAAATGCTATTTCTACATACCTTATCCGGCTTTTTTTTCCGTAATCTTATGTCGAATGGAGAGTTGAAGTTATTGATCAAGTAAAGCTACCATTTACAACATAGCCACCAGTTACTAGTTTCTGTTTACAGACTCTATACCGGTCACAGTACAAAAACTTTATTTACACCAAAATTAACTATTATGTCATACTAAGTCAAAAACACCACATTTGTGGATTTCTTTTTTATTGTCTAGCCTGTACATGGCTTTTAATCTCTTAGATTTCTGTTTTATAAGAAATTCCCCATGGACATTCATTCGAAACTAAGGAGTCTCCCCTTAAACATGGCTGCCAGCGGCCATCTTTGTTTACATAGAGTTATATAATGAAAACTTGTAGCGACTACTCCTCTGAAACTACTTGACGGATTTTCATGAAACTTCACAGGAATGTTTCTCTTGATGTCTAATTGATCCTAACAAAATTTCAGGCCGGCCGGAAATTCAAGATGGCCGCCACGGCTTAAAATAAATTTTCAAAATACAAGTTTGTAGCGACTACTTTTTGAAAACTATAAGGGACTTTTTCTAAAATGATCAGCAGGACATGATGTTGGTCCTTGTCAAAAATCGTCTTGATGCAACGTTAAAAATGGCTGCCAGCGGCCATCTTTGTTTACATAGAGTAATATAGTAAAAACTTGTAGCGACTACTCCTCTGAAACTACTTGGCTGATTTTCATGAAACTTTACAGGAATGTTGCTCTTAATGTCTAATTGATCCTAGCAAAATTTCAGATTGGCCAGAAATTCAAGATGGCCACCACAGCTAAAAATAGATTTTTAAAAAATAAGTTTGTAGTGACTACTTCTTGAAAACTATAAGTGATATTGATATTGGACGTTTTCTAAAATGATCAGCATGACATGATGGTTATCCGAGTCGAACATTATTTTGATTCGACGTTAAACATGGCTGCCAGTGGCCATCTTTGTTTACATAGAGTTATATAATGAAAACTTGTAGCGATTACTCCTCTGAAACTACTTGATGGATTTTCATGAAACTTCACGCGAATGTTGCTCTTGATGTCTTATTGATCCTAGCAAAATTTCAGGTCGGCCGGAAATTCAAGATGGCCACCATGGCTAAAAATAGATTTTCAAAATACACGTTTGTAGCGACTACTTCTTGAAAACTATAAGTGATATTGATATGGGACTTTTCTAAAATGATCAGCATGACATGATGTTGGTCCTTGTCAAAAATCGTTTTGATTCAATGTTAAACATGGCTGTCAGCGGCCATATTTGTTTACATAGAGTTATATAGTAAAAACTTGTAGCGACTACTCCTCTGAAACTACTTGGCTGATTTTCATGAAACTTTACAGGAATGTTGCTCTTAATGTCTAATTGATCCTAGCAAAATTTTGACTACTCCTCTGAAACTACTTGACAGATTTTCATGAAACTTCACAGGAATGTTGCTCTTGATGTCTAATTGATCCTAGCAAAATTTCAGGTCGGACGGAAATTCAAGATGGCCACCACTGCTAAAAATAAATTTTCAAAAAACAAGTCGGTAGCGACTACTTCCTGAAATCAAAATCAATCAGTAGAGCTTCAAGGTCATTGACCTCTTGTTAATGCATGCCCATCGACGGCATGCACATATTGTGTGCTTCACTAGTACTATCCATCAGGGCTTCTAAAATTTTAAAATGCAAATCGGTCCAGGTTTTTTACTGCCGTAAGAATCGCACTTATTTTGAAAAAATCACTAAGATCGCCGTAACTCCCCACCCACCATGTCAGCTGCACCATGCATTTTTTCCGTTTAGTCATTTATATAGAGAACTATTTAAAATTTATGTTTGTATTATATTTGTATTATTTATAACTTACTTTATCACAATTTGTACATTTTCAAGACTGACATCAAATTAAAGACGGTAACACTCGCTTTAGTGAACCGACAGAACGCGTGATATACTTTCTCCGATAACACATCAAAGGCATGCTACCTAGCTATAGACTCTTCCGGAAAACTCCCTACTATCGGTAATGGTTTAGTCCAAATTGACCTACTTTCGCACAGCGAGTGACAAACAATCGTGTTATGGATCAAAGAATATTGCCGCAAGGCATAGTTTAAGATATTAGAAGGAGGGTAAAGGGCAATTGTAGATTTTTTAACAACCGATAGATAAAATTTCTGGACCGATTTAAACAGAGATTTTGAAAAGAAAAACTGTCTGGAGAAACAGATTTCGGTCTGGAAACTGATAAATCGGCGATTTTAGAAGCCCTGCTATCCATAGAGTGTTTTTTTTAAAAAGGGTTTAGTTAAATATTGACAGAAATTGCAAAACATTGATCAAATGTTCATTTATGGACACATGAAATAGACTTAGTAACTATTAAACTATATTCGATGCTAACTTTTTTGAAGTAATGTTTCAAATGACAAAATATTTTGTTTGGTACAAGATATGATCATCAAATACAGTGCATACAATCTACACTATTTTTATATTTCATCTAAAACATATAAATTGAATATTCGCACATCATCATTAGAAATACTTGAAAAATATGGTCAGATTTTCACTTGCCCGGGGCAAGTAGAAATTTAGTTCGGGCAAGTGAATTAGAAAATAACATTATTAATTTGTAGATATATATACACTTTACACAAAATATTGTTCCCACGCAAAAAAATTCCAAGTTCTGGCATGTAGAAAAAAAAGTTAATGTCAAGCCCTGTTAAGGACTATTGGTCAGCCATCTTTGAAAAAAAATCCAAAATGGATGGGGTATGATTAATAGAAATTTTCATCCAAATGCATATTATAGACATGAACATTGTCAATGATATAATAGATGACATTAATGCAACACTATTGATGTGAACATAATATCAGAAACAATATTTATTTGGTAGAAATAGTGCCCTTTATATTCGAAAAGTTTAGTGCAATTTTACTCTAAGATGTTTTGTTTTTTATGTTAAATTTGTCCATAGAATTGTCCATTTATCTAAAAATGGCTGACCAATAGCCCTTAAAGTATAAACATTGAACTCTGTGTCAATTTCACTTCTCATTTTACATTACTGCAAAGAACAATATTCTCTTCAAGTGTCCTTTTTGCAGACACCATCCTCACATTTTTCTCACTCACAAGGTCGGTCAATTTCAATTTACTATAGCAGCAGAGATTATTTCCAAGCATCCAATATATCAGAGCATTATGAAACTTCCAAAATAATTGAAACAACCAACAATATTTGTGATGAACACATCGGGGAAAAAAGAAACAAAGAAACTTGAAAAAAAAAAAATTGGGTCGGCAGATTTGCCGTGGGGCAGTCGCAAACTGCAAACAAACAATATTTTAATTTAGGCCTAAATGAAAAACATTTCACAAAGATGGATTCCACCTATTCAGTAAGTCACACATCTGCCTGTTGGCCTTACTCGATCTGCAAGGTCTGGATGTCATTTAAAGTCAGATAAAATCAGAATCCACATCTTCCTGGTCATTCCAATCAGCCCGTAACAGCTTAAAATGCATGCAGACACACCTTAATTATAATATAGTCCTTAGGCCTTTTTTTTTTAATAACTTGGTTTACGGATCCGCCGAGTCTAATTTTCACGTTTTAGAAAAAAAAAAAAATTGTACTTTTCATTTTTTTTTTATTTTTTTTTTTTTTTTTATTATTATTTTTTTTTATTATTATTTTTTTTTTTCACTTGTGTCAAGGACATGCTCGGTTATCTAAAGTATGCAATTAAACATGGATTTCGATAGGGATCTACGAAAAGTGATGTTCGATTTTTGATTCTCTCTCCATTTTTGACTTAAAACGTCAACATTTTGCTTGTAATTATTTCTCTCAATTTCCCCTGAGTAATTTTATTTTTATTTTTATTTCGACCTCCTGACGTAATTTTTTCAGAAAAAATCCGTAAACCAAGTTATTAAAAAAAAAAGGCCTTACATGTCATTTCATGTTTTTCATCATTGTACATGAGCCATTTAATTGAAACACCATTTTTGCTTTGTCTTAGATTTTCTTACATATATAGAGAACTCATTCATTATTGGATGGATTGTTTTAATACTGGGTATGATCATTTACTACAATGTGAATATATTTTTTTTCTTCATTTGATTTCATTTTCTTGATGAAAGATTTAGCCCCCAGGTATTTCCACGTTTTATTGGGTATTGCCAGTTCCATCAGAAAAATGATGTATTTCAGTCGAACGATTCATCCTAATGCTTGTTCATAGCACACAGTTTATACAGTTTAGAATCAATATTGTTGACGGTTGTTTTTCTGCCTGTTTTTACTTCGTTCGACGTTTATTACAGGGAAAATTGTAATCAATTTAAATCAACAAGAACTTGTATAGCTACTTTATTTGTTCATATGTTAGGTCGAAACTAGTTTTGGGGACGAAACATGCATGACGCAATAAACTCTTCCGAGTACCCTTCTCACATTCACAATATCGTGGGCCATACCAGCTATGTCTGTGAAAAGCGTACATCGCAACATCTTGTCTTTGCCACAAACATGACAAACACATCTCGGTTTTGAAGTGAAAACACCTTTGGATATTTCCTTTGGATAGGAGTTTTAACAAACTATATAATAAAGTTGTTTTATGTTTTATGTTTTTATTTCGAAGGTGACGATTATGTCTATTTGTTTTTGTCAAAAGTAGGTAGTCCACTGGACTACTTAGCTTGGAGGTTTAGGTAGTCAGAGGTAAATTCTGGTGGTCTTGGACTACTGGACTATCGTTAGTGTCGAACCCTGGTTATCAGGAAGTTATTATACCCTCTGCCAACAAAGTTGAAGGGGGTGGACAGTGTTCCCATTCACGCACATCACGCATGAAAACAAAAAATCACGCACCGCACAGAAAAAATACAAGTCTGATAATAAGAAAGCATGACCGTCGGTAGATTTCCAAATTCTTGTCCACTTTGTCCGAATATTTTTTGAAAAATCTAAACGAAACTAAAACGCTTTGTTTACGAAAACATTATCCCGAGTAATTGCGTCAATTGCCCTATCCCTCTAGTGCATACCACGATGATTGGTTATGACATCATAATTGCACGCGCTACCTAAATGAAAGTAGAGAAAACATTGACATCTCATTCTGGTGGTTTTGACTTATTTCTTTTTCAGATTTAGTAAGTATATTTAAAATTAAAATAAAAACTTAATAATAGAATAAATGAAGATCAAATAATTAATTCAAATCGTGTTTCGTCTCTCCCGTGTACTATTTATAGATGCGCAAACGTGTTGACTGGTATTGGATTTTTACTTGAACGAAATGCAATACAGTCTATTTGTCATGGCGCAAAAAAAAACTGTCTGCATTCGGCTTTACGCCAAATAAACTAAATGTCACGGAAAATGAGGTCGCAAATAAAGTATGTTGAAAGGTTTAAAAATCTTAAAAATTCATAGTGTACCCCATAAATTTGTAGTGTACCCCCAAAATTTAACAGTAGGGGGTACATGTACCCCCAAATGAAAAAGTCAGTGGGAACACTGGGTGGATACTGGTTTGAGCTTGTCTGTCCGTCTGTAGACCAAAATCTTGTATACTTAACTTCTCATTCATTAATTGATGGATTGTTTTAATATTTGGCAATGCTGATTAAGTATGATGGAAGTTGTCAGTGAAGAAAAAGATTTTTGATTTGATCAGTTTTACACAAGTTATGGCCCTTCGATTTTTTAATCTATATATATATATATATATTATATACATGTAGGGGCCAAAATCTTTTGTGTTTAACTCCTCATACATTTTTAGGCGGATTGTTTTAATATTGTACATGCTGATTAAGCGAAGAAAAAGATTTTTGATTTGATAATTTTTACATGAGTTATGGCCCTTTGATTTTCTTACATATATATATTATATACAATGTATAGGGAAATCTTGTGTGTCTAACTCCTCATTCATTATTTGATCGTTTGTTTTAATATTTGGCTGATTAAGTATGATGTGAAGATGTAAGATTTTTTTTGATTTGATCATTTTTACATGAGTTATGGCCCTTTGATTTTCTTACATATATAGGGAACTCATTCATTATTGGATGGATTGTTTTAATACTGGGTATGATCATTTACTACAATGTGAGATATGTTAGTGAAGAAAAGGATTTTTGATTTCATTATTTTTAGTTTGACTATTCGAAGAATAGTGAGAGCTATCCTACTCAACATCGGCATCGGCGTCTGCGTTGGCATTGGCGTCGGCATCGGCATCCCCAGCTTTACCTTAAAGTTTTTGTGCAATAGATTTATAACTTCAATACTACTGAAGCTATTGCATTAAATCTTTATACTAATGTTTCCCATCAAATTCTGCACCTTACCCAACAATCCCCATAACTCTTCCTTGCATTTTGACAAAGTTATGGCCCTTTGAATGTCATGTCTTTACCTTGAAGTTTTTGTGCAATAGATTTATAACTTTAAAACTACTCAAGCTATTGCATTAAAACTTTATGCTAATGTTTCCCATCAAATTTTGCACCTTATCCAACAATCCCCACAACTCTTCCTTTCATTTTGACAAAGTTATGGCCCTTTGATTGTAATAGATTTATAACTTCAAAACTACTCAAGTTATTGCATTAAAATTTTAAACTAATGTTTCACATCAAATTATGTACCTCATCCAACAATCCCCATAACTCTTCCATTCATTTTGACAAAATTATGGCCCCTGAATTGGTAAAAAATCTCATTTTTACATAGAAGTATATAGGAAAAACTCTTCAAAATCTTCTTCTCCGAAACAAAAAGGGCTGCAGCTTAGATATTTTGTATGTAGCATCGTCTAGTAGTCCTCTACCAAGTTTGCTCAAATGGTGATCCTGGGTTCAGAATTGGACCCGCCCCGCGGGTCACAAGAAATGAAATATGAGGGTGTGGGTGAGCCCCCTGAGTCATAAATTAGTAACTGTTGAGATCCCCACCCTATAACGATATATACACTTACTGGACATGAACAGACAGATACAACCATCTTACCAGCATAGACACCGGGTTGCTTCCCCACCCCTGGGGACATAGCCCCTCGGTCATAATTTGGAAACCATTGAGATCCCCACCCTATAACCATATATACACTTACTGGGCATGAACAGACAGATATAACCACCCAACCAGCATAGACCCCAGTCTCCTTCCCCACTCCTGGGGACATAGCCCCTCGGTCATAACTTGGAAACTATTGAGATCCCCACCCTATAACCATATATGCACTTACTGGGCATGAACAGATGGAAACAACCACCCAACTAGCATAGACCCCGGACTCCTTCCCCACCCCTGGTGACATAGCCCCTGGGTCATAACTTGTAAACCGTTGAGATCCCCACCCTATAACCATATATACACTTACTGGGCATGAACAGACAGATATAACCACCCGACCAGCATAAGCCCTGTGCGCCTTACCCACCCCTGGGGACATAGCCCCTCGGTCATAACTTGAAAACAATTGAGATCCCCGCCCTATATCCATATACATATATATGGACATGAACAGACGGATACAACCACTCAACCAGCATAGACCCCGATCTCCTTCCCCAACCCTAGGGACATATCCTCTGGGTCATAATTTGGAAACCATTAAGATCCCTACCCTACAACCATATATACACTTACTTGGCATGAACAGACGGATACAACCATCCAACCAGCATAGACCCTGCACTCCTTCCTCACCCCTGGTGACATAGCCCCCGGGTCATAACTTGTAAACCGTTGAGATCCCTACCCTATAACCATATATACACTTACTGGGCATTAACAGACGGATACAACCATCCAACCAGCGTAGACCCTAGACTTCTTCACCCCCCTTTGTGGACCTAGCTCCTGGGTCAAACTTTACAAATAATTTGATATTTTTGTCTCGACTGTTTGAAGGATCTTATGGGGTTCATGGTCACAAATTGCATTGATGTGTTGATAGGCTCTTGGCATCAGGTAAATGTTTACGTCCGCATTTCTTAACATGTAAATAACTTCAACATTTTTTATCCAATCATCATCAAACTTACATACTTTATTATAAATGGGACGATGATCATATCTATTGAGTTCAAAATCATTGGATGAAAGGTCAAGGTCACAAAGGGGTCAACGGTCAAATGCATTTACATAATACTTTTAACATATTTTCTTCAAATTTTCAACTTATAAAATTTGCATTATGTATCCTTTGAAAGGGTTATTATAAGATTACCTCCGTGTCATCACAGAAAAATTGTGGCCCTTGATTTAATGAAAATTCCAATGTTTTCCTTCTTGACACATCCAGCTCACCCCTTTGTTTTCACCTTTTTTTTCTGGTTGTATGCCGGGTGTATCATTTCTTGTTCTCTGAAAATTCGCAAAAGTTGTGCTACGCTGTCCTCTGACAGCTCTTGTTTCATGAGTTATGACCCTTTGTAGTTTTAGCCAGTGGGAATCCTTTACTACCCATTCATTGGCCTATGGATTGTTTTTATGTATTTCTGATGATTCAGTTTCAAGTGAATGTGATCCTAAAGGAAAAAACTATTGGCGCAATAAAGTGCAGGGGTCAAAAGGGCAGAGGCGGGGGTCTATTTGTCTGTCTTTAGCGACAGTTCTACTACTGGTAAAAAAAGTAAACAAATATGCAGCTCTTCATTCAAGAAGAGATGGTCAAATATTTAGACCAACTACATTCCTTTAAGGCTGCGGTTATGGTCCGCAAGGGTCGTGAGAATATATGGAAATATTTGACCAACTCTTCTTGAATGATGAGCTGCATATTTGTTTACTTTTTTGCACGGGGTTTGATGATTTATAACTTCCGAGCTACGTATACAACACATTCCAGTTTTACGACAATACGTTCTGTATTTTATTACTAACTATGGCAGCCTAAATATGTTTTTAAGAACAATAGCGCAATAGTTAATGATAAACAATATTGTTTAAGTAGTTGTTTTATCAAGTTCTAAATTGTTTCATTTCCGCCAATGCGATCTTGTTGTCCGGGTACGTTTCTGTACATTTGGGGAATTTTCTGGAATTCAAAGATTTTCGGTACGCTTCTGTATACATAAATTTACCCTGGGTACTGTAGTACCTGATACGACATTGACCCCATCAGCGGAAATAAACTGGCCTCCATTTTCGAATATAATGCTCCATTTCATTTGCTTGCCATATTGAATTGTAACTTCTCCTTTGAGCTGAAAGTTAATTCAGTAGCGTGGTTATACTTTATATGAATGTTAAGCAAATGACACTTTAGCAAATGTGTTTTTCCTAATTCCAAAGGAGGTATACCATTCCCCTAAATGATAACATCACACTGAATACCAAAACAAATTACCATATACTAGGAAGAACTACACAGACTAGTATGAGTGACTTTTTTACTATTCAGGTTATTGTCGGCGTCTTCTGCAATGGACAAGATACTCCAGGAGACTGGGAACACCTGCGGTCCAGCCCCATGACAGTGCCCAGGGTCAGCTGGTGCATCTAGATATACCACACAGACATGCCGGCTCGCAGATATCACATCGAAGTATGTCCACCATGGAGGAGGAAAAGAGCGATGCTGGTCTCGAGATGGTCAAGGGGATAGGCGACGTCCGCGTAAATGTTCGGACATCGTTCAGAACAGATGACAGTGACCCTGTAAGTCTTGATGCAACTATGGGCAGCATGTTTACATCTAAAAAATTCTGTAAGATGTCTTGATGCAGTTGTATCATTTTGACCTCTACTAGTATACATATATATACTGTCCATATCATTTTGACCTCTATTAGTATCCATGTATATACTGTCCATATCATTTTGAACTCTATTAGTAATTGTATCCATGTATATATACTGTCATTTTGACCTCTACAAGTATCCATGTATATACTGTCCATGTCATTTTGACCTGTACTAGTATACATGTATATACTGTCCACATCATTTTGACCTCTATTAGTATCCATGTATATACTTACTGTCCATATCATTTTGACCTCTATTAGTAGCCATATCATTTTGACCTGTACTAGTATAGATGTATATACTGTCCATATCATTTTGACCTCTATTAGTATACATGTATATACTTTCGATATCATTTTGACCTCTACAAGTATCCATGTATATACTGTCCATGTCATTTTGACCTGTACTAGTATACATGTATATACTGTCCATATCATTCTGACCTCTATTAGTATACATGTATATACTGTCCATATCATTCTGACCTCTACTAGTATACATGTATATACTGTTCATATCATTCTGACCTCTACTAGTATACATGTATATACTGTCCATATCATTCTGACCTCTATTAGTATACATGTATATACTGTCCATATCATTTTTACCTCTATTAGTATACATGTATATACTGTCCATATCATTCTGACCTCTACTAGTATACATGTATATACTGTTCATATCATTCTGACCTCTACTAGTATACATGTATATACTGTCCATATCATTCTGACCTCTATTAGTATACATGTATATACTGTCCATATCATTTTTACCTCTATTAGTATACATGTATATACTGTCCATATCATTCTGACCTCTACTAGTATACATGTATATACTGTTCATATCATTCTGACCTCTACTAGTATACATGTATATACTGTCCATATCATTCTGACCTCTATTAGTATACATGTATATACTGTCCATATCATTTTTACCTCTATTAGTATACATGTATATACTGTCCATATCATTTTTACCTCTATTAGTATACATGTATATACTGTCCATATCATTCTGACCTCTACTAGTATACATGTATATACTGTTCATATCATTCTGACCTCTACTAGTATACATGTATATACTGTCCATATCATTTTTACCTCTATTAGTATACATGTATATACTGTCCATATCATTTTTACCTCTATTAGTATACATGTATATACTGTCCATATCATTCTGACCTCTACTAGTATACATGTATATACTGGCCATATCATTTTTACCTCTATTAGTATACATGTATATACTGTCCATATCATTCTGACCTCTACTAGTATACATGTATATACTGTTCATATCATTCTGACCTCTACTAGTATACATGTATATACTGTCCATATCATTTTTACCTCTATTAGTATACATGTATATACTGTCCATATCATTTTTACCTCTATTAGTATACATGTATATACTGGCCATATCATTTTTACCTCTATTAGTATACATGTATATACTGTCCATATCATTCTGACCTCTATTAGTATACATGTATATACTGGCCATATCATTTACGTGTATATACTGCTTGTACCATTGACCTCTACAAGTATCCATGTATATTTCAGACATTGCACAGCATACAGCATGATGGTCTATACTATAAAGTATCCAGTGACGAGTATAAGCTATATGTACAGGATGGACAGTTCCCAGGATATCAGCAACAGGTGAGTCTCCAGGCAATCAGCAACAGGTGAGTCTCCAGGCAATCTGCAACAGGTGAGTGTCCAGGCAATCAGCAACAGGTGAGTGTCCAGGCAATCAGCAACAGGTGAGTGTCCAGGCAATCTGCAACAGGTGAGTGTCCAGGCAATCAGCAACAGGTGAGTGTCCAGGCAATCAGCAACAGGTGAGTGTCCAGGCAATCAGCAACAGGTGAGTGTCCAGGCAATCTGCAACAGGTGAGTGTCCATGCAATCAGCAACAGGTGAGTGTCCAGGCAATCAACAACAGGTGAGTGTCCAGGCAATCAACAACAGGTGAGTGTCCAGGCAATCAACAACAGGTGAGTGTCCAGGCAATCAGCAACAGGTGAGTCTCCAGGCAATCAACAACAGGTGAGTCTCCAGGCAATCAGCAACAGGTGAGTCTCCAGGCAATCAGCAACAGGTGAGTGTCCAGGCAATCAGCAACAGGTGAGTGTCCAGGCAATCAACAACAGGTGAGTGTCCAGGCAATCAGCAACAGGTGAGTCTCCAGGCAATCAACAACAGGTGAGTCTCCAGGCAATCTGCAACAGGTGAGTCTCCAGGCAATCAGCAACAAGTGAGTCTCCAGGCAATCATCAACATGTTAGTCTCCAGGCAATCAACAACAGGTGAGTCTCCAGGCAATCAGCAACAGCACTTCCGAATATATCTATCACATGCTTCAGAAAATCAACCCTTTTTAAGTACTTTATGCTTTAATTATGTGTTTAATTAGCTTAAGACCCAACCTTTAAGGTTGCTTGTTTTATCATCAAATTATTGTCAATGACGTTAGGTATCCCTATTGTCTTATCATTATCAATTTTCATCCGCCATATCAAAATTGTTCGCGCCATCTATTACTAAGGTAGGTACGAGATGAAATTTAATTTTTCCCAGCCCTATCTAAATATATTTCAAATCTTGACAGCGTTTTCCAAACAAAAGCAAAAAATAACACGTCTCTTGATTCGCATCTGATGTCATTTTTCCTGTCATGTTTTGAAGAGATATATCATGTGTATGGATACAATGTTGTTTTTTAATTTAAACAATTCGAGGTCAAAGTATGGGTCTTGTGTCCTACGTTAGTTTGTTACAAATTAACAATTGCTCGGTTTAAAGAAACAATTTCCTTTTATTTTGACGTGCTTCGTGTCCTGAACCATGCGTTACTAAGATTACCACAATTTTCATTCTGTTAACAATTTTGAATTGATATGTTTCCGGTATACTAAGCTGATTGTATATTTGTATTTACAGAACTAATTAAGATGTTAAGATTTCAAATATAAGTTTGATCAGTGGTGTCTCAAAACTTTCTGAACAGCCCTCATGCATAAGTTATTATAAATAACACAGAACTGCCACACACCTCCAGAAAATTACGTTAAGAAATTATTATTTTATTTTAGGCATATCTGTATATTATGGGTGGTGAAAAAATCATGCCTTAACCGGAACTCAAACCAAGGGCCTCTAGCATGCCTTGTTAGCACTCTGCCAGCTGAGCTATCGAGGACACACGGTTTGCAATCTCTTAAACTTTGTTTGTTGAACGCAGACAGGTCCTCATCAGTGTGTTTGTGTGCAACTAATTGCATTGCTAGTGGGATATTAGGGCTTTCTCTTTGTTTTTGAGTTACAGGTGAAGTTTTATCAGTAGACGGGAGATTTATAGTTCTGTTTGTTGTTGTAACGGTCAGTTACCATAGTAAGAGGGTAAATCACCCGCATAGCGGCTATTAAGGAATTTCTGTGATATGTGTATTAAAATAGTAAGTTATGTTCTTTCTTTGTGGTTCATTTTAGGTGAAGACATTTCAAGAGTGTGTAATAATGGCCAGAAAGCCGGCATTAGAAGTATTTGACATAATAGACAACGTTAACCTCAGCCATCCACCACTGAGGATCCTGTTCTGTATCCTTTTGTATATTCTATATATAGTAACAGATATTCTCTATATACAGTAACATATTTTCTTTATATAGTAACAGGCATTCTATATATAGTAACTGGTATTCTGTTTATAGTAACAGGTACCCAATATATGGCATTCGTGAAAACTCGGCCAATCCTGTCATTCTTCAGGATCATACCTCGTGTGTATGTTGACGGATCGGTATGTTCAAAATATTGACATTTTGTTAGAGACAGGAAATAGTGCACCTTTGCTACACATTTTCATGTGTGATTTACATTGCATGTTTGTTATTACAACACAGATGAAGGTTTTATCACTGTTTTCATGTAAATAAACTATAGATGGAGCAGTCGGCTAAATTACATTGCAAAACTTCGATGATATCTTTGATTTTTAATGCAAATTCCTTTTGGCGGGAATCTAAGGAGCGCCATGCTAGTATGAAGTAACCAATATGGAGACCTTCTAGATACATTCGAGATATACTTCAAAGGTGTGATCGAGATGTCGTGAATGCTGTGGATGTGTAGGCTGATTATTGCGAATGCGGTAACTACATTTTCACTAAATTTGCTCAAAGTTTTGTTTGAATTAGATCTCGGACTGGTTTAACAATGAGTAATGATCTTGGATGAATTCAACAATGAGTAAAGTAAATGCATGTATTACAGATTATTGTCAAATTAAGCAAAAAATATATAATGGAATATCATTTTGTAAATGCGATAAATTCAATGAACAGTTTTGGATTAACACCAGATTTGATTTGACATGAAAAATTTCACTGATGTCTGAACTCAATCTCATAAAAAGCAAATCCTAATTACGCTTTGATACTCTCTGCTATAGGATCTGACCACCCTCCGTGTAAGTCACGTCAGATCGAGTTTTCATCTAATCAGTATTCATGAGAAGATCAACTAAATTCAACCAATGAATCGCGCGTTTCATATGCACTTCAGATGGCGTTCGAGTGAACTGAACAAACAAAATCCACATAAAACATATAGATCTATATCCGAATAAAGATAAAGTTAAAGTCTTCATTGTTATTGCTGTGGATTGCACGATAAATTCAAAAAAATACACAAAATGGCATGTTTTATATCAAGATACGAGGAAAATCATGGGCACTGCCATGTGTGTTTTGAAAATATATATTCCACCGAAATTATTACAACATTAGTACTCTAAATAGTAAGACATAGTACATCTGGCCCGCTTAGCTCAGTTGGTAAAGTACTCGACTTTTGACCCGCGAGTGTCATTTTAGAGTGGGTTCAATCCCACGAATCGATAAAAAAAAAGTACCACTATTAAAATCCGTCGAACAATCTTTTCTCTATTTTTTTTCCAGTAAATATTCAATAATGGTTGCTGTCTTATGTTTGTCAACACAATTATTTTGAAATTTATAAGCTAAAAGTTACGGACATTGTCTCTTTCAATACCGAGCGTAGACTGCTCCACCGTGTTTTACTGAAACTCGACATGCGCAGTGAAGCAGTCTATACCGAGCAATTATGTAGGCTGAAATCTGATTGGCTAAATCTAAATCTGACGTGACCTGCAATGGAGTGTAGTCAGATCCTTGAAGTGTAGAGAAGCGTAGCATGATAAAGGGTCTGATTTTAATGAGATTGGTCTGAACTTAAACATGAACAATTTGGGGTTGACATGAAAAAGTTCACTTATGTCTGAACTTAAACACGAACAATTTGGGGTTGTATGTTGAAGGTCATGCAATGTTTGTGACCAGTCCATAACTCTAAACCACTTGAGACAATGGAGTGAAATCTAATGCATGTATTTATCATCCAGAAATACACAATTCAAGGCTGCATGTTTAAGTTCACATGACAGTGACCTTTTTCATGTCTATTCCAATTTACGTGTAAACAACTAAACTGCAGGGATGAAACTATTTGTTTATCATTATAAGCCACGTGTACCAAATTTGGAATCTTAAGATAATGGGCAAGATTTTTATGTCTGCTCCAAAACTCATAAACGTCTTGAGATCTGGGGTGTGTAAGGGTAATAAAGCCGTGATATATTTATCATATTACACGAGTGAAATAATATGCAAATGAAGCTGAATCATCCGTTCAGCTCGGATTACATCGTAATTGTCTCGTCAGTTTCCATAACCTCTAAAATACTGGATTACGGATATCGACGAGGTAGTTCTGTTGTTCGGCATCATACAGAGAAGACCAAGTCAACATACGACGTCATCACACAAACATACGTCGCCATCATAGAAACATACAACGTCATCACACAAACATACGACATCACACAAACATACAACGTCATCACACAAACACACGACATCATCACACAAACATACAACATCATCATACAAACATACAACGTTGTCACACAAACATATGACGTCATCACACAAACATACGACATCATCACACAAACATACGACGTCATCACACAAACATACGACGTCATCACACAAACACACGACATCATCACACAAACATACGACATCATCATACAAGCATACGACATTGTCACACAAACATACAACGTCATCACACAAACATACGTCATCACACAAACATACTTCATCATACAAACATACGACGTCATCATACAAACATACGACGTCATCGTACAAACATACGACGTCATCACACAAACATACAACGTCATCATACAAACATACGTCATCACACAAACATACTTCATCATACAAACATACAATGTCATCACACAAACATACGTCATCACACAAACATACTTCAGCATACAAACATACAACGTCATTATACAAACATACGATGTCATTATACAAACATACGACGTCATTATACAAACATACGACGTCATCATACAAACATACAACATCATCATACAACAAACATATGACGTCATCATACAAACATACGACGTCATCATACAAATATACGACGTCATCACACAAACATACGACGTCATCACACAAACACACGACATCATCACACAAACATACGACATCATCATACAAGCATACGACATTGTCACACAAACATACAACGTCATCACACAAACATACTTCATCATACAAACATACGACGTCATCATAAAAACATACGACGTCATCGTACAAACATACGATATCATCATACAAACATACGACGTCATCATACAAACATACGACGTCATCATACAAACATACGACGTCATCATACAAACATACGACGTCATCATACAAACATACGTCATCATACAAACATACGACGTCATCATACAAACATACGACGTCATCATACAAACATACGACATCATCATACAAACATACGACGTCATCATACAAACATACAACGTCATCACACAAACATACAATGTCATCGCACAAACATACAACACAAACATACAACGTCATCACACAAACATACAATGTCATCGTACGACAGTTTTATATATAGGAAGCTACACTAATAAATGTAGCTTAAGAGGCCTTTTTGGAGTTACGGTATGTGATAAATAGAATCTCACATTCATGCCTATTTAATACTGAATTTATTCAACTCATTGGATAAAATAGACATGGTGCGAAAAAATATTTTTTCTTGTGGACCTTTCCTTAACCCGATATCCAGATGGTAAAAATGGATCTGGAAAGACGTTGTCATTATCCCATGTTGTACACAGATATGCTAAACAAGACTGGCTGATAGTTCAGATACCAAGTATGTTTTACCATTGTCAGATTTTATTATTTCGCATTTTATATTACATTATACAATGAGTCATTTTAAGCTTGACTACTTAAAGCTATGTTTACAGGTCTGTATCCCTTACATGCCTGATAGTGTTATCTAAAGGGCTGTGTAAGTAATTTTGGTTCCTGTAATCCCTGGGCTCTCATGAAACACAAATTGTGATAGCTCATAAAATGTGCTTGGTCCATTTCACATCATTTCGTAAGCTGTGTTTACAAGTATTTATCTCTTACATTTCTTGTCCTAGCTCAACCAAATGTAGGCACGGGCTTTCTTATAGTTTTACCTAAAAGCAATTTTTTCTTTTATAACTTTTGGACTCCCATGGAACCTAAATTGTGATGACCCAATAAAATATGCAATAAAGGCAGATACGGTTTGTGTGTAAGCTGTTAATATATATTTACAGGATCTTTTGTTTGTTCGAATGGTGTTTTACGTCATTTGTAGCACATAGTTATATGACAGTCGATTTTTTGTGATAGAGGCAAACCCTCGATTTTTCCCAGATAGAACCAGTACTGTATACCTCCCACCATCAGATTGTGTATTATTGATGAAAACAAGTTGGATAAATTGATAAGATAAATATATTTGTCACCTGAACCATATTGAAGGTCAGGCACCTTGCCACATTAAGAAATTCAAGGGACTTAATATTTTATTTAGTTGCATCCATCCAACAAATTAATTTGGATTATTTCCCTTTAAAATATAAATTCAACAATTCTGAATTTAATGCATTTCTTTTCAATAATGATTTTCGGACGGCAGAATTATAACACATAGGCGCTTCATATTTTACTCATTTTGTCCTTACTAATAGATTAAGGTATGAACATGTTATTCTGTTTTTGTGTGTTTTTGTGTATTTTAATATGGGGCCATTTTTACATATAAAAAAAACAAACTCTGTTATCATTGTTTGTTCATTGGCCTGTCACCAGTTATGGTAAATAAATTTTACTAAATTCCAGTGATGAATTTACTGCGTTTTAAACCGATGCATCCACGTGAGGTGGCGCCATCTGTGTACAAGGAAGGTCGTATTGATAGCTTGGAGGATGCGTCTCTGTGGTTACAGCATTTCCGGGCACAGAACCTCCAACACCTGGAAAATATAAAGGTGAAACTGTTGTGTAATAGAAATATTGTTGTTGATTGTATTTCACGGGAAAACAAATAAATATATCAAATAAGAATATTTCAACAAACTTATATATCGCCCCCTTAGAGGTAAAAGGTGCTATGTGCATTTTTCATTATTTCGAGAAAATCGCGTTTAAAGGTTTAAGGACTTGTGAAAAATCAGGATTTTAATTCTAAAAAACGAAACTAAGCACATATTTGGGATTATATTTCTACTATTTATTAATCATATTTTAACCAATAATAAACCAATAGTTCAATCAATATAATCTTCTTTTGTACATAGCGCCTTTTTCCACGGACCAATTTTCAAAGAAAAATTGGAGTAAAAGGTGCTATTTGACACATAGCCCCTTTTGCTGAAAACAAAATTTGTGAAAACATTTTATTCTTGAAGCAAAAACTAGTAGGTACGAGTCCTCTTGGGGAAAGGCAGAGGTGTTTTATATGTGACATAGTTTCGAAAGCAACACCAAGTCGAAAAAATACAGGGAAAAGACAGTCTTCTTGCAATGTTTTCCATCATTAAGTCACACACTGAATTTCTAAATGCATCCATGTGTGACAAAATTGAATAATTAAATTTTACACATTTAGCAATTGCTGCGAAAAAGCAATTTCCGTCAGAAGGACAGGCACATGTTTCAGTACATTACTGGCAAGTAGTTGATCCAGCCGATTGATATGTGTATGATGGATATGATCTTTGACAGATTGCATCTTTCTACTCAAAACCCCTGCGAAACTCTGTTCTTATACTCAAGAACAGTTCATGAACAGTTCTAGAACATTAAGAACAGTTCCTGAACTGTTCTTGATTCATTGTTCTGGAAAATATGTTCTTAATATGTTCTTGAACATTTTCAAGAACTATTGAAGATCATTTCAAGAACTTTAATTTTTCTTAAGATATTCTTGAAAGGTTCTTGAACAAGTTTAGAACAGTTCAAGAACCTTTAAATAGAGAAAATGTTCTAAAAATGTTCTTGAACAATTTAAAGAACAAATGAAGAACCGTTCAGGAACTTCAAGGGTTCTTAAACCGTTCTTAATTAGTTCTTAACTCTTAAGTGTTCTTAAACTTTAAGTGTTAAGCATTAATTAAGAACAGTTTAAACCCTTGAAGTTCCTAAACTGTTCTTCATTTGTTCTTGAAATTGTTTAAGAACAGTTTTAGAACATCTTCTCTATTTAAAGTTCTTCAAATGTTCTTTAAAATGTGAACTAAATTCCTTTAAGTAATAGATAGAGTATGTTTTCATTGAGTTGGTTCATTTAAACATCGATTGTTTAAATTAACCAACGAGATGAAACCATACTCTATTTGTTTTGTAGCATGTCCATTTCAGCTCTATTTCAGTTATTCTAACAGTTATTCTCACTGTTATTCTCACAGTTATTCTGACAGGTCTTATTTTGAATTAAACGATTTACACATGTGTCTGAACAAAGAGAATTGTCTGTGACCATGCTACAAATAGGAAATGTAATTAAGATGTGCTTAAAATATCTACAAATATGTTATCTTAATAGGAATGTCGTTACAAATCGATTACAGCTGTGCAAATGTAAATATACATTAAATTAGTAAGCATTAGTCACAATATTAACCACCTAATAAACTATTGTGATCTTCCCTTATTAGTCACACTACTTACTGATACAGCGTTTGAAAAAGGCATTATTTTTGTAATGCTGACAGGCACAGGTATTAAACTGAAATATGAAACTTCTTTGTTTTAAGTAGCTTGAACACACCCCAAGTATACATAGATGGCTTTTGCTGGGACATGAAAACAATTATCCATAAACTTGGTATAAAAAGACATTTAGATTAGTATAAACTAATTGGGTCACCCTCGATAAATAAAGACTTTCAATTCAATTCAATTATTTTGTAGCACTTAAATTTTGTGTTGATTAAATTAAAGTTCAATAGTTTCAAATCTTTTGAGTATTTCCACAAAACAACATAATTTATTACACCATTTCCAGAACAGGTTTTTCCATAACAAACTGAACGTTTATGAATGTTGTTTAACGGCTCATCAACACAGTATTAGGTTAAAAGAAAAATTACAGTTCTTGAAATGTTCTTCAATAGTTCTTGAAAATGTTCAATGTTTAAGAACATATTAAGAACATGTTTCGCAGGTGTTCATCTTCATTAATTAAACAAATCTATACTACTATTAACAAACAAATATATGATAATGACATTAATGCATGAACAGTTTAATATAATAACATTATCTGCAGTTTAAAAGCCCATGTCTTCATTTAAGTAGGTAAAGAATATATGACACCTGAGTGATTCTGACAAAATTGCAAATAAAATGCAGACGCCATTCTTTTGAATTTTTGGCGGTAAAATGGCAGTCCAACTGAAGATTGTGCTTGCATCATTTAATGATTAAATGTAAGTGTTTTGTGATAATACTTTCATTACTTATTGTGTCAAAACATCTTATACATTTAATAGTTGTATTTGAAAGATGAAATTTCTAAATGTAGTCTTTAGAAACAGTATTTTAAAATGAAACCCCTATTGTCATGTGTTTTCGCGGATTGACTTTCTTTTTTTGTTGCTGACAGAAAAATGGTATTCAGCACTGCAGATATTATTTCATTTCAGTATCATATGTAACATTTCACCAAGTATGACCAGGCATTCTGAAGGTTCAATTAATGAATTGTTCTTTAACTGTTATGTACGTTAAATTAGTGGCCAAGGGAGTTCTGGAACTGTGCAGGAACTGTTCTGGATAGATTGTTCAAGAACTATTCTTGAGCTGTGCTTCATCTGTTCTTGAGTTAGGTGAGACAAAAAATTTTGAACTTATGTTCAAGAACAGTTCTAGAACTATCTTACTTGAACTGTTCAAGAACAGTTCCAGTATAGTTCTAGAACTGTTCTAGAACACTTCCAGTACAGATTGTTCTGGAACAGTTCTAGAACAGTTCCAGTACAGATAGTTCTAGAACTGTGCTTCATCTGTTCTTGAGCAGTTCTGGAACTGTGCATGAACGTTAAATGAGACAAAATTTCTAGTCTTGGGTTATGTTCAAGAACAGTTCCAGTACAGATAGTTCTAGAACTGTTCTAGAACAGTTCCAGTACAGATCTTTCTGTAACAGTTCTAGAACAGTTCCAGTACAGATAGTTCAAGAACTGTTCTTAAACATAAGTTCTAGAACTGTTCTTGAACATACGTTCTAGAAAACTTGTCTCATTTAACTTTCACGTACTGCTCTAGAACAATCTATCCAGAACAGTTCAAGAATTGTTCATGCACAGTTCTAGAAAATTTCGCAGGGGAACGTTGGCCTTTTCGGTTCCATCAATGTTCTTCTTCCTTTTAGCCTTCAGTAAGTTGATTTAAATGAACAAACTTACCCTATTATTTCAATCTATGTTTTTGTTTTGTTTTAATTGAGCGTGTTTTACACTGAAAAATCTCTGTATAAATGCAAGATTAATACAGAATAATGTCATTAGGTAATTAGAACATAATTTGCTTCATACCAGAACATGTACTGTGATATCAAATCTGTCCACACCAATAATCCTCGTTATTAGCAATACACAAGATGTAAAAATGCTTACAGGAATAAGGAGCTATTTGCCACTTAGCCGCATTATCATGTTTTAAACCAATGCTTTTGAGGTAACAATTTGGGGGAAAAGGTGCTATTTGTCAAATGGCCCCTTTTACCGCAATGTTGTATACACATAACTCCTTTTACCGCACACTATTTTTATGTAAAGCAGATAGCACCTTATCCTTTTAATCAATATCTCCAGATTGATTCAATATGCAATAAAGATTTTTTCTGACAAGAAACATATCATTAAAAGGAATCTAAATATGCCAGAAAACCATTTTCTGTGAAAATGTTAGTTAGCACCTTTTACCTCTAAGGGGGCGAATTATGTCCATGTTTTATGCATGTCCATGCTTTTTAGCTCTACTGATCAGAGATCAGTAGAGCTTATGCCGTGGTGCGGCGTCCGTCGTCCGTCTGTCCATCTGTCTGTCCGTAAACTTTTTTTTGTAGCGACAACTTCTTTGAAACTACTGAATGTATTTTCATGAAACTTTACAGAAATGTTGCCCATGAAGTCTAGTTGATCCTAGCAAAAATTCATGTTGATGTGAAATCCAAGATGGCTGCCAAATCTAAAAATAGGTTTTTAAAAAACAAGTTTGTAGCGACTACTTCTTGAAAACTATAAGTGATATTGATATGGGACTTTTTCTAAAATGATAAGCATGACATGATGTTGGTCCTTGTCAAAAATCGTTTTGATTCGACGTTAAACATGGCTGCCAGTGGCCATCTTTGTTTACATAGAGTTATTTAATGAAAACTTGTAGCGACTACTCCTCTGAAACTACTTGACGGATTTTCATGAAACTTCACAGGAATGTTGCTCTTGATGTCTAATTGATCCTAGCAAAATTTCAGGTCGGCCGGAAATTCAAGATGGCTGCCATGGCTAAAAATAGATTTTCAAAATACAAGTTTGTAGCGACTACTTCTTGAAAACTATAAGCGATATTGATATGGGACTTTTTCTAAAATGATCAGCATGACATGATGTTGGTCCTTGTCAAAAATTGTTTTGATTCAACGTTAAACATGGCTGCCAGCGGCCATCTTTGTTTACATAGAGTTATATAGTAAAAACTTGTAGCGACTACTCCTTTGAAACTACTTGGCGGATTTTCATGAAAATTTACAGGAATGTTGCTCTTAATGTCTAATTGATCCTAGCAAAATTTCAGATCGGCCAGAAATTCAAGATGGCCGCCACAGCTAAAAATAGATTTTTAAAAAAGAAGTTTGTAGCGACTACATCTTGAAAACTATAAGTGATATTGATATGGGACTTTTTGTAAAATGATCAGCATGACATGATGGTTATCAGAGTCAAACATTATTTTAATTCGACGTTAAACATGGCTGCCAGTGGCCATCTTTGTTTACATAGAGTTATATAATGAAAACTTTTAGCGACTACTCCTCTGAAACTACTTGACGGATTTTCATGAAACTTCACAGGAATGTTGCTCTTGATGTCTAATTGATCCTAGCAAAATTTCAGGTCGGCCGGAAATTCAAGATGGCCGCCACGGCTAAAAATAAATTTTCAGAAAACAAGTCTGCAGCGACTACTTCCTGAAATCAAAATCAATCAGTAGAGCTTCAAGGTCATTGACCTCTTGTTTTATATATATGTCCATGTTATATATTATATGTCCATGTTTTTACATTCAACTTTTGTATTTACCGGTAGGTCACTTTCTCACAAACTGTATGCACTTTGCTTATAGTTGTATCTTGGGTGGTACATCGTAACGTGACAAAGCAAATGTGGATGTGACCTTGACCCTCAAAGCAAAGGCAGATAACTGAATAATTTTTACATTCAAATTTTGAATTTAGGTCACTTTCTCACAAACTGTATGCACTAGACCTTTCAAACTTTGCTTTTTAGTTGTATCTTGGGTGGTACATCGTAACGTGACAAAGCAAATGTGGATGTGACCTTCACACTCCCAGCAAAGGGCAGATAACTTATGCTTAGGTCACTTTCTCATGAACTATAATTATGCACTAAATGTTTTAAACTTAGTTTATAGTTTAATCTTTGGAAAACAAAAAATCTTTTTTGACGTAGTTCTGTCTTGGGTAGTGTATCTTTTTGGAAACATAGATTTGATCTACGACCTTGACATTGTGGGTGAAGATTTTTTTTATACAATGTCATAATTTCTTTTTAAATGAATGCACTTAAATGTCATATATCAGCCAAAATGTAAACACTGTCGTTTTTATCTCGACTGATCAGAGATCAGCAGAGCTTATGCCGTGGTGCGGCGTCCGTCGTCCGTCTGTCCGTCCGTCTGTCTGTCCGTAAACTTTTTTTTGTAGCGACTATTCCTCTGAAACTACTGAATGGATTTTCATGAAACTTTACAGAAATGTTGCCCATGAAGTCTAGTTGATCCTAGCAAATATTCATGTTGATGTGAAATCCAAGATGGCTGCCAAATCTAAAAATAGGTTTTTAAAAAACAAGTTTGTAGCGACTACTTCTTGAAAACTATAAGTGATATTGATATGGGACTTTTTCTAAAATGATAAGCATGACATGATGTTGGTCCTTGTCGAAAATCGTTTTGATTCGACGTTAAACATGGCTGCCATTGGCCATCTTTGTTTACATAGAGTTATTTAATGAAAACTTGTAGCGACTACTCCTCTGAAACTACTAGACGGATTATCATGAAACTTCACAGGAATGTTGCTCTTGATGTCTAATTGATCCTAGCAAAATTTCAGGTCGGCCGGAAATTCAAGATGGCTGCCATGGCTAAAAATAGATTTTCAAAATACAAGTTTGTAGCGACTACTACTTGAAAACTATAAGCGATATTGATATGGGACTTTTTCTAAAATGATCAGCATGACATGATGTTGGTCCTTGTCAAAAATTGTTTTGATTCAACGTTAAACATGGCTGAAAGTGGCCATCTTTGTTTACATAGAGTTATATAGTAAAAACTTGTAGCGACTACTCCTTTGAAACTACTTGGCGGATTTTCATGAAAATTTACAGGAATGTTGCTCTTAATGTCTAATTGATCCTAGCAAAATTTCAGGTCGGTCAGAAATTCAAGATGGCCGCCACAGCTAAAAATAGATGTTTAAAAAAGAAGTTTGTAGCGGCTACGTCTTGAAAAATATATGGGACTTTTTGTAAAATGATCAGCATGACATGATGGTTATCAGAGTCAAAAATTATTTTGATTCGTCGTTAAACATGGCTGCCAGTGGCCATCTTTGTTTACATAGAGTTATATAATGAAAACTTGTAGCGACTACTCCTCTGAAACTACTTGACGTATTTTCATGAACCTTCGCAGGAATGTTGCTCTTGATGTCTAATTGATCCTAGCAAAATTTCAGGTCGGCTGGAAATTCAAGATGGCTGCCATGGCTAAAAATAGATTTTCAAAATACAAGTTTGTAGCGACTACTTCTTGAAAACTATAAGTGATATTGATATGGGACTTTTTCTAAAATGATCAGCATGACATGAAGTTAGTCCTTGCTAAAATTCGTTTTGATTCGATGTTAAACGTGGCTGTGAGCGGCCATCTTTGTTTACATAGAGTTATATAATGAAAACTTGTAGCGACTATTCCTCTGAAACTACTCGACGGATTTTCATGAAACTTAACAGGAATGTTGCTCTTGATGTCTTATTGATCCTAGCAAAATTTCAGGTCGGCCGGAAATTCAAGATGGCTGCCATGGCTAAAAATAGATTTTCAAAATACAAGTTTGTAGCGACTACTTCTTGAAAACTATAAGTGATATTGATATGGGACTTTTTCTAAAATGATCAGCATGACATGAAGTTAGTCCTTGCTAAAATTCGTTTTGATTCGATGTTAAACGTGGCTGTGAGCGGCCATCTTTGTTTACATAGAGTTATATAATGAAAACTTGTAGCGACTATTCCTCTGAAACTGCTTGACGGATTTTCATGAAACTTCACAGGAATGTTGCTCTTGATGTCTAATTGATCCTAGCAAAATTTCAGGTCGGCCGTAAATTAAAGATTGACCTCTTGTTTAATAGTCATTAAAATGTTTGCAACTTTCATTTAAACAACATTTACCTCTTATTTCTAATAACCGTCCCTGTTAGGCGAGACGTAAATCCGCGGATTTCTTGTTCATGTGTAATTGTTAAATATTTCAGGCATCCAAGGACTATACTTGGTCAAAAAGGGAAGTTTCACCCGAAGGAACAAGTTTGTTAGAAATTGCAGATTTTGTAAGTATTGTGGCAAGGACTTTTATGTTAGTTTAATCGATGCTTCCGATCAATTTAAACAAGATTAGTACAAGTACATGTATGGGGCCTGGGGCATTATAGGATTAAATATATTTTTTATGGAGTTGAGGCATGTGTGAATCACACACAAATTGAATAGTCTGAAGGATTTAATTGAATCCTATAATTCTGTTACGGGGTCCCTGGTCCAGTGGTTGTGCGTCGAATTCCAGATCGAAAGATCGAGGGTTCGATCCTCGCCATGGCCATGTTAGTTATCCTCGAGCAAGATCTACATTGCTTAGTACTGGTTCTACCCAGGAAGCCATTGAGAGTGATTAATGTAAGCTGCAAGAACTTGTTTAGCAATCAATGTAACATAAATACGTTTAAACTATAATTCGGTGAGAGCAGTTCAACAGAGGTTTGTATCTTAGTGTGTTTAGTCGGTTATCTTAAAAGTAAAATTAATCCTAAAAAAAAGGCATTAAAAGTCGGGCAAATTAAGCGAAAATGCTGCCCATTTGGAGAAATTGAATTAAATGTTGCTTAACAGCTGATCAACACATAATATAGGTCAGAGCCACTCCAGAGAGAGGGGAAGGATACACAGGAAGCTGGGAAACAGAGCCACTCCAGAGAGAGGGGAAGGATACACAGGAAGCTTGGAACCAGAGCCACTCCAGAGAGAGGGGAAGGATACACAGGAAGCTGGGAACCAGCCCTTCTCATATATAAAAATATATTCCCATGGACCTGTAACGTGCTTGGAGGATAGACTCCGATACTCAGGACCGCCCGGTTTATATCCCCATTTGACAAACAATGCTGAGGGAAATTTTCTCGCCGAAGAACACATGGAATAGGGATAGGCACCAGAACCACATGGCCCCTTTGAAATATTGCTATTACTAACAAAAATGTTCATGGTTTTCAGCTGTCAAATAATGTCTTATAAGCTCGTCTATTTTTGAGAAAAATATGATGTGGTATTTTCACCACTTGATCATCATCTGCGTCCCATGGTTAAAGCTTGTATCTTGGAGACTACTTCATATAATGGATGTAAACTTCACATGTTTTTAGCATCAATAGACAACATCATAGAGCCAGGTGCTATAACTCATATATCGCATCCTTGGCCGAGATAGTAAAGACACTGTGTCTAAAGTATGCTCACCTTTAAAGCTGTGGGTTTCAATCCCACTGGAAGCTCTACTTGTCAAGTGAGAAACAGATGCTTCTTACGGATGGCGGGAGGTAAACAGTACTGGTTCTACCTAGGATGGCGGGAGGTAAACAGTGCTGGTTCTACCTAGGATGGCGGGAGGTAAACAGTACTGGTTCTACCTAGGATGGCGGGAGGTAAACAGTACTGGTTCTACCTAGGAAAAATGGCCTATCATATATGGCCTAACATGTACTAAAAATAACATAAAACACCATTCAAACTTACAAATTTATAACTTAAAAAGTTGGTTAAAGTTTTGTATGTAAGCTTTCATCTCCAAAACTACTTCACATAACCAATTGAAACTTCGAACATGTATTTGGCGTAGCGACAGGTTTTATAACCCGTGTCTTTATTTTAACAAAATTTTGGCACCAGGTGACCTTTTATACTTAGAAATGTTTGGTTAAAGTTTTGTACGTAAGCTTATATCGCGGAATCTACTTCACATAATGGATTGAATCCACATATTCGACCATCTTTAGAAGACCTGGCAGACGAGGACGAGTATCTGCACTGTTAGATGTTGACCTGGCAGACGAAGCTGAGTGTTTGCACTGTTAGGTGTTGACCTGGCCAATGAGGACGAGTGTCTGCACTATTAGGTGTTGACCTGGCAGACGAGGATGAGTGTTTGCACTGGCAGGTGTTGACCTTGCAGATGAGGACGAGTGTCTGCGCTGACAGGTGTTGACCTGGCAGACAAGGATGAGTGTTTGCACTGGCAGGTGTTGACCTGGCAGACGGTGTTGACCTGGCAGATGAGGACGAGTGTCTGTGCTGACAGGTGTTGACCTGGCAGACGAGGATGAGGCACTGACAGGTGTTGACCTGGCAGATGAGGACGAGTGTTTGTACTGTCAGGTGTTGACCTGGCAGTCGAAGTCGAGTATTTGCACTGACGGGTGTTGACCTGGCAGACGAGGACGAGTGTCTGTACTGACAGGTGTTGACCTGGCAGACGAGGACAAGTGTTTGCACTGTTAGGTGTTGACCTGGCAGTCGAAGTCGAGTGTTTGCACTGCAGGTGTTGACCTGGCAGACGAGGATGAGTGTTTGCACTGGCAGGTGTTGACCTGGTAGATGAGGACGAGGCACTGACAGGTGTTGACCTGACAGACGAGGATGAGTGTTTGCACTGTCAGGTGTGGACCTGAAAGACGAGGACAAGTGTTTGCCCTGTCAGGTGTGGACCTGGCAGACAAGGACGAGTGTCTGCACTGTCAGGTGTTGACCTGGCAGATGAGGACGAGTGTTTGCACTGTGAGGTGTTGACCTGGCAGACGAGGACGAGTGTTTGCACTGTCAGGTGTTGACCTGGCAGACGAGGACAAGTGGTTGCCAGACCTGACAAACGAGGACGAGTGTCTGCACTGTCGGGTGTTGACCTGGCAAACAAGGACGAGTGTTTACACTGACAGGTGTTGCTTCTTGTTTATGAAGTTGCCATCTTTATCAACTGATCACAATAAACAAAGTTATTAAAATGAAATCATGTCAAAACGGGAAGTAGAAATGTTAGAGTAGATTTATATGATTGAGTTTAGCAAATCAAAGTGCATTAAATAACGGAGGAAATAGGTGTTAAGGAGAATGCAAATTCGCAATATTTTGAAACTAAAAGCAGATTTTGAGAGAAAAAAAACACGTTCAGATGATAGAAAACTTGATGTCATGCAACGTACATGATAAAATATCTCACTGAAATGATGTATGCGTTGAATGATTCAACCTATACAGATAACATACTCACTGAAATAATGTATGCATTGAATGATTCAAACTGTACATATAACATATCTCACTGAAATAATGTATGCATTGAATGATTCAACCTATACAGATAACATACTCACTGAAATAATGTATGCATTGAATGATTCAAACTGTACATATAACATATCTCACTGAAATAATGTATGCATTGAATGATTCAAACTGTACAGATAACATATCTCACTGAAATAATGTATGCATTGAATGATTCAAACCGTATAGATTACATGTCTCTCTGAAATAATGTATGCATTGAATGATTCAAACTGTACAGATAACATATCTCACTGAAATAATGTATGCATTGAATGATTCAAACTGTACAGATAACATATCTCACTGAAATAATGTATGCATTGAATGATTCAAACCGTATAGATTACATATCTCACTGAAATAATGTATGCATTGAATGATTCAAGAAAAAAAATCAGTTTCTACCTACTGGTCGCTAAAGGCCAGAAAAACTTATGCCATCGCAAGTTGTCCGTCACCATCCATATACTTTTAAACTACTACTAACCATCAAAGTCTACACAGAAACAATGTTTTATGTATGTACATTTAAAAAATATTTGATAAGAAGGCAAACCGAAGTTAAACTTGTAATAAGAGACCATCTGTGTTAAGAGACCACCTTCCCTAGACTGGTCTTTAAAGATGAGCGACCCTTTTTGTAGTATTATCAATTAACAAATTTAACTCTTAAACATCATATGACCATTTCTTGATAGTCTCGGAGAGAACATATATTTAAAACCGCTACTAAGTTGTATGTAAAATAGGTATTATTTGCACGACGTAGATACTACTTTTACCACTGCGTGACTTGATTGGAAATAAAACTGCAAATTGCAGTTATTAAACTCGTTAGCAAAAATGATATAATGCTCGGTAAGAGCCTCGCATTATATCATTTTGCCAACTCGTTTTAATAATAAATTCAATAATGAATGAGTACTCATGTAAGATCTTCTATATATTTCAGGCAATCAGCAGGAAGAAGTATGCCTCCGATTGTGTTGGGGTCATCCTAAAAGAAGTGAGAAGAGTTGCCTCGGAAAAACAGTATGTTCCTGCCTACTTCAGCATCATTTGAATACAGAAATTCTGAAACTCTGTTGATCTGCCAGTGAGAATACAGAAATTCTGAAACTCTGTTGATCTGCCAGTGAGAATACAGTTGATATTGCAGTCCATACGGATCCTGCGGTTATACCTATGCTTTCACAAAGTGAAGAGGGGGGCTATATAGGAGTCGTGTTATCCGTGACGTTCTGTCAAGTCACATATTTTTGTCCCATCAAGTAACACGTTTTTTGTCCAATCGCACCACGCAACATATTTATATACGCCCATCTTGACGGAACAAATTTTGTGATCACGCACGATAGGTGTTTGCTCCACAACTAATTTTGATTAAACTTGGACACAATGTTTATGGCCACAATAACTTTCTCAAGTTTGATAACCAGTGCTGTTGCTCAAGAAACTCCGGAGTTATGGCCCTTGGATTGTTGAAAATTGACAAAATTGACGGTGTCCGCTCCATAATTGGAGCACATTTAATCCAATCTGGATAAAATTTGGTCCATATTTATGATGGGCATATATTGTGTCAATTTGGCACTCTTGTTATTACTTGCATTCCTCAAAGAGTTTGGAACGGGTTGTTACCAAACTTCATATACACTGTTGACAAACAAATACTTTAAACATTTATTATTCTTGATTTCGCCCATCCTCATCAGCTATATCAAAAAAGCAGGGGTATCAGGGCTCCGGAAATATGGTTGCCCGACGCCCGGGCAACTGGATTTTATGTGCGGGCAGGTGACCTTCGTAAATCTGGTTGTCCGTCACTTGCCCGATCGACGTTTCAGCATTAGATAAAAAATCAAGGGAAAATTTGCCTTGACTGTGAAGTTTGCCGATTTTTTGCGTAGGAATTAACCACCCGTTGTGTTTGCCGCGAGCAATTACTGATAAGTGTGTTGTTCGTGATTGTTTAATCCCGCCCACTTGACAGTTTATCAGAATTTGATTGGCCGAGGAAGGTTTGGGGTGCCAATCTTCAAATGAAGACGTGCAGTCTTTACAATTCATATACTGTGTGAAATATACACCCGTAACGAACCCCTCTATGCAGGAAGTACGTCACGCACCAGATTAGTGTCAAATACACATCAGTGTGTAAATCAATTATTGAGATGGTGTTGTCGCTTTGTATTTCGGTCGGTGTGTCGTAGTGACCCAAGGTAATTGTTCAATAATTAAAAATCATGACGCAACACTTGACCTAGTACTGTATCCATATTATCCAGTCAAATAACCGATGTATTTTTATCACCCAATGAAACAACTCTCATTCACTACCACGTGGTAAAGTGAAACAATGGCGATTCAATCGAACCAATTTGTAAACAAGTAGGGCAATTAAACGATTATGGCAATTTGACGGCATTGTTTGATGAGCAAAGAGTCTATCGACGCATGTCGTAATGCATCACTGTGTGCATCTGCTTTTATTTCAAAATGCCATGTTTGTTTTGAATAAATCCGAGATCAATGACGGAATGGTGTGTTTTTGTTTTGAAGCATGTCCAATAGGCAAGATCTGCTTCGACCTTAGCTAATTTTTGATAATTATTCGAAGAACTGGCATCTCAAAAAAATATTAACAGAAAGAAAAAAAAATACATACCAGTCAGATTTCGGCATAAACCGTGCTAATAATTTCCAACACAGAAAAATGAGCTTGCTTATCTACGTGATGTCTAACGAAAGTGAAAGTAGGAAAAAACTTCTGTTTGACCTAATGCATATTTTTTTTTTTTATCTGATGTAGTCTAAGTAGAAAAAAGTGTTTGACATAATGCATTTTTTATCGACCTACCATTTTGTAATTACTGCACTAGGAGCATCATGACGATGATGTACGTCTTAATTCCATAGGATCTACCAATATCTAATATTACCGTGTTGGCACCCGGTTCATCTAATTCCCTACCCACCTCACCCTCACCCACCGGTGGAGGTAAACACTGATATGTGAACCTATAGCTTTGATACTTCCTAATTTAAAGCATTAATTTTACTATGAAATCATCTAAAAAATTATGACAAAAAAATCAGAAATAGTATTCAACTTAGCGTGCGGTCTCAAAAAAAAAGGCATGTTGACATAGCTTAATTTGGGGCAAGTGACTTTTGAAATTGGGGCAAGTGACATTTTGGGCAGGGCAAGTGGATTTTGAAAATCTACTTGCCCTGGGCAAGTGGATTTTCAAAATATTTCCAGACCCCTGGGTATTCATCACCTGCAGTTCTATTTTCTCCTTCCTGAGATCCTGTTCTGCACTTCCTGAGATCCTGTTCTGTCCTTCCTGAGATCCTGTTTTGGGTTTGGAGGATACATCATGGTCTTATTCAGGACAGACAAAAGGAAACTTGGGTTTGACGTTGAATACATTAGTAATTGTTTCATCTTTCTAATGTTGCTGTTGCGTCCGAATCATATGTTTGTCTTTCTGGATCAGCAAAGTTGACATTTTGACCAGAAGTACATTTTGGTGCTAAAAATGGATTTATTTCTGACATTTAGTAAACATGTACTCTCCTACTACCAGATTACTAAAGTCTTGGTGACGTAAAGGTATAATGAAGGAAACATCATTGTATGTATATGTGATTTTCAGAATTAAAGTTCTGGTTGCTGTAGATGGCGTCAACGGATTTTGGAGAGATGTGACGCTGAGATTTGAAAATAAGAAAGTGGTAAGTAGTCCAACATTGAGTCCACCATCAAGTCGGAACACCTTATCAGGTAGTAATTGTTTGTGTTTTTAGCTCTACTGGCCAAGGCTGATACGGTAGCGCTTTGTCCTTTTGTATGTGCGTCTTATAGCAGCACTTTCTCTGAAACTACTGGACCAATTATGCTCAAGTTTTATAAGCGTGCTTCTGTGATAAGGAGTGCCCTACACAAGAAAAAATAGGGCAACCATTTTTTTTCGTAGAATTTACAGTCATGTTTGTGTTTTTTGTCTCACCCAGTTAAAAAATGGCCCTATTTGTATATAGAGTTTTCACGTTTTACATAGATTTACATATAGATACACGGCCTTAGAAGCATTATCTCTGATACCACTGGACCAATTTTGCTGTAATTTTTAGACTGCATAGTAAACCAACAAGACTTGTGGCTTGATGAAGTCCGTCTGACCCTCAACAATTTCATTTAGCCGTTTAACCGATGTTAGATCTTTTTTCAGAACTACTTGATTGATTTTAATGAAACTTCACATTATAGCATGCACATGGAACATTACCATAACAAATATTCATGTCACCCTGTGTAAGGTTAAGGTCACTGTTACTAAAAATAGAAGAAAATAATTCACGCTAAAAATTACAATTTCTGCTCAATATTCTCTTTGTTAAGGTTAATATCATGTCACCCTGCAAAAGTGCAGTGCACAAGAACCATAACACTATCTTCATTCAAATTAGAGTTACTCACATTTGTAATTTCATAGTTGCCATTCTAATTGAAAACTACTAATGGGTTCACACAATGATAGAGTGCATTGGGAGGAAGTCTTGAGCATAACTTAAAAACTACTACTTGGATTGGAATGAAACTTGATACAGTGTTAGAAGGCAATGCGATGAAGCACAGAATATAACGTCTTGTTTATTTTACAGGTAAATGCACATGACATATCAGTATTTCATGTTTATTTTACAGGTAAATGCACAGTACATATCAGTATTTCATGTTTATTTTACAGGTAAATGCACAGGACATATCAATATTTCATGTTTATTTTTAAGGTAAATGCACAGGACATATCAATATTTCATGTTTATTTTTTAGGTAAATGCACAGGACATATCAATATTTCATGTTTATTTTTAAGGTAAATGCACATGACATATTAATATTTCATGTTTATTTTACAGGTAAATGCACGGGACATGTCAATATTTCATGTTTATTTTACAGGGAAATGCACAGGACATATCAAAAGTTCATGTTTATTTTTCAGGTAAATGCACTGGACATATCAATATTTCATGTTTATTTTACAGGTAAATGTTGAAGAAATGTCACTATTTCACCACTTCAGAAAAATGTTGGAGCCAACTTGGGTAAGAGCCTTTTGAAAGTTATACATGATATACTGGTTGTGTACTAGGAATCGTCATTCACCAGATTTCGTCATTATCAATAAAACGCTCGATGTTGTGATTATTTTTCGACCCCACTTTACAAATCACTACACACTATCATCAGACAATTGGAGAGGAAAACATATTTTGGAAATGTTAACATACACTCTCAAACCAACCCGTTTACCTATATAAATACCATTATAAAAAAACCACAATCGGGGAATCACGCGTCAATGCGCATGCACAGGAAAATTTCCTTTTAAAATAGCTGACCCTTTACTTCGAACCATTGAATCAGTTCTACATGGTCAAAAAACTAAAATATTAGTCAATGGAGACAATGAGTACACATCAATCAATTTAAATTCGTGAACAGTTATTTCCCTTTAAATTATGAATGTCGAAGTGAAGTAAATTGCAACCAATGGTAAAGTTGAAAAAACATTTCAAAATTGTAGATATCTTTTTTTCCTAAATATTTTTAGCTCTACTGGCCAAAGGCCAGCAGAGCTTATGGGATGGTGTGTTGTCCGTCTTCCGTCGTCCGTCCGTCGTCCGTTAACTTTTCTTCAAACGACTTCTCCTCAGAAACCGCTTGGCTAATTTTGACCAAACTTCACATGGATGATCCTTAGATGAATGCTTTTTAGATTTGTTAAAATTAGGTCAGCGCTACATCCAAGATGGCTGCCATTACCATATATGGTCGAAACCTTAAAAAATCTTCTCCAGAACCGCTGGACAGATTTCAACAGTTTTTCTTTTAAAATGATCGCCAATGCCTAGACTATCAAGATTGTTCAAATAAAGTCCCCGGGGTCAAAAATGGCCGTGCCCCGGGGGTCCAAAATTTGTATATTGAGCTTTTGCATTTTTTTTCATATAGACATGTAGGAAACAACTTTAAAAAATCTTCTTCTCTGAAACCACAAGGCACAGAGCTCTCATGTATTACATGTAGCATCAGCTTATGGTCCTCTACTAAGATTATTCAAATGGTGACCCTGGGGTCAAATTTGTCCCCGCCCCGGGGGTCACAGTTTTACATAGACTTATATAGGATTTTTTTTTTAAAAATCTTCTTCTCAGAAACTACAACAGCCAGAGGTTTGATATTTTGCATTTACTATAGGCTTATGGGCCTTTACCAAGTTTGTTCAAATGGTGACCTTAGGGTCACATTTGGCCCCGCCCCAAGGGTCATATGTTTTACATAGACATGTATAGGGAATTCTCCAAAAGACTTCTCGTCAGAAACCGCTTGGCTAATTTTGACCAAACTTCAAATGGATGATCCTTAGATGAATGCTTTTTAGATTTGTTAAAATTAGGTCAGCGCTACATCCAAGATGGCTGCCATTACCATATATGGTCGAAACCTTAAAAAATCTTCTTCTCCAGAACCGCTTGACAGATTTCAACAGTTTTTCTTTTAAAATGATCGTCAACGCCTCGACTATCAAGTTTGTTCAAATAAAGTCCCCGGGGTCAAAAATGGCCGTGCCTCGGGGGTCCAAAGTTTGTATATTGAGGTTTTGCATGTTTTTCATATAGACATATAGGAAAAAAGTTTAAAAAATCTTCTTCTCTGAAACCACAAGGCACAGAGCTCTCATGTCTTACATGTAGCATCAGCTTATGGTCCTCTACTAAGTTTGTTCAAATGGTGACCCTGGGGTCAAATTTGTCACCGCCCCGAGGGTCACAGTTTTACATAGACTTATATAGGATTTTTTTTTTTTAAATCTTCTTCTCGGAAACTACAAGAGCCAGAGGTTTGATATTTTACAATTATTATAAGCTTATGGTCCTTTACCAAGTTTGTTCAAATGGTGACCCTGGGGTCACATTTAGTACCGCCCCAAGGGTCACATGTTTTACATAGACATGTTTAGGGAAAAACTTAAAAAATCTTCTTTTCTGAAACTGCAAGAGCCAGAGGTTTAATATTTTGCTGTTGCTATAAGCTTATGGTCCTTTACCAATTTTGTTCAAATGCTGACCCTGGGGTCACATCTGGCCCCGCCCCGGGGGTCACAGTTTTACATCAATGCTTGTTTTAAATTTTTTAATTTCTTTATTTTTATATTTTTTTTATTTTCTTATTTTTATTATTATATTTTTCATATTTTTTTTTTTAATTTATTTTTTTTTAATTTTTTTTTAATTTTTTTTTTTGATATATATATATATATATTATTTTTTTTAATTTTTTATTTTTTTATTTTTTATTTTTTTATTATTTTTATTTTTATTATTTATTTTAATTTTTATTATCTCTACTGGCCAACTTGGAAAACCAGCCAGATCGGACCAGTAATGACGGAGTTACTGCTCTTGATTTAGTTAAAAATGCTATATTTTGCCTCTTTAAGACGATAGTCACTCGCTTCATTGATGTCATAAGAGCCATATTAGCCAGTAGAGCGTCCACAGGCCCTCTTGGGCCTCTTGTTTTGTGTATTCAAATGCAATGGTATATTTATGTTTCAATTAATAACTACACAAGTTTTCATCATCCCAAACATGGGTTATTCGGTATTAAACTGAACATGACGATAACTACTACATTCAGCTCAGACGACCGGCCCAATTCAGTCTATATTTAGTAATGGTCACGTGACACTTGTTACCGAAAGAAGAAACAATGTAAACACAGAATATTTACGGCAGAGGGGTAAGCTTCTCTACCGGCAAAAATATTTATGAGATGACTAGTTTTGATTTAAATATATTAAAGAACCAACATAAAAATGACAATATCTGGTATACAGCCAGTAGTGTTGCAACTTCAAGATTTTGGTTCATACTACAATCTTACAGTTGTTAAAATTCTTCATTTCATATGTAACAAATGTCCTGTCTACTATTGTCATGTAACGTTTAAAGTCTCACTTTGTTGCGGAAAATCCAATGTTTTTTTCCCTAAAAAATCAGTTTAATAAAAGTACAATTGAACATAAAATGTTTTTCACACGGTATAATCAAGAGTGTTCGACGATTACATTTGTGTCAATGACTAATAGACACTCGAGTTGCCATGGATACACCAGATGTTAAACCATTTTTTGGGTACCTTCATGGTCTAGTTGTTGAGCTTGCCTAGCAACATGGAGGTTGTAGGCTAGAGTCATAACCAGATCACTGTAGCAACATGGAGGTTGTAGGCTAGAGTCACAACTAGATCACTGTAGCAACATGGAAGTTGTAGGCTAGAGTCACAACCAGATCACTGTAGCAACATGGAGGTTGTAGGCTAGAGTCACAACCAGATCACTGTAGCAACATGGAGGTTGTAGGCTAGAGTCACAACCAGATCACTGTAGCAACATGGAGGTTGTAGGCTAGAGTCACAACCAGATCACTGTAGCAACATTGAGGTTGTAGGCTAGAGTCACAACCAGATCACTGTAGCAACATGGAGGTTGTAGGCTAGAGCCACAACCAGATCACTGTAGCAACATGGAGGTTGTAGGCTAGAGCCACAACCAGATCACTGTAGCAACATGGAGGTTGTAGGCTAGAGCCACAACCAGATCACTAGCAACATGGAGGTTGTAGGCTAAAGCCACAACCAGATCACTGTAGCAACATGGAGGTTGTAGGCTAGAGCCACAACCAGATCATTGTAGCAACATGGAGGTTGTAGGATAGAGTCACAACCAGATCACTGTAGCAACATGGAGGTTGTAGGCTAGAGCCACAACCAGATCACTGTAGCAACATGGAGGTTGTAGGCTAGAGCCACAACCAGATCACTGTAGCAACATGGAGGTTGTAGGCTAGAGCCACAACCAGATCACTGTAGCAACATGGAGGTTGTAGGCTAGAGTCACAACCAGATCACTGTAGCAACATGGAGGTTGTAGGCTAGAGCCACAACCAGATCACTGTAGCAACATGGAAGTTGTAGGCTAGAGCCACAACCAGATCACTGTAGCAACGTTGAAGTTGTAGGCTTGAGTCACAACCAGATCACTGTAGCAACATGCAGGTTGTAGGCTAGAGTCACAACCAGATCACTGTAGCAACATGCAGGTTGTAGGCTAGAGCCACAACCAGATCACTGTAGCAACATGGAGGTTGTAGGCTAGAGCCACATCCAGATCACTGTAGCAACATGGAGGTTGTAGGCTAGAGTCACAACCAGATCACTGTAGCAACATGGAGGTTGTAGGCTAGAGTCACAACCAGATCACTGTAGCAACATGGAAGTTGTAGGCTAGAGTCACAACCAGATCACTGTAGCAACATGGAAGTTGTAGGCTAGAGTCACAACCAGATCACTGTAGCAACTTAAGCCTTTGTATAAGTAAACATTGCAGGAGGGTATATATTTTATTTCTTGTATCCACAGAGTAATGGTGTTTGCGTTGGGACTGTGTGTGCTTATGTTGGGGCGCTCGATACCAAACAGTCTCCCGGCTCATTACCGTACACACCACAAGGGCTGCTGAAAAAGAAGGTAAAATAGTTATCTTATTTACAAATACTCCTTAATAAGGGTGCCCTCACACTTTCTAGTCTAACTGGGACCATCTACAAACCTGGTTTAATGACAAAAGATAGGAAAATGAAAACGGTCATTTTTTTTGCCAATTAACAAAAATGTTTCCCAGATAATTCAAAAGCATATGAGCAGTGGTAGGAATGACAGATGCTGTGGAAGAAACGACTGATGCTGTGGAAGGAATGATTGATGCTGTGGGAGAAGTGACCAATGCTGTTGGAGGAAATGGAATGATCAATGCTGTGGGAGGAATGATGGATGCTTTGAAAGGAATGACCAATGCTGTGGGAGAAATGACCGATGCTGTGGATGGAATGACCGATGCTGTGAAAGGAATGATGGATGCTGTGGGAGAAATTACCGATGCTATGGGAGGAATGACGATGTTGTGGAAGGAATGAATGATGCTGTGGGAGGAATAAATGATGCTGTGGAAGGAATGACCGATGCTGTGAAAGGAATGTTGGATTCTGTGGGAGAAATAACCGATGCTGTGGGAGGAATGATGAATGCTGAGGGAGGAATGGTGGATCCTTGGGAAGGAATGACCAATGTGGTGGGAGGACTGATGGATGCTGTGGGAGGAATGACTGATGCTGTAGGAGGAATGATGGATGCTGTGGGAGGAATGACTGATGCTGTAGGAGGAATGATGGATGCTGTGGGAGGAATGACTGATGCTGTAGGAGGAATGATGGATGCTGTGGGAGGAATGATGGATGCTGAGGGAGGAATGGTGGATGCTGTGGTAGTAATGTTGGATACTGTGGGAGTAATGATGGATACTGTGGGAGGAATGACCAATGCTGTGGGAGGAATGATGGATGTTGTGGGAGTAATGATGGATACTGTGGGAGGAATGACCGATGCTGTGGATGGAATGACCGATGCTTTGAAAGGAGTGATGGGATGCTGTGGGAGGAATGACCGATGCTGTAGGAGGAATGATTGATGCTGTGGGAGGAATGATGAATGCTGAGGGAGGAATGGTGGATCCTGGGGAAGGAATGACCGATGTTGTGGATGGAATGACCGATGTGGTGGGAGGAATGATGGATGCTGAGTGGGAATGATGAATTCTGTGGGAGGAATGATGGATTCTGTGGGAGGAATGACCAATGCTGTGGGAGTAATGATGGATACTGTGGGAGGAATGCCCAATGATGTGGGAGGAATGATGGATGCTGAGTGAGAATGATGAATTCTGTGGGAGGAATGATGGATTCTGTGGGAGGAATGACCGATGCTGTGGGAGGAATGATGAATGTTTGGGAAGGAATGATGGATTTTGAGGAAAGAAGTTTAGAAATTATTTCTAATGTTCATTTCTATATGTTGGACCAGAAGAGCTTTTTCTTGTCTCACTAAAACAAACATTTTGCAAAGAGAAAGAATCTTGAAAGAATCTTAAATTGGTTCCTGTTTCCATAATATGAACTATTTTAGTAAATTGTACTTGTACTCACTAAAGCAGTACCAGTAATGATTTACCAAACTCGTTTCTATGAAATGTAAACTCATTTAAGCTCCTCTCTATATTTTATTATCGTTTGATGATACTTTGTATATGTTGTAGGGATTTGAATTCATGGACCCGTTTATACCAGTCCTGGTACCCGAGTACAGTACGAAGGAGATATATAACTGTTTGGAATATTACACGGAAAGAAAATGGATTCAGAAACCAAGAGGTAAGAAAGTATAAACATTTTATTGCATTTTTATTTAATAACAAAACTTCCTTACATGTCCGTTCTATTGTTGAGTGCCAAGTATAACAGGTATGTAAATATTCGCAACAACGTTAAACCATTATTCTGAAGTCCATCTCGTAGATATCAGATTGTACATTGGGCACTATGACTAAATATGATGCCTTATTTAAGTTTGAAGTTGGAATGATGAGTCTTCAAACTTTCCAAGAAACTAATTTTATTATACCTGTGATTGGCCAAGAAAAAAACAACCACCGCAACTTTTGGGGCACAAATTGTGAAAAAAAGTGTTTATCAGAGTTTGAGACCATCCATATTAACTGCACATTTGAATAAAATTATTGCACATTTGGGTGTGTAAATAATTGATTTTAATCCTTAGCCTACAAAGGGCGACTACAATAGCATTTGCATCCCTTGTAAACCCCGTTCGGCCTGCAAGTAGCAAGTAACTTGCAGGCTGATCAGGGTTAACAATGTCCAGCTGCTGATCAGTCATTTCTTCAAAACACCCCTTCATAACATAAATGGTTTGATCTAAATTTAAAGAAAGGACAGTCCATTATACATTCATAGCAGGCTAAGGGTTAAGTAAAACATCATGGACACTTATCAGACAGTTATCAGACAAATACTGCAAACGCTGTAACAATGTCTAAGTAGTAATTATGAACAGAAAACAAAGTTTAATAGGAAACCGTGCAGATGCTGTATTAACCTTGATAACCTGCAGTTAAGTGATATATAAGAAATGGAAATTGTGTGTTTATTTTTCAGGTCTTACAGAAGCGGGAAAGAAAGAGTTAATTTTTCTAAGTAACAAGAATCCTCTAGAATTGATGAAAATAAGTGGTCATTGGTGATGATGGTCATTGGTGAAGATCGCTGGAGGTATAACCATATCTCAGGATGACTGATAAATGTTCATGGATATGTTCCCTTAATTAATGTTTTCCGTGGTCTTTTATTCTAATACATCTAGTTTGGTTATAGTCTCTGCAATAAATCACTGGAATATGCGTGCGTGACCTAATAGGAAGGGCTACTGATTAGTTGATGTCTAACAGTGATGTAATGCTAGTACCATTAATAGCACAGTTAAACAAATCGAAATAAAACACCATTCACGGAGAATTATCGTGTAATATCACTATTTGTCGATCATTTGTAAAGAAAATAATTTCACTTGCCTTTGGGCTGCTGAAATTAGTGTTTACAAATGAACACCAATAACATTATATAATATAGGATAATTCACTGTTAACTATGTTCTGTATCTTAAATGTAAATCATCAGTTGTATGAAGACGGAGAAGTTTGTGGAAAAGGCCAAACTTAAAATGACTGGTTTAGTAGTGAGGTTCCTGGAGTAGGATATACATGAAACTGTTCAGCGCCCACAACTGGTCGGACACCAGAATACTAGATGTTAGATAGGCCAGTTCATTTAAACGATACAACATGCGGTGTCCTCCAGAAGATGAAGACAACAATGAAGTGTTGAAATAGACATTAAATGATGTATTTATGGCGTAACAACTTGAAATCATAAAACAGTTTGTGTGCTGGACATTATTAAATGTTAACATTATTTATGTTATAAAAATAAGGTATTTGATATTGATTTATAATTATTCTAGGATATAGTGTCTGTTCTATGAAAAAAAAGCTTTTGATTTAGGGCCCCGTTTGGTCACGGGGCAAAGAATACGGCCACTGCAGATCCCTTTGGAGGGGTAGGCAGAGGGGTAGAATCCCCCCAAATTCATGTCCATTTTATCATTTTTTGTTCATGTTCATTAAAGGTCTTCATCACGATCCCTGCATTGTTTCAGGTGCTATCTCGCTCGCATCAAAAGAGCAGTGGCAGAAAAACAATAACGTGGTGGCTCCAGCGTAAATGGAGTTTCTACGATAGAATTTGCAGCAACTCTGCAGTTCAGGGTGAGAAGGTTCTAGGCCCATTTTCCATATTTTATCTCGATGTACATGGAAGATGAGCCTGGCATGTTCATGCCTTTTAGGCGCCATATAACCTTTTCATGTGTTGGTGCGCCTTAAAACCCCAATTCAATTCAATTCAATAGTTGTTGCTATCCATGGTAAACATGTTCATTTTCATTTGTTGCATTTCTATCAATAAATTACCAGGTTAATTGAGAGAAATAGAAACAGTAACTAAATTTATACATGAGCTGAATTATACCTATTTAAACTGAAAATGTGGATCCCTAGAAAGGGATTTGCCTCGGGTTATATTTAAGGGCTGGCTACGGGCATGTTACAGAAAGGAGTCACCTTGAGAGTTTTTCAAAATACAACATTATATAACTTGATATATTCAAATAAAATACAATGCTTAAAAACAAGATAAGGTAAATGTTTAATAAAATTTGACATCATCTGTGTTTTCAGTGTTTTAGTTTTTACCACCGCTTTAAATCCAGCTCAAAGATTTGTTGGAAAAAATGAACTTGTAACTTGTCCCTCCTTTAGCATATACTGGGCAAAGGCCAGAAGATCTGATGTGATGGTATTTTATCTCAACGGGTGTTTGTTATTTCACAAAACAACATCTCTGCTGAAACCACTCGGGTAACACATTTCTATGAAATTTGGCCTCAGTGTTTCTTAGATGGTGGCATTTCAGACTTGTTTTCATTATTGCCTTTTTTTTATGCTCTAAAAACAATTCCGAGCTGACTGATTGGGTTTATGGGGCTACACAAACAACAGTACCGGTAACTGTAAATTCTTTTCATTCTGTTATTTTAATGTGTTCCAGGGCAAGAATGGGGCCACTGCTTATTCATGCAGAGGGGTAAAATCCACATGAATTCAAGTTTGTTGAAGGCATTTTTTTGTCATGTTCATTAAAGGTCTTCATCATCATCCCTGTATTGTTCCAGGTGTTATTTGAGTTCTGGCACAAAACAGTGATCGTGGCTCCAGCGCAAAATGGAGTGTTTACAGCAGAATTTGCAGTTCTGCAGGTGAGAAGTTCTAGGTCCATTCTGCATATTTTTATCTCGATGTAAATGGACGGTGGGTCTGGACTGTTCATGGCTTTTTAGACAAAAGGGAGAACATTGGGGTAGCAAACTAACTCGTACTGTTAGAATGACCATCCCTGCACATATCTTGTCGGGAGCATAACTTGAAAACTACTAATGGGACTGGAATGAAACTTGACACAATGATAGAGGGCAATGAGAGGATGTGCAGAGCTAAAGAACCATATCTCTAAACTTTAGCTCAAGTTAATGCAATATAAAGCATTCTTTGTACACTTACATTTATTTTAATATAACATTTTTATCAGACATCCCTTTTTCTAAAATTCTTCTTTTAATCGACATTATCACGAGTATGTTACTGCTTTTGATCTTTGTCTTAAAGTAGCCGACCAACAGCAGCAAAATTATGTGAACATAGGTACACCATTTATAAACCTACTGACGATGAGGTATATATATTTATTGTATACTTTCATATTGTCCCTTTTAGTTTGCATTGAGCTAAGTGTGCAATATTCTACGATATTGCACACATTGATATTGCACCGGAACTTTTTCTCGTGCTTGCTAAGAGCCGCGAAATAGAAATAAGGAACTACTTTCAAATAAAACTAACGGAATCCTTCCTATAGTGTCAACAAAAAATACGTGGTTTTTTTTCAACCTTTTATGGTAGAAAATTGATAAAATAATTGAAATGGTCACTCACCCACTGTTTTTAACATTATCGAATGGTAAACAAACTTTAGAAAATCGCTTGATGTTTTTAATGACGTCATCCGATGTCGACGTCGTTTTCGCGCAAAATAATCATCCACACAAAATGAAACTGAATGACAAGATAGGAATTCCATGAAAAGCTATAAATATAACACAAATACAATGAAAAGTAATAGTCATACAATTTACATTGATCGAAAACAATATGAAAGTATACAATAAAAAGGTTATTGATTTTGTATGGCTAAATATTACTTGGAACTCGTTGTTTCGGCGCAGGACTCTCGTCGTCCTTTGCCAAAACAACTCGTTCTAAATAATATTTAGCCATACAAATTCAATAACCTATTATTACCTATAATATGTAATTTACATATATTGAGAATACAAGCACTCGTCATATAATAACACACAAACCTACATAAGTTTAGTATTGTTGCAAAATTTCCCTTAATGTCCACTGATATGGCTGCATTCACTGTTTGGAGCATATTCCTGTTCCAATGCACCTTTTGTATAAAAACATTTACAAAATTATGGACATTTCAAACAACTACCCAACTGCTTTCTTGTGATCATTTGTCAAGGGGCCATCAATTTTTTTTTTCCATGTTCAGCAAAAGTGGCCACCAAGGCTGGAAGGAAGTATTAATACTAACTCCCAGGCCAAGCCAACAGAAAAGGTCTTTATAGTTTAATATATAGAGAAATGGGGATATAATTTAAACTCAGCCATAATGTTCCCTGAGTGGTGCCTTTTCATACTTGTGTGGTTGGTTTTTAGCTCTACTGATCAGAGATCAGCAGAGCTTATGCCGTGGTGCGGCGTCCGGCGTCCGTCTGTCTGTCCGTCTGTCTGTCCGTAAACTTTTATTTGTAGCGACAACTCCTCTGAAACTACTGGATGGATATTCATGAAACTTTACAGAAATGTTGCCCATAAAGTCTAGTTGATCCTAGCAAAAATTCATGTTGATGTGAAATCCAAGATGGCCGCCAAAGCTAAAAATAGAGTTTTAAAATACAAGTTTGTAGCGACTACTTCTTGAAAATTATAAGTGATATTGATATGGGACTTTTTCTAAAATGATCAGCATGACATGATGTTGATCCTTGTCAAAATTCGTTTTGATTCAACATTAAACATGGCTGCCAGTGGCCATCTTTGTTTACATAGAGTTATATAGTAAAAACTTGTAGCGACTACTCCTCTGAAACTACATGACGGATGTTCATGAAACTTCACAGGAATGTTGCTCTTGATGTCTAGTTGATCCTAGAAAAATTTCAGGTCGGCCGGAAATTCAAGATGGCCGCCACAGCTAAAAATAGATTTAAAATAAATATGTTTGTAGCGACTACTTCTTGAAAACTATAAGTGATATTGATATGGGACTTTTTCTAACATGATCAGCATGACATGATGTTGATCCTTGTGGAAAATTATTTTGATTCGGCGTTAAACATGGCTGCCAGTGGCCATCTTTGGTTACATAGAGTTATATAGTAAAAACTTGTAGCGACTACTTCTCTGAAACTACATGACGGATGTTCATGAAACTTCACAGGAATGTTGCTCTTGATGTCTAGTTGATCCTAGAAAAATTTCAGGTCGGCCGGAAATTCAAGATGGCCGCCACAGCTAAAAATAGATTTAAAATAAATATGTTTGTAGCGACTACTTCTTCAAAACTATAAGAGATATTGATATGGGACTTTTTCTAAAATTATCAGTATGACATGATGTTGGTCCTTGTCGAAAATCGTTTTGATTTGACGTTAAACATGGCTGCCAGTGGCCATCTTTGGTTACATAGAGTTATATAGTAAAAACTTGTAGCGACTACTCCTCTGAAACTACTTGACGGATGTTCATGAAACTTCACAGGAATGTTGCTCTTGATGTCTAGTTGATCCTAGAAAAATTTCAGGTCGGCCGGAAATTCAAGATGGCCGCCACAGCTAAAAATAGATTTAAAATAAATATGTTTGTAGCGACTACTTCTTCAAAACTATAAGAGATATTGATATGGGACTTTTTCTAAAATTATCAGTATGACATGATGTTGGTCCTTGTCGAAAATCGTTTTGATTTGACGTTAAACATGGCTGCCAGTGGCCATCTTTGGTTACATAGAGTTATATAGTAAAAACTTGTAGCGACTACTCCTCTGAAACTACTTGACGGATGTTCATGAAACTTCACAGGAATGTTGCTCTTGATGTCTAGTTGATCCTAGAAAAATTTCAGGTCGGCCGGAAATTCAAGATGGCCGCCACAGCTAAAAATAGATTTAAAATAAATAAGTTTGTAGCGACTAATTCTTCAAAACTATAAGAGATATTGATATGGGACTTTTTCTAAAATTATCAGTATGACATGATGTTGGTCCTTGTCGAAAATCGTTTTGATTTGACGTTAAACATGGCTACCAGCGGCCATCTTTGTTTACATAGAGTTATATAATGAAAAGTTGTAGCGACTACTCCTCTGAAACTACTTGACGGATTTTCATGAAACTTCACAGGAATGTTGCTCTTAATGTCTAATTGATCCTAGCAAAATTTCAGGTCGGCCGGAAATTCAAGATGGCCGCCACGGTTAAAAATAGATTTTCAAAAAACAAGTCTGTAGCGACTACTTCCTGAAATCAAAATCAATCAGTAGAGCTTCAAGGTCATTGACCTCTTGTTTCCCAACCTATCAATCGAGCTGATTGATGTAACCTAATGGCTACACCGAAATAAAAGGAAGGATAGTGTAATATTTATTAAAGTGATTAAAAAATCTTTTCTTACAAAATATTACATATATATTTACTCAGTCGCAAAAGAAACTGGACACTTTGAAAATGTTACTTTACACCCTATCCTCTTTATCAAGCGACAGTCCCTTAATGATTCAACCTATGGAAAAACAAATGACAACATGATATTGGCAATGGAATGATAACAACTTTTGTACCAAAATTGCATATTTATTTTGGAATTTGTCAATTTAATTCTAAAAAAAAATTATACAATTAAATCTAAACAAATTTGCAACTGATTAATATAAGTATAACACAGGAATTCGAAATTATAAAAAAAATATGTTGTGTAGGAATAAATAAAAAATATACCCCACACATCGTTTTATCATACTCTATAGAAAGAAAGTTCTCTCTGAGAGTTTAAAATATGTTTTTTCATCATTTTATTCATACACAACATATAATTTCGAAGGGAAGGGTTTAAACTAATGTTGGTATAACTTGTTACCCGACCCATTTGTCATTATAATATTTCTATTGTATGTATGTGGATATTATTCCGTCTGTAAAATATTGGCAATAAAATATGTTTAAATCATAATTTCGAATTCCTGTGTATATGCATACACACTCATAAAGTTTCATCTCATTCCCTAGTTGTTTTAAAATGATGGTATGGACAGAAAAAAGTACAAAAGGCAATAACTATGTGATTCATGGATTTTGCCGACTGTTTAACCCTTAACCTGCTAAGTACAACTATAATAACCTTGCGTCCATTGTAAACCCAAATCAGCCTGCGAGTAATTCTTTGCCACATAAATGGAATGGTCTTAAATCAAAGAAAGAACAGTCCATTATATATATATAGGGGGTTAAGGGTTAACACATCGAAGATCTTATTGAAACAATTGAATTGGGTTTTAAGGCACACCAACACATGGAAGGTTATATGGCGCCTAACAGACAATAAACATGCCAGGCTCATCCTCCATGTACATCGAGATAAAATATGGAGAATGGGCCTAGAACCTTCTCACCTGCAGAGTTGCTGCAAATTCTATTGTAGACACTCCATTTACGAAACGAATTGAATTGAAGTGGGGTTTTAAGGCGCACCAACACATTACAGGTTATATGGCGCCTAACAGGCATGAACATGCCAGGCTCATCTTCCATGTACATCGAGATAAAATATGGAAAATGGGCCAAGAACCTTCTCACCCTGTACTGCAGAGTTGCTGCAAATTCTATCGTAGAAACTCCATTTACGCTGGAGCCACATTATTGTTTTTCTGCCACTGCTCTTTTGATGCGAGCGAGATAGCACCTGAAACAATGCAGGGATCATGATGAAGACCTTTAATGAACATGAACAAAAAATGATAATGAACATGAATTTGGGGGGATTCTACCCCTCTGCCTACCCCTCCAAAGGGATCTGCAGTGGCCGTATTCTTTGCCCCGTGACCAAACGGGGCCCCCGGCAACCACACGGGGCATTTACGAAACGAACCGTTAAATCAAATCTAATAAAGGTCAGAAGCCATTTACCAAGTAACTGTGCAAACAAGATGAAAAAAAAATACTGAAAAGGAGCTCCCTTGGAAGCAACAAACGTGAACAAAAGAGAAATGTAGCAGACTCAGTTTTATTGATTCTGTTTGTCAGAGGTAATACAATGCGGTATTCTACATTAAAGCCACCAAGAATGCGTCTGATGATCCCAAAGAATCGTCAAAATAACACTACTGATTTGTAGTCAGGACGATGGACAACAAACCATCACACAAACATTTGCAAAAAGTGGAAATTTCAAATGACAAAACCTTTTGCCAATATTTTTTATATAACTTTTCTAAGTTCTCCCATCATAGCCTAATATTCAAAACCACTGCCATGCGATGCTCTGATGTGGTTTTAAATGAAGTTTGTTACATGTTTTCTTTAGTGGTGCTCTTTTTACATTTGTATTTTAGTTGCCATTTGTCGTCAAAGACAGCTCCAAGTAGCCAAATTTGTTTACTTTGTTTCATCTATATTAAGCTCTACCTCTATCAAACTTGGTAGCGTATGCCACATGCAATATTTTCACGAGAGCTTTTTGCATTGGAGATTCAAAGAAGATTTTTATTTTTTTCCCATTTATATATACCGAGGGAAAAAAGTAACAAGTTTTTAGATATAATACTGTATACAAGATAGAGACATTTTGGGACTTTATGCGTGCTTGACCCCTACGTTCATTTATTCGTTATGTCAAGATGTTCGACTGTTATTGATTTCCAGGGTGCAACAAAAACTTGCTAAACTTTTTTCCCTCAGTATATATGTAACATATGAGAGCTCTATAACTTGTGGATTTTTCAAAGTTTTTCCCTATGTAAGTGAGAGCAATATAACCTGTAATTTCAGAGAAGTTATTCCCAATGCAAGTATGTAAAACGTGACATCTGGGGCGGGCCAAATTTCACCCCTGGGTCACCATTGTTACTAGACAGACAGACGACTACAAACAAAACACCATCACATCAGCTCCCTTTCTAAAAATTGAAGAAAACTAAACTAGTTTTAAAATAAAAACAACAAAAATGGCCGAGATTAAAAGATTTTATTAAAACATAACGTAATATATATATATATTAACATGAAATAGATTGAATGTTGTTTAACGGCTCATTAACACAGTAAAGGTTATTTAGAGCCGCCCCAGAGAGAGGGGAAGGATACATAGGAATCCGGGAATCTGTCCTACTCCTATTATCGAATAGATTCCTATGGTTCTTTAACGTGCTCGGAGGATAAACCGATACACGGGACCGCCCGGTTTACGTCCCCATCCGACGGACGAGGCTAAGAGAAAGTGTCTTGCCCAAGAACACACCGACGGAACTCAGTGGCACCATGGAGGATTGAACCCGGGGCCTCCGGTTACAAATCCGCCGCGCTACCGACTGTGCCACGCCAGCCCTCGATGAAATAGATTACAAATATAAATTTCGATTAACAACACATTTTGCAGGAACTGATTGCAACAGGGAATGTAGAAGATGGTAAATCAATTAAATATCAAGTTAAAATGATTTAAAGAAGATGTTTTAAATATCACAGAACTTGTGAGATCTGATATACAGTCATGGGATATTGGCTCACACATAATAAATCACAAATCTAATTTATCACAGATAATGCTGTTATATTAATTTATATAATGCCAAGTTTCTATCTGTTTTACATTATGATCTGAGTAAAACAATAAAACAAATAAAATCAAGATTTGAGACATGAACCATCCATAAAACTTATTTCCATTGGGGTCCTTTACATGACCCATCAATGTTGGCTGCTCAGACTTAAAAATTAAAAGACTAAAGTAATTGAAAATTAAAACAAGAAATATCACTGTAAGTGATAAATGCCCCCGAAGTGTCCTTTGACCTCTAAGTATGACCTTGACCTTGGAGCCATGGACCTGGATTTTGTGCACGACACATCGTTTGGTTGTGGTGAGCACTTGTGCCAAGTTATTTGAAAATCCGTCCAGGCATGCAAAAGTTATTGACCGGACACGATTTGATCTTTGACCTCTAAGTGTGACCTTGACCTTGGGGCCACAGACCAGGATTTTGTGCGCGACACATCATTTTGTTGTGGTGAGCACTTGTGCCAAGTTATTTGAATATCCGTCCATGAATGCCAGAGTTATTGACCGGACACAATTTGACTTTTGACCTCCAATTGTGACCTTCACCTTGAAGATCTGGGTTTTGTGCGCGACACATCGTCTTGTTAGGAAGATCACTTGTGCTAAGTTATTTAAAAATCCCTGCAGGTGTTGTGACGTAACGGTCCGGACACGAAATTGCGTACCTGTTTTTGAACTATGAACTGCAAGTGTGACCTTGACCTTTGAGGTACAGACCTGGGTTTTGCGCGCGACACATCGCCTTGTTATGGTGATCACTTGTGCCAAGTTAATCAAAAATCCATGAAGGGGTTTTGAAGGTAGTCCGCACACAAACTGCGATATGATGGAATCCGGACAGACAAACAGAATCCGGACGGACAGACGGACGGACGGTGCAATTACTATATTTTCGGGGGCATAAAAAGAAACTTGTATTGTAACAAAAGTAGATATTTTAAACTTTGTGTTCGACACTGATGATGATATTTCAGACAAAGATCATAGCTACAACATATTTTATCACATGGCTTCTGGGAGTGCAATAAAGCCGTGAATTATTTCTCGTAATACACTAGTGTATTACAGATGCAAATGAGGGACAAATTACTGTGTTTGTCTACAGTAAACATTTAATCCCAATTGTTTGCATGGTATATCATATGATACGTTAAGACACCTTAACTATTTATCGTTATTTGAAATCTTACTTCATAAAATGCATGTTAGTAATGTTTAATTTGGTTTAAGGCATCATCTCAAAATTGTCAATAACCAAGGCCCTTTTAACAATATCAATAAAATTATACTGTATCTATTATTATGACACATGTAAAAGAGGTAAAAAACTAATGCAAACAACATCATCATCCGTAAATGAAATTTTATTAGCAATTTATTTGTTAGCACAACTCATAAAATACGAAAAAAAACTAATAAATATATAAAAAACAACATGTTTTATAAAGTATATATCATTATTAGTACATTATCTTTAGTCTTCTAATACTATAACTAATGTATTCTATCAATATTTTAAAATATATCAATTATAAAAAGTGGATTCCGGTAATTCAAGTGGATTCCGGTAGGATTCCGGTAAATAGGTGGATTCCGGTAATTCTATGCACCGCATTATTTGTAGGGTGAATGCATTTACGAGCGCGTAACATAGCAGCTTCATGTAAACAACAAAACGATGTCATGATTTCTCGTACAAATTGGTACAGTATATAAGGTAAAAAAAAAAGACAACATTAAAGTGAAACAATCACGTTGTAGGTGTGTTATGTGATAAACAGAATCTTACATTCGTGACTGCGTATTATTGACTTTATTAAACTTGTTGGATAAAAAGATAGGATAGTCGGCAAGAATCTCTATTCATGCAACCAACTTCAAGAGCACTAACAAGTCATCTATGTTTTAGGAGCATACCTTTGCTTAAAGGAGAAATAGTATTTTATGCATTTTTACCTTGGATCCTGCCCTTTGGGCTGCAGAAACGAATGCAAATTCTAAAACCAATCTATACATCTACAGAACCTTGGGAACATTTGAATTATGTTCAATACTACATGTATAAACTTTTAGTAAAAGAGACAATGCATTTACAAGCAGTGTGAATAACGTATGTACATGTACAGACGTACTACCAGATGTCATTAACATACCGACTTTTTTGTTAATATTGGTTATTTTAATTTATTAATATAGAACTTGTTGTTTTGGCAAAATACAACTCGCTGTTTTGGCAAAATACAACTCGCAAGCTCGTCGTCCTTTGCCAAAACAACTCGTTCCAAGTATTGAATTGAACTGGGTTTTAAGGCGCACCAACACATGAAAGGTTATATGGCGCCTAACAGGAATGAACATGCCAGGCTCATCCTCCGTGTACATCGAGATAAAATATGGAGAATGGGCCTAGAACTTTCTACTTGCAGAGTTGCTGCAAATTCTATTGTAGACACTTCATTTTCGCTGGAGCCACGTTTATTGTTTTTCTGCCACTGCTCTAGTGATATGAGCGAGATGGCACCTGAAACAATGCAGGGGTCATGATGAAGACCTTTAATGAGCATGAACAAAAATTGATCAAATTAACATGAATTTGAGGGGGGTAGGGGTTCTACCCCTCTGCCTACCCCTCCAACGGGATCTGCAGTGACCCTATTCTTTGCCCCGGAACCACACGGGGCTTGTTCCAAGTAATAGTCAGCCATGCAAGAAATATAAACAGATCGGACAGGGAAAGTAGCATTCAAGGAGGACAGTCAACCACAAAACACAGAAACAAACACGCAAACAGACAAACAAGAAGGAAAAAAAAAAAAAAAATGCAAACGACATCACAAACACAAAAGGGTTGACATTATAGGGCTACCGCCTTGGAACGGTCAGTGGCAAAGTAAGCCACTGGGGGTTTAAACCAGTTCTAGGGTGCACCAAACCTCACACTTACCCTACTGTCATCCTATTAAAACAAGTATAAATTAAGAAATCCCCGCCATGATCTAATCTCTAACCAACAAGGCAGCATCAATAGGCAATATAAGTAAAACATAAATATGCTCGTGTAAATATAATACAAAACAAGAGGCCAAAGAGGGCTTGTGGACGCTCTACTGGCTAACATGGCTCTTATAACATCAATCAAGCGAGTGACTGCCATTTACATTTTTTTGAAAGTTTCGGGCAAAAAACAGCTTTTTGACTTAATCAAGGGCCATAACTAAAGAATCTGGTAAAGTTTGGTAAAAGATCAGATGAAAAGTGAAGGCCCTACCGTATTAACGATGCAAAATATAGCTTAATCAAGAATATAACTAAATCAAGAGCCATAACTCCTCTGTTACTGGTCCGACTGGTCCAACATAGAGCTAAAAAAAAAAAAAAAAAAAAAAAATAAAAATAAAAAAATAAATAAAAAAAGAATTTAAAAAAAAATTTAGAAAAAGAAATTAAAAAAAAAAGAAAAGAAAAAAGAAAGTCATAAAATCTGGTAAAGTTTGGCAAAGATCAGATGCAAAATGAAGGCCCTATCGTATGACGAGGCAAATAATAGCATTTTTAACTCCGCTGTTACTGGTCCGAACTGGCTGGTTTTCGAAGTTGTTTGAGCTTTCATTGATATTAACAATCTGATAAAGTTTGGTAACGAACGGATGAACAATGAAGCCCCTATCGCCTTATCGAGGCAAAATATAGCATTTTTAACTAAATCAAGGGCCATAACTTCGCTGTTACTAGCCCGATATGGCCGGTTTTCGAACTTGTCCAAGCTTTCATTGATATTAACAATGTGGTAAAGTTTAGTAAAGATAAGATGAAAAACGAAGGCCCTATCATCTTAACGAGGCAAAATATAGCAATAAAGCATTTGTAACTAAATCAAGGACCATAACTCTGGTGTTACTGGTCCGATCTGGCTGGTTTTCGAACTTATCCGAGATTTCATTGATATTAACAATGTGGTAAAGTTTGGTAAAGATAGGATGAAAAATAAAGGCCCTATCGTCTTAACGAGGCAAAATATAGCAATATAGCATTTTTAACTAAATCAAGGGCCATAACTCCGCTGTTACTTGGCCGATCTGGCTGGTTTTCGAACTCATCCGAGCTTTCATTGATATTAACAATGCCGTTAAAGTTTGGTAAAGATTGGATTAAAAATGAAGGCCCTATCGTCTTAACGAGACAAAAGTTAACAACGGACAACTAGGCATCCCATAAGCTCTGCTGGCCAAAAAACAATAGCCTAGAAAGCCACAATGAAAATACTGAATGACTTGGCAGAAGCTAGAGCAACAAGAGAATAAACCATTAAGGGCACGACAAGAAAGATCATAGACAAACATCAAACGCCACCGTCCCAATGAGCTTTAGGTAGGCGTCATCATAGGGTCCACAGCCTGTCCGGTCATCGTACAATAAAAGAGGAAAGCATAGTGACAAACTGTAAAAGGGTCCACCACCAAGCATGCAGTACGTTGCAAAATGATAGGGTCATAACCTCTTTTGATAAACTTTTTAACTATATCAAACACACGTGTTTAAGGAACAAGAGGCCCAAGAGGGCCTGTGGATGCTCTACTGGTTAACATAGCTCTTATAACATCAATGAAGCGAGTGACTGCCATTTACGTTTTTTTTTTAAAGTTTCGGGCAAAAAACAGCTTTTTGACTAAATCAAGGGCCATAACTAAAGAATCTGGTAAAGTTTGGTAAAGATCAGATGAAAAATGAAGGCCCTACCCTAATAACGAGGCAAAATATAGCATTTTTAACTTAATCAAGAGCCATAACTCCTCTGTTACTGGTCCGACTGGTCCAACATAGAGCTAAAAAAAAAAATCAAAAAAAAAATAAATAAATAATAACTTAAAAATTCAAAACAAATTCAAAACAAAATTAAAAAAAAGAAGAAAAGAAAATCATAAAATCTGGAAAAGTTTGGCAAAGATCAGATGCCTATCGGATGACGAGGCAAATTATAGCATTTTTAACAAAATCAAGGGCCATAACTCCGCTGTTACTGGTCTAATCTGGCTAGTTTTCGAACTTGACCGCCGTTTCGATGACAATAACAATCTGATAAAGTTTGGTAAAGATCGGATGAACAATGAAGCCCCTATTTTCTTAACGAGGCAAAATATAGCATTTTTAACTAAATCAAGGGCCATAACTCTGCTATTACTAGTCCGATATGGCTGTTTTTCTAACTTTTCCGAGCTTTCATTGATATTAACAATCTCATAAAGTTTGGTAAAGATCGGATGAACAATGAAGCCCCTATCGTCTTAACGAGGAAAAATATAGCAATATATCATTTTTAACTAAATCAAGGACCAGAACTCCGCTGTTTCTGGTCCGATCTGACTGGTTTTCGAACTTGTCCGAGCTTTCATTGATATTAACAATCTGATCAAGTTTGGTAAAGATCGGATGAACAATGAAGCCCCTATCGTCTTAACGTGGCAAACTATAGCATTTCTAACTAAATCAAGGGCCATAACTCCGCTGTTACTGGTCCGATATGGCTGGTTTTCGAACTTATTCGAGCTTTCAACAACATTAGCAATCTGATAAAGTTTGGTAAAGATCGGATGAACAATGAAGCCCCTATCGTTTTAACGAGGCAAAATATAGCATTTTTAACTAAATCAAGGACCACAAATCCGCTGTTACTAGTCCTATATGGCTGGTTTTCGAACTTGTCCGAGCTTTCATTTATATTAACAATGTGGTAAAGTTTGGTAAAGATAGGATGAAAAATGAAGGCCCTATCGTCTTAACGAGGAAAAATATAGCAATATAGCATTTTTAACTAAATCAAGGACCACAACTCCGCTGTTACTGGTCAGATCTGGCTGGTTTTCGAACTTGTGCGAGCTTTCATTGATATTAACAATGTGGTGAAGTTTGGTAAAGATAGGATGAACAAGAAATATCACTGTAAGTGATAAATGCCCCCGAAGTGTCCTTTGACCGCTAAGTATGACCTTGACCTTGGAGCCATGGACGTGGATTTTGTGCACGACATGTCGTTTGGTTGTGGTGAGCACTTGTGCCAAGTTATTTGAAAATCCATCCAGGCATGCAAAAGTTATTGACCGGACACGATTTGACCTTTGACCTCTAAGTGTGACCTTGGGGCCAAAGACCTGGATTTTGTGCGCGACACATCGTCTTGTTGTGGTGAGCACTTGTGCCAAGTTATTTAAAAATCCGTCCATGAATGCCAGAGTTATTGACCGGACACAGACTTTTGACCTCCAAGTTTGAACTTGACCTTGAAGACCTGGGTTTTGCGTGCGACACAGCGTCTTGTTATGGTGATCACTTGTGCCAAGTTATTTAAAAAATCCCTGCAGGGGTTGTGACATTACGGTCCGGACACAAAATTGCGTACCTGTTTTTGACCTATGAACTGCAAGTGTGACCTTGACCTTTGACGTACGGACTGGGTTTTATGCACGACACATCGTCTTGTTATGGTGATCACTTGTGCAAAGTTATTTAAAAATCACTGCATTGTTGCGACGTTATGGTCCGGACACAAAATTGCGTACCTGTTTTTGACCTATGAACTTCAAGTGTGACCTTGACCTTTGAGGTACAGACCTGGGTTTTGCGCGCGACACATCATCTTGTTATGGTGATCACTTGTGCCAAGTTATTTAAAAATCCCTGCAGGGGTTGTGACGTTACGGTCCGGACACAAAATTGCGTACTTGTTTTTGACCTATGAACTTCAAGTGTGACCTTGACCTTTGAGGTACGAACCTGGGTTTTGCGCGCGACACATCGTCTTGTTATGGTGATCACTTGTGCCAAGTTAATCAAAAATCCATCGGGACACAAACTGCAGAATGACGGACAGACAGACAGACGGTGCGATTACTACATTTGTATATGCCTCCGAAAAAATTTCGGGGGCATAAAAATGAAGGCCCTATCGTCTTAACGAGGCAAAATAAAGCAATATAGCATTTTTAACTAAATCAAGGGCCATAAATCCGCTCTTACTGGTCCGATCTGGCTGGTTTTCGAACTTGTTCGAGCTTTCATTGATATTAACAACCTGTTAAAGTTTGGTAAAGATCGGATGAAAAATGAAGGCCCTATCGTCTTAATGAGACAAAAGTTAATGACGGACGGACGGACAACTCGCCATCCATAAGCTCTGCTGACCCTTGACTCCAAATCAGATTTCACCACAAACTTTACAAACCCAGAGCAAGCAAATTAATTTATTATTTTTACATCATGGTCCAGAAAAATATCAATGTGTTTACATCAGTAAAAGCAGTTATTAAGCCACATCCTGCAATATTATACAGTCATAAAGTTCACATCTACACCTTTCATCATTTGCGCAAAATCTTAAAAAAAATAATTGAATTGAATTGAATTGGGGTTTTAAGGCGCACCAACACATGAAAAGCTTATATGGCGCCTAAAAGGCATGAACATGCCAGGCTCATCTACCATGTACATCGAGATAAAATATGGAAAATGGGCCTAGAACCTTCTCACCCTGAACTGCAGAGCTGCTGCAAATTCTATCGTAGAAACTCCATTTACGCTGGAGCCACGTTATTGTTTTTCTGCCACTGCTCTTTTGGATGCGAGCGAGATAGCACCTGAAACAATGCAGGGATCATGATGAAGACCTTTAATGAACATGAACAAAAAATGATAAAATGAACATGAATTTGGGGGGATTCTACCCTCTACCTATCCCTCCAAAGGGATCTGCAGTGGCCCTATTCTTTGCCAATGACCAATAAAATCCTATTAATGTTATTGATCCCTCAGGTGGTATATTATATAAGGCATCAATACACATATTGGCACAGTATTCTTGTCCGAATCAAACCCTACACAATGTTTGACAAGAATTATTAAGCACTTTTATATTTATATACATTGTATGGCCATTTCATTAAAATAACCTCCAGATTCTCCTGTATTGCAAATGGCATTTATTACGCCAGATCAGTCATCATTTCGAATTTGGTTTACGGAAAAATAAAAATGGGTAGTTTTCTGTGTACAAATATTTATCACCTGTAAGTAGCAGTCATCGAAATTAGGATTTCAATAATATAATACATGTAGTAACATTTATTCAAATTTGATCATGGTACTGTTTATTACAATCTCTACAATATCGTAAACAGTGCAATTCAAAACAAAACTCGAGGATATTACGACTGTCAGGAGACGAAATATATTTTACTGGACGAGTGGCATTGACATGTTACTCGTCCTTATAGGATGTTTACTCGTCCTACTCACATTCCAAAAGTTCATAAGTCAAAGTAGTCAGAAACCATCATTTAACACTATTATATATATAAATAAAACAAAGGGAAACATCATAATGTGTTGTTTTTTCTTTATATAAATCAATGAAAATTATGAAACTTTGACCAGTATTATAGATGACTATATTCATATTCATATTCTATAGTTCGCTACAGTCTGCTCATGGCCATTACAGTAACTCTGGCATGGTATATATTTTTCCCCTTTTCCTGTAAAAAATTCCCCTTAAAAAAATATGATATATTTATTACAAAATGTTAAACTGTAATACAGGAAAACAGCCTACTTTTTGCAATTCCCCTTCCTGATGTCCCTGGACTTTTAGGTGACTAGTACCCTTAAAGATTTCCCCCGTGAAAGGGTTATTTGTATAACATTCAAATGCCGTAACATTCGGCGCTCCGTAAAATTAGAATGGGAGTCGCATTTTAGAATGTCCCAAAACGGAAATGCATCAATTTCCCAATATCCGGTTGACTGAAATTGCATTTTCCGCTGAATAAACAGAGTTGTCGCATTTAATCGACTGCATTTAATCGCTTAATAAACTATGTAAGAACTATTTTCTTTGTTGTTGTTTTTTTCTACTAAAAATTCGACCAATTCATGGATTTCACTCATCCTGATTCGAATTTCACTCGTCAACACGAGCGGCAAATCAACAAGCCCGTCGGGCTTGTGTTCTTGAATATTGGACAAGCCCGGCAGGCATTTTACCAGTCTCTGGCTTGCGGGCTTGTGCTAATTTCGACCACTGAGGTAGTTTCTACAGCACCTGTTATACATTCTCTTCAACATTAGTTACTTTTTGAATAAGTTAAAGAAGGAAAAGCTAGAAGCTGTTTGGTTTTGATCCTTAATGGCGCCGCTGGGAACTGTTTGGTTCTCATCCATACTCGTGTCCATAGAAGGTGACTGGTTCTTATTGAACACGGAATCTCTGAAACTGTTCTCCATGTCATTGACATTTGTTCCACTATCCCTAATTGTGAAATCTCTGGCATTCTCATCCATGTCATTGACATTTGTTCCACCATCCCTGATTGTGGAATCTCCAGAACTGTCACCTATGTCAATGACATTTGTTCCACCATCCCTGATTGTGGAATCTCTGGAACTGTCATCCATGCCATTGACATTTGTTCCACCATCCCTGATTGTGGAATCTCCAGAACTGTCACCTATGTCAATGACATTTGTTCCACCATCCCTGATTGTGGAATCTCTGGAACTGTCATCCATGTCATTGACATTTGTTCCACCATCCCTAATCGTGGCATCTCTGGAACTCTCATCCATGATGAAGCCATTTACAATTGTTTCGCTATTACTAACCATGGAGCCCTGGGAATTCTCACTCATTGTTCCACTACTACTACACGTATGTGTGGAGATGCTATATGTGTGCCAGGAGCTGCTAGAAGACTCACTTTCACTATAATCGACATCAGATTGTGCCTTTAGCAATAGCTTCAATGCTCCAGGGTGCCATATTGGCAAATCTTGTTGAAAAATTGCATTTCCAGCACACAATGCTTTATAGACAACAGTACAACAATTCATGCTTAAAGGATGCCACTCAGAGTTTTCCTCCTGAAATTTTCTCCACCATGCTCCTATATTTTCCTCATTAACATGTTTCACTACAAGGCTTTTTGGGTTAGCTCCGTTTTCCAACTCTATATCCTTCCTTAATGTTTGCTCTTTGTTGGCAGGACTTGATACATTCCCAGAAAGCATATTTGACAAACTAAATCCTGCTGGCCACCAGCTAATATGTGTCCCATCACTTAATGACATAGAGGCATGGCCAGCTCCCTTTTCGCTAGATGTTCCAGGACACCAGATGTGTACTATTGCAGGCATATTAAACTTTTTCTTATTTATAATTATGGTTACTTCCTTGAATAATACGCCAACACTTGAGCTCGTACTAAGTCACTTCCTGTAAAAGATAAAATTAAAGAAATACAGTAAACAGTTTTATAGAATGTTAAGTGTTCTTATATATATACAGGGGAAGAACTATATTTTACTGTATACTCATCCTGTAGGACGAGTGACATTGACATGTTACTCTTCCGTATAGGATGTTTAGTCGTCCTGCTCGGATTGTAAACGTTTGTAAGCCAAAGTAGTCAGATACCATCATTTAACACTATTATATAAATAAAACAAAGGGAAACATCAAAATGTGTTGTTTTCCTTGTGATTATGAAACTTATAGTATTATAGGTATTCATATTATATAGTTCACTAGTCTGATCATGGCCAGTTACAGTTACTTTTGCTTACACCCCACGTTGATCTCGTCTGAATCACTAGCAGAGGTAGAGTCGGACTGTTGCCTCCTTGGATAATATTTGCCCGTGGGGCCTGTGCACACATGTCCTTTTGTATATCTTACCCCTTGCCCAGAATTTAGCCATTTTACAATACTTTCTGTTGGATTATAAGGCCAAATAAAATTACATGCTTGGTTCGTATTACATGCTAAAAAAAAAAAAGAGTAGGTAGGTAGGGAAAATACTCTATTTTCTAAAAAAAAATATTTTATATATATTTTTGATATCATCAGATACAGAACTGATAGAAAAAATAATTAAAAACAAAAAGAAGAAAATAAAACATAAAATGCAAAATCTAAAAATCATTAAATGTTTAGAATCGGCCCCTTAAAACAGGGTCGGTCGGGAAAACAGAACCACACCTATTATTTGGCCCAATTTTCCAAAGTTGGCCCATCTATCTTTATTATAAGATTTCTCCCGTGAAAGTGTTACTTGTATAACATCAAATACCGTAACATTCGCGCTCCGTGAAATTAGAACGGGAGCCACATTTTAGAATGTCCGAAAACGGAAATGCATCCATTTCCCAACATCCGGTTGACTTAAATTGCATTTTATCGCTGAGGGGGCACTCCTCAGTTTCGCACGAATGTCCATGGTGTAAATCAGAAAGAAATCATCTTTTAGGTTCATGGATGGCATTTATAATAATTATGAAGCACGTTTGATGTTTTTTATCAGTTTTTGACTTCTAAGTTTATTTTGGTGTATTGGAATATGCATTCTTTGTGTTTTTTTTGGAGGCTATAATAGAAAAATGTAAAACTATCAAAAACTTCCAAAAAAGTAGGTAAAATGGCTGATTTTGACTCACGGGGTGATCAGCATGGAATAACTTTTTAAAACGTCGGAGAAGGTATGTAAAATTGAGCATTTTCTGATATGCAAGAGCATTATGAGTGCAGACATGACCCTGATATGCTTAGGAAAATTCTTTTTTTGTATTTATTGACATTTGAAATATTGCTAAAATTGCTTTTTTAGCATGTTTTGAGGGGTGGGGTAATCTTAAAGAAATGGGACTAAAGTTGTACAGAAAATGCTTTTTGATGCTTTTATTTGGTATGGAAACATGGGTAATTTTATTGTCTTCTAAGAAATGTATGACACAATGATGATGTGATTTATTTTTGCTCAAGGATTCAGGCTAAGGGCTTGTCATGGGTTTGATTATTGAGAAATGTACATTAAACTGGAGTGTCCCCTGAATAAACAGAGTTGCAACTATTTTCTGCATTTATCGCTTAATACACTATGTAAGAACTATTTTCTTTGTTTGTTTTTTCTACTGAAATGTTACTCGTCGTCTCGGACGACTGATTCATAGGTTTCACTCATCCGGATTTGAATTTCACTCGTCAATACGAGCGGACGAGTGAAAATTTCGTGCCCTGATATATACACTCAAGTGATATGAAAACGCAACACGGGAATTTCCGCTATATATTGTATGTACAATATGCTGCTTTTAATCGAATGGTACATGGCTACATAAGACCTTTCCTTTTGGAAAAAATACTAAAACAACAAATAATACAGCAAATAGTATTCCTGTAATGTTTCATTATTCACAGAGTACGCGTTTGGCTCAATCATGTGAGCAAACTTAGGATGCAAAATTTTGCAAACTATTTACGTTAAATACAGTACTTAACTAGCTCAATTTTTCAAAGAGCAACTTCAACATTGATGAAGTTCTTGTTACAAAGTGTAGTGTGATCAAAACGTCTACAACATCACAGTTGTGTCCTTTCTCTAGTTAACTGCAACTTTATTTTAAAAAAACATCTTGGGATTTCTATAGAATATTATGTGCACTTAAGTGTGCAGTATATACAATATATAGCGGAAATTCCCGTGTTGCGTTTTCATATCTCTTGAGTGTATGTATAATACTCTTAAAATGTTACTTTTCTCTGAGCTCGTCTGTTTGTTTGTTTGTGTGGTGTTTTTCGTCATTTTCAACACAATGTAAGGTTATATATATATGATGGTTGATTTTATTCTTGTGGTAGAACAGTACTGTAAAAGTGGGTAGTCTGCCTCCACCACAAAACAAGAGGCCCAAGAGGGCCTGTATCTCTCTACTTGCTATATGGAATCTTTGATGTGGAACACGACAACAACACGTGCAACTAGGATTGGTACCGATCATTCCTGCCAAGTTTCACTGAAATTCAGCCAGGGGTTCAGGAAAAATTAATTGTCTGGATAATGTTTGTGTATACATATGAGGCCATAACTCATTCAACAAGAACACAGTGATGATAGGTGCAACTAGGCTTGGTACTCTTCATCCCTGCCAAAACTCATTTAAATTCGGCCAGGAGTTCAGAAGAGACTAGTCTGGATAAAGTTTGTGTATCAAAACCTTTAAAGGGCTATAAATCCACAAAAATCACTCAACAGTAACACTGCGATGACATGCACAACTAGGCCTGGTACTGATCATCCCTGCAAAGTTTCACTGAAATCCAGTCAGGGGTTCAGGATAATGTAGTATGTTCACAATTTGTGTATTAAAACCTTTAAAGGGCCATAACTTAGCCAAAAATCTTTCAACCGAAATACGGCGACAGCATGCCTAACTAGGCTTGGTACTGATCATCCCTGCACAGTTTCGTTGAAATCCAGTCAAGGGTTCAAGAGAAATAGTCCAAATAAAGTTTGTGTAGTAAAACTTTTAAAGGGCCATAACTCAGCCAAAAATCATTCAAGCAAAACATAGTGATGATATGCACCACTAGGCCTGGTACTGATCATGAATCCGGCCAGGGGTTCAGGAAATAAAAGTCCGGACAAAGTGTGTGTATTAAAACCGTTAAAGGGCCAAAATCTGGCCAAATGAAATCCCTATCGTCTTAATGAAGCAAAATACAGCATTACAGTGTTACTGATCCAATTTGGCTGATTTTCGAACTTGTCCTAGCTTTCATTGATATTAACAATCTGTGCAAGTTTGATAAAGATCAAATAATAAATGAAGGTGCTAGGGTGTTCACAAGGCTTAATATGACGTTTTTCAGCAAAACAAGGACCATAACTCCGGTGAAATTAATCCGATCTGGCTAGTTTTCAAACTTGTCCAAGCTTTCATCAGTATTAACAATCTGTGCAAATTTGGTAAAGATCAAATAATAAATGAAGGTAGAAAATTGCATTTTTCAGAAAAAAAACAAGGCTTTTCGAACATACATGTATCCTAGCTTTCATTGATATTAACAATCTCAGGGGCGTACCTGGAGCATTTTGAAATGTACGCCAGATATGAGAAGCGTAGCTGCGACCCAAGCAGCAACGCTGCGAGAGGGGGTAGGTGTGGGAGGGGCTTTCCCACTTTCGCCGGTGGGGGCCTCCCCCAAGAAAATTTTGAAAATTAGGAGGCAAATGATGCGTTCTCAAGCTATATTTCAGCGTTAATATGGCATTTTGTTTGACACTAGCCCATACCCCCTCAGCCTTCAGTTTTTATTGCATATTTGGAACTTTTGGAACTTTTATTTTTTCATTTTTGCTGACGAATTGTACACATTGGCGTACGTGCGTATGCCTGGATACGCGCCTGAATCTGTGCAAGTTTGGTAAAGATCAAATAATAAATGAAGGTAGAAAATTGCATTTTTCAGAAAAAAAACAAGGCTTTTCGAACATATCCTAGCTTTCATTGATATTAACAATCTCAGGGGCGTACCTGCAGCATTTTGAAATGTACGCCAGATATGAGAAGCGTAGCTGCGACCCGAGCAGCAACGCTGCGAGAGGGGGTAGGTGTGGGAGGGGCTTTCCCACTTTCGTCGGTGGGGGCCTCCCCCAAGAAAATTTTGAAAATTAGGAGGCAAATGATGCGTTCTCAAGCTATATTTCAGCGTTAATATGGCATTTTGTTTGACACTAGCCCATACCCCCTCAGCCTTCAGTTTTTATTGCATATTTGGAACTTTTGGAACTTTTATTTTTTCATTTTTGCTGACGAATTGTACGCATTGGCGTACGTGCATATGCCTGGATACGCGCCTGAATCTGTGCAAGTTTGGTAAAGATCAAATAATAAATGAAGGTAGAAAATTGCATTTTTCAGAAAAAAAACAAGGCTTTTCGAACATATCCTAGCTTTCATTGATATTAACAATCTCAGGGGCGTACCTGGAGCATTTTGAAATGTACGCCAGATATGAGAAGCGTAGCTGCGACCCGAGCAGCAACGCTGCGAGAGGGGGTAGGTGTGGGAGGGGCTTTCCCACTTTCGCCGGTGGGGGCCTCCCCCAAGAAAATTTTGAAAATTAGGAGGCAAATGATGGGTTCTCAAGCTATATTTCAGCATTAATATGGCATTTTGTTTGACACTAGCCCATACCCCCTCAGCCTTCAGTTTTTATTGCATATTTGGAACTTTTGGAACTTTTATTTTTTCATTTTTGCTGACGAATTGTACGCATTGGCGTACGTGCATATGCCTGGATACGCGCCTGAATCTGTGCAAGTTTGGTAAAGATCAAATAATAAATGAAGGTAGAAAATTGCATTTTTCAGAAAAAAAACAAGGCTTTTCGAACATATCCTAGCTTTCATTGATATTAACAATCTCAGGGGCGTACCTGGAGCATTTTGAAATGTACGCCAGATATGAGAAGCGTAGCTGCGACCCGAGCAGCAACGCTGGGAGAGGGGGTAGGTGTGGGAGGGGCTTTCCCACTTTCGCCGGTGGGGGCCTCCCCCAAGAAAATTTTGAAAATTAGGAGGCAAATGATGCGTTCTCAAGCTATATTTCAGCATTAATATGGCATTTTGTTTGACACTAGCCCATACCCCCTCAGCCTTCAGTTTTTATTGCATATTTGGAACTTTTGGAACTTTTATTTTTTCATTTTTGCTGACGAATTGTACGCATTGGCGTACGTGCGTATGCCTGGATACGCGCCTGAATCTGTGCAAGTTTAGTAAAGATCAAATAATAAATGAAGGTAGAAAATTGCATTTTTCAGAAAATACAAGGGCCTTAACTTTCGTGTTACTGATACGATTTGGCTGGTTTTCGAACTTGTCCAAGCTTTCATTGATATTAACAATCTGTGCAAGTTTGGTAAAGTTCAAATGATAAATGAAAGTGCTAGAATGTTCACAAGGCTTAATATGGCGTTTTTCAGCAAAACAAGGGCCACAACTCCGATGAAATTTATCGGATCTCGCTAGTTGTCCTAGCTTTCATTGATATTAACAATCTGTACAAGTTTGGTAAAGATCGAATAATAAATAAAGGTGCTAGAGTTTTTAAAAGGCAGAAAATGAAGGGCCATTATAAACTCTGGTGTTACTGACCCAATTCAGCTGGTTTTCAAACTTGTCCAAACTTCCATTGGTATTAACACTCTGTGCAAGTTTGGCAAAGATCAAATAATAAATGAAGGTGATTGAGTGTTCACAAGGCAGAAAATAGCATTTTCCAGAAAATACAAGGGCCGTAACTTACGTGTTACTAATACGATTTGGCTGGTTTTTGAAATTTTCCGAGCTTTCATTGATATTAACAATCTGTGCAAGTTTGGTAAAGATCAAATAATAAATGAAAGTAATAGAATGTTCACAAGGCTTAAGATGGCATTTTTCAGCAAAACAAGGGCCACAACTCCGATGAAATTTATTGGATCTCGCTAGTTGTCCTAGCTTTCCTTGATATTAACAATCTGTACAAGTTTGGTAAAGATCAAATAATAAATAAAGGTGCTAGAGTTTTTAAAAGGCAGAAAATTAAATTTTTCAGAAAAACCAAGGGCCATTATAAACTCTGGTGTTACTGACCCAATTTAGCTGGTTTTCAAACTTGTCCAAACTTTTATTGATATTAACAATCTGTGCAAGTTTGGTAAAGATCAAATAATAAATGAAGGTGATAGAGTGTTCACAAGGCAGAAAATAGCATTCTTCAGAAAATACAAGGGTGTAACTTACATGTTACTGATACAATTTGGTTGGTTTTCAAACTTGTGCGAGCTTTCATTGATATTAACAATCTGTGCAAGTTTGGTAAAGATCAAATAATAAATGAAGGTGCTTGAGTGTTCACATGGCTTAATATGGCATTTTTTCAGCAAAACAAGGGTCATAACTCTTGTGGATCTAATCCGATCCGGCAGTTTTTCGAACATGTCCGAGCTTTCATTGACATAAAGACACTGGTAAAGTTTCGTAAAGATCCCATTAATAAGGAAGGCCACAAGGCAAAAGTTAACAGACAGACGGACAGACAATGGACGGACAACTCGTCATCCCATAAGCTCTGCTGGCCTTCGGTCAGTAGAGATAAAAATCAATAAAATATTTTTACCGTGGCGTCATATATAACCTTACATCTGTTGAAAAGGATGTAAAAACACCATATAAACAAACAAACAGACGAGCTTGACATTGAGAAAAATTTATGCATGCATTATAGAGTTATTGTTATGTCGCAAATCACTGGAAATGTTCTGAACAATGTCATGCAATATCCTCCTAAATAGTTAAATACTGAAACACGTAAATTTGCTGCCATCAGAATGATTTGAAATAGTATTTGACTGCTGTAAAGAGAATCACTGCAAATTGATTAAAAATAAATATACAGATGTAAAATATATATAAAGTGTAGGCTTATTTTTCATCTGCAGTGATTTTCTTTGCTTTAAAAGACATTTTGTCAATAAACCATATATATCCGTCATCTCTAAGGTATTGCGCTTTAGAGCTGCAGAATGTTTATCTTTATCCATTAATACTAAGGCATTGCGCTTTAGAGCTGCAGAACAGGTATCTTTCATCATTCATCTCTAATGCCTTGCAATTTAGAGCTTCAGAATGGGAATTTTCATCATTCATCTCTAAGCCCTTGCGCTTTAGAGCTGCAGAACGGGTATCTTACATCCTTCACCTCTAAGCATTGTTTGTGTGTCTGTGAACGTTTCAGACATGTTAGGACACACTTAACACGGTTATTCAGAAATCCCGTTTGTGTATGTATAGTTACTTCAAGTTATCTTCATATTGCAGGATTTAGCTGAAATTTAACTTGATACCATGTTTAACTAAAAATTAACTATATTTTCAAAACCAATACAGGTATAAGCATAACTTTAGCTTTATTTTACAGCTATTGGCTTGTAAAACAAACACACATATCAATGAAGACAGACTACTTTGAAACAAATGACAAAATTAAAGCGAGAGACTGATACTTTTCCTGGAAAATCAAAATTTTGACGGGTAACCCTTAGTTTGATTTTATTATTTTCAGCATTTTTTTCAATAAATATTTCTTAAAGATCATTTTTATACTATATTCAGATGTATAGATGCCTTTTCATGTTTATTTGAAAGTTTCAGACATAGCTGAGCACAAATGACCAGGAAAATGCAAAATTACTGTATATTTTCAAAATATTAAAGGTACTCAGCCTGAATTTCGACCAATACCCTAGGTCACTAAAACTTGATTAATTTGAAAACCAGTAAACATGGAATCAACATTTTAGCATTTTTCATTATGTTATTGATTTATATACATTTTCAATTATTATTAAGGTGATCATTAGAAAAAAAAATCACCTTAAGGACTCTCACCACTATTATCTCCCTTGAATACTCGTGCCCTACAGATGAAGGAGGTAGATAAAAAAATCAAGTTCGCTTTTCTACATTTTACAGGATACATTGATTTATCTTTACCAGGTTCTAAATCTACAGCATTTTAGGAAGAAATCACAGAAATATGCATGTTGCCTCATTTTACACATCATGGGTCTAATCACCACGGGGTTGTATTTTTGTCTAAATTTTGATAGGTGTCACGCAAACATGAAATTTAAAAAAGTTCAATTTGGTAAATATTTGTTAAATGTGTTTTAAATTGCAGATATTGGATCAATGAAGAATTTAAGCATAAATACATGTTGTAAAATCTGTTTATCTCTATGCCACGAACAAAAACATCACAATGGGACCTATGGAAAATTAATTGCGGTGTGAGACGAAAAGGACAGTGACGTTTGACTGAAATCTTGTCTTGTTGTGCTCTCAATGGTTTGTTCTCTTGTTGCTCTGGCTTCTGCTAAGTCATTGAGTACCTTCTATGTGGCTATTTTTTTTTTGTATTTATATATACACAAGTATCTTTGTGTTTTACTTATATTTACAGGTTAATATATGGGCGTGGTGTGCCTTTTGTCGATAATGGCACACCTAGTGCTGTAATGGCCCGAGGGCCATGCACTAGGTGTGCCATTATCAACAAAAGGTGTGCCATTATCGACAAAAGGCACACCACACCCGTATATTTGCCTTTTTATTACATACCTTACTATAAATGGAGAGGAAGAAAAAGAACAACCGGTGAATTTTTATGACAAAATGCGTCAACATGTTTACAAAACGGTGTACATTAAACTTAAGATGCAAACAATTATTTGGCAAATAAATACTATACATTAAATTAGTTTTCTTCCTTGTCTTTCACTTTAATGATATATTTCAAAGCTTCAAACGTTTACTCGGCGTGAAAATTGCAGTTGAGATTTCTACGTCCGCTCATCAGTCATGTAGCGCGCCAATATGACGTCTTTGTATTGCTTGATGATGTCAACATCTTCGCGTGCGGACAGTCTGTTGCTACTGTGCCGATTTTCCATAATCCATAATGGCACAGTGTGCCGATTATGGATTTAGAAACAGGACTGATAATCATTGTTTTTCTTCTAAAATGTGTTACTATTTATAGTAAGGCAGTGCTCACACTGGCCAATTTCAATTAATAGACACATAATTTTTAACAAAAAAAATAATAGCCAAAGTCAACGCGGCGTAGGGAGTGGTTTCGTTTTTGTGTCATTTTTTTTTTTAAATGACTATAGTATGAAGTATGCTATAGTATACCTGGATGCTGACATAATATGTGAAATATACTACACAACAAACAACACTGAGGGCAAATAGAAAGAAAGATACTTTTTTTATTTATTTTTTTATTTTACTCTTATTCAATAATAATAATAATACTAATACTAAGTACAGTATGTGAGTCAACTGACATACACACTCTGCATGAAAATGTCTGTTATGTGTATGCCAGTTGACACACATACAATAATTTCAATTATGTCATTGTTTTTAAAATGTATCAATTTTTAACATGCTGTAGAATCTGCTGTTATGTCTATGCTAGCTGATGTAACTGGCAGTCTGCAATGAGCTGTCAGTGTACATTATCTACATAATTCTCCTTTTCTTGACACAGACCCATTTCTGAAAAGCTCTAGCATAGTCAAACTGTAATCCTGGCTTCTCTAGAGATATTCTCATCAGATTCTCAACAGTACCTGTATTCAAACTGTTTCTTGTTTTAGTTTTGATCAGATTATGTCGACTGAACCCTCTTTCACATTCCACAGAAGATACAGGGACTGTTGAGAATCTGAAAGCTATGTTGGCTACATCAGGGAAGAGTTCCCTGTTTTTCATGAGATACTGGCAAATGTCAGTAGCAGTGTTCATGAGCTTCATGACAGTTTCATTGGAATTTATGAATTCCATAAAATCCAAAGCTTGGTTTTTGAAATTGAGTATCCCAATTGAAGATGCAAACATGGAAATGGTTTCCAAATGGTCATTTACCAAGTCTTTGAGTTCATGAACTCTGCTGATGACACTTGGGTCCAAAACATTACTTATACTAGTAAGCACCTTACTGTCGCCTGTTGGATCAAACCTACTTTTTAGGTTTGTAACCACATTGCCACAAAACAGCTGACATGCATTGACAGCCTCAGTTCTTTGTTTTTCTGAATATTTTACAATGTGACCTTTGTAATCAAAATCTGACAGAGGTTCCTCTGGCACCTCAGTCAGAAATTCCATGATGTTTTCACCATTCACATGTTCCTTAAGATCACCTATCTTTGTAACTGTGTGATTTAACAGTGGATAAACTGAGGCGAAATCAATATTTTCTGCCTGATAGGACCGACTAAGGTTGGACAGGTGCTTCATCACATCGGCCAGGAAGTGTGCTGTGTACACAAACTTGTAGCATGAAATACATTTCAAAAGACCTACTGCCTTGGCACCCTTATCAACTAAAAGCACAGACAAGAGACATGCATAGTTCAAAATGATTGCCTTAAGAGCACCATCAAATGAGAGCCATCTAGTATGGAATATTTGCTTAAATTTTAACTTCCGTTTCATTTCCAAAATGTCCTGCATGGCTTTCAGGTTGTTTGTGTTTTTTGGAGAGTTGTCAAAGTATTTATATAAGGCATTGACAATTTCTTGAAATTTAAGAAGATACGGTATACTGTCAGCAGCACCACCAGAACCAAGGGCAAGCCTATGAGCTATACAGTGGACTGACAATACCCCAGGAATATCTTCCTTGAGTTTTGTAACAACCCCCGACTTGTGGCCAAGCATAACTGCTGCCCCATCAGTCGCAACCCCGCACAATTTTGAAACATCAACCCCCTTACTCTTAAATGTTGCAATAAGACAATCATATATGTGCTTTGCTGTAGCTGCATCAGTCAGCTTTACCAAACTTAAGAATCGAGTTCGTGATTCAAATCGACCACTCTCTCTCACAAGATATCTTATGTAAACAACAAGATTTTGCTCAACGGCAATGTCAGTCGACTCATCTAATGTCACACTAAAAAAGTCACTGGCGTTAAGCTCAGTCACAAGATCTTCCTCGATCACCTCTGCAATGGCTTTTTGAAATTCGTGAACTGATGAATTATGTTCATAGGTAGTATGCGCATCCACAGCCAGGACTTTCAGGTGAGATGCCCCCTGAAACAAATTCAAAAGTTACAATAAATCAACATGTTTTACAGAAATGTAGTGGTGAATCACAAAAAGTAACATGTTTTATTAACAAAAACTCTGGAAACTGCTCACTTAAAAAAGTTACTTAAACAAGCCGCATCTTAGCTGATGGTTTTCCTGGATGGAGATTTACCATGGGGACAAATAAATTATAATCTCACTATCTTTGCAATAAGTCACCTAGAAAATTGCTAAAATGGTATTTAAAACTTTTGGCACAAACCTGTTCTTTGCACAGTTCATTTAACTCGCCCAGCAAGGAATTCGGTAGATCGTGGTTTGCCATGAAAGTGACGTTCTTCATAGCACCTATGACACCCAGTTCAGAGGCCTGAAGTTGTCTTGCTCTGGCCGACTCGCACTCCTTTACCTGGTTAACCACCTCAAGAGCACGGATGTGACTGTGTTCCCCTAAAATAAATAACATAAATATGTTCCTTATCAATCTTGAAAATATTTATCAAGCATATGATTATCAAACTGTCCATTTAACAGTGTTTTATTCATTTTTTCAATATTGGTTATAATAAAAGAACTTTCATGTACCAGAGTCACCAATTCAGTTTTGTGAATAACACACAGCTAAATAAAGTATTATATAGTTTTACATGTACATACCGATTTTCTTTCCTTTTGGATTCTCGTGTGTTTGAATATTTTCCAGTTTAAGACTATTACAACCTATCGTAAATGAGTTGGTCAACTGAGCTTTTATACAAATCTTGCAAAACATTAATTGCTTTGATGTGTCAAACACTAGCCATTGCCTAGTAAGTTGCCATTCAGATCTAAAATTTCGTTTAACAACAGCTTTCGGTTTGTTTTGATTTGTTTCATTTTGAGATTCTTTTTGATTATTTACTAATTCAGATTGATTATGGTTATCCGTTTCTGTTTCATCGCAGTGATCACTTTGCCTCAAATGACCAAAGCCAAAAGCACTGAGTTTTCGGACTTTATTGTCCGACTTTAACGGAGACAATTTGCGTTTTGGACGCCCCATATTGACAAAGAATGGAAGTATTAAAGTTGTCATATTTATTCTTTATATATATCATACCATATCTTACCATTTCTGCTCAAATTTGAGCTATGTAAACATAGAAATTATCGTCGGTGCATCTCATCCCTTTGTTCCATTCGTCATGGAATTTAACAGTTCAATTATGGATCCGCAGTTTGCTACATATCGGGCTCATGATGGGATAGCTATTAAAGCAGGTGAAATAAGCGCCTATATTCATAATAGTGCGTGTAATTAGCCACCTTTGTCGGCTAACACAAATGAATTTCATCTCTTCGTAGTTTGTGCATAGGTGCCAGGTTGCTATCAAGAAAAGCTCTGTAAATTAGTTTGACCAAAGACACAAGCTATCCGAAAAACTACTTGAGAAGTTCTGAAAAGCCTCCTCCAAAAAGTCGAAAATTTTGTCAACAAACTATATTATATACAAGGTATGACAGCCGCCATTTTAGCCGGGGCGGAATTGCGTAATAATGAATTGGTACCCGATTCTACAACGTAACGCTGATTTGTATAGGTACCATTGTTCAATTCTATTTTAGTCTGATTCCCTGCAATGACAGTTACGAATGTAGATGTGAGGGTAAACAGTCTATTAATTACGGGAAAATTACGCACTTCCGCCCCGGCTAAAATGGCGGCTGTCATACCTTGTATATAATATAGTTTGTTGACAAAATTTTCGACTTTTTGGAGGAGGCTTTTCAGAACTTCTCAAGTAGTTTTTCGGATAGCTTGTGTCTTTGGTCAAACTAATTTACAGAGCTTTTCTTGATAGCAACCTGGCACCTATGAGTTTGTGTACAAAAATACAAACAGGAAGCTCTACCGACTGTTGGATGCGCAACGGATTGTCTGATTGGTCAATCGCCCGAAAGATAACAAATAACGGCATATCTGATTGGCTATTCGGTCCATTAATCACATGATGTTTGCGTGTATCAACAATGCCGATTATCCGACACCGAAGTGCCAATTAAGGGAATTAACAACTTTTACAATCGATAATTGATAAGCGCGTGGCGACATCACAGGGGGCGTGAACGGATTATGTAATGTTTATTGCGGTCATTTATTACTTGTGGTGTCAGACAGACAATTATACGAAAATTTAAAAAAAAAAAAAAAAAAAAAAAAAATAATTAAAATAAAATAATCGCCATTTCTTGTCGCCATTTCTTTAAAATAATCGACAGTAGTATAAAATAATCGCAAATGGCGACCATGGCATATGGCAGCGTGAGCACTGGTAAGGTGGCAATATCCTGGTTTAGCCCCAATTGGGGCTAAAGTTTTGAGGAAGATTTTTGCCTAAAGTTTGCCAAGGCAAACCGCCAGTTTTTTTCTCGTGAAAACTAATCGCAACATCTCTTACTGCCTACAAGTGAAAAATCGCAACTTCTCGAAACCAATCGCAACATCTCGAAACCAATCACAACATCTCGATTTATATCGCAACGTGCAACATCTTTCAACTCACCTCATGTTATTACGGAATAAATCGCATACATATAAGATCGTGTATAAGAAAAGTCAGAATTGACATGTACGTTCATTAATCACAATATTAATCCTATTTTAACTACAACATTGTTTACGAAGCATACGGTGACATGGTTGTAAAATATACACACTCGTATGCGCTTTATGCCGTGCATAAATAGTTCTATGTTTGTTCAGTACCTCGATAGATAAGGTTATATAAAACGTTCACGATAATTGGTGAGTACTTATCAATTATCGTGAACGCTTCTTTGTGAAACTAATGCATGTGCACGATTTCCCTGTAAATTAAATCAATACACTTCCTCCGTTATATACTCCTGGTTTAGCCCCAATTTCTATGAAAATCGATTGTAATTCTATATACACTTGGAACTAAAGTTTTAGCCCCAATTGCATGTATAATTACACTCGATTTCTATAGAAATTGGGGCTAAAACTTTAGCCCCAAGTTCACATTTAAAGACACTTCCCTGCCCCCAAAACATTACCATGCCCCATTTTGCTGAAGCAATTTATCCCCCGAAGAAAACCCTCTTCCCGGGAATACTTCCCTTCAGTAGCATTACATATAAATGTACTTAACAAATATTTTCCTCGCCCTATATATACTCCTGGTTTAGCCCCAATTTCCATGCAAATCGCATGCCATTTTACATACACTTGGGGCTAAAGTTTTAGCCCCAATTGCATGTAAAATTACACTGGATTTCTATAGAAATTGGGGCTAAAACTTTAGCCCCAAGTTCACATTTAAAGACACTTCCCTACCCCCAAAACATTACCATGCCCCATTTTACTGAAGCAATTTATCCCCTAAAGAAAACCCTCTTCCCGGGAATACTTCCCTTCAGTGGCATTATATATAAATGATGGTCAACCACTAATTTCCTCTCTCTATATATACTCCTGGTTTAGCCCCAATTGCATGTAGAATTTCAATGCATTTCTACAGAAATTGGGGCTAAAACTTTAGCCCCAAGTGTATGTAAAATGGCATGCGATTTGCATAGAAATTGGGGCTAAACCAGGAGTATATATAGGGCGAGAAAATTAATTGTTAAGCATCATTTATATGTAATGCTACTGAAGGGAAGTATTCCCGGGAAGAGGGTTTTCTTCGGGGGATAAATTGCTTCAGCAAAATGGGGCATGGTAATGTTTTGGGGGTAGCGAAGTGTCTTTAAATATGAACTTGGGGCTAAAGTTTTAGCCCCAATTTCTATAGAAATGCAGTGTAATTTTACATGCAATTGGGGCTAAAACTTTAGCCCCAAGTGTATGTAAAATGGCATGCGATTTGCATAGAAATTGGGGCTAAACCAGGAGTATATATAGGGCGAGGAAATTAGTTGTTAAGCATCATTTATATGTAATGCTACTGAAGGGAAGTATTCCCGGGAAGAGGGTTTTCTTCGGGGGATAAATTGCTTCAGCAAAATGGGGCATGGTAATGTTTTGGGGGTAGCGAAGTGTCTTTAAATATGAACTTGGGGCTAAAGTTTTAGCCCCAATTTCTATAGAAATGCAGTGTAATTTTACATGCAATTGGGGCTAAAACTTTAGCCCCAAGTGTATGTAAAATGGCATGCGATTTGCATAGAAATTGGGGCTAAACCAGGAGTATATATAGGGCGAGGAAATTAGTTGTTAAGCATCATTTATATGTAATGCTACTGAAGGGAAGTATTCCCGGGAAGAGGGTTTTCTTCGGGGGATAAATTGCTTCAGCAAAATGGGGCATGGTAATGTTTTGGGGGTAGCGAAGTGTCTTTAAATATGAACTTGGGGCTAAAGTTTTAGCCCCAATTTCTATAGAAATGCAGTGTAATTTTACATGCAATTGGGGCTAAAACTTTAGCCCCAAGTGTATGTAAAATGGCATGCGATTTGCATAGAAATTGGGGCTAAACCAGGAGTATATATAAGGCGAGGAAATTAGTTGTTAAGCATCATTTATATGTAAAGCCACTGAAGGGAAGTATTCCCGGGAAGAGGGTTTTCTTCGGGGGATGAATTGCTTCAGCAAAATGGGGCATGGTAATGTTTTGGGGGTAGCGAAGTGTCTTTAAATGTGAACTTGGGGCTAAAGTTTTAGCCCCAATTTCTATACAAATCCAGTGTAATTTTACATGCAATTGGTGCTAAAACTTTAGCCCCAAGTGTATGTAAAATGACATGCGATTTGCATAGAAATTGGGGCTAAACCAGGAGTATATAACAGAGGAAGTGTATTAATTTACAAGAAAATCGTGCACATGCATTAGTTTCACAAAGAAGTGTTCACGGTAATTGATAAATACTCACCAATTATCGTGAATATTTTATGTAACCTTACCTGTCGATCCACTGAACGAAGATGGAAGTATTTATGGACTGAATAAAGCGCATAATTATGAGTGTGTATATTTTACAAATATATCACCGTATGCCTTCTAAACAGTATTCGAGTGAATATACGATTTATTTGGTGTTTAATTCACATACATGGTAATTGTCACTTTTAGTACATGTCAACGTCTATTATGCGGTTTATTCCGTAATAACATCATGTGAGTTGAAAGATTTTGCATACCCTTATCCATGGAGGTATTGAGACGGAGATAGAACTAAAGATCTACGGAATAAACCGCATATGAGGGTGTGTATTTTAGAAATATATCACCGTATGCTTTCTTAACAGTATTAGAGTGAATATACGATTTATTTCGTGTTTAATTCATTCTCACTTTTAGTAAATGTCAACTTCTATGTATGCGGTTCATTCCGTAATAACAGCAGGTTAGTTCAAAGATTTTGCATACCCTTATCCGTGGAGGTATTGAGACGAAGATAGACCTAACTGTCGACGGAATAAAGCGCATATGAGTGTGTGTATTTTACGAAATATGTCACCGCATGCTTTCTAAACAGTATTACAGTGATTATACGATTTATTTCCTCTTCAATTCAGGTACATGGTATTTCTCACTTTTAGTATATGTCAACTTCCATGTATGCCGTTTATTCCGTAATAACATTTGCAGAGTTGAAAGACTTCCATAACAACCAAGTTATCCGAATGATATAGCGATAAAGTTAAAAGCTATCCGAATGTAACATTATTGCAATGTGATTTATAGGTTAGCCGAATGTCAGAATTTAGAGGTCAAAACTTTAGCCCCAATTGGGGCTAAACCAGGATATTGCCGGTAAGGTATGTAATAATGCCTATTAATGCTGCCTTGTTGGTTAGAGAATAGTTCATGGCGGGGATTTCTTTATTTACACTGTCCTGTTTTAATGGGATGACAGTAGGGTAAGTGTGAGGTTTGGTGCACCCTAGAACCTGGTTTAAACCCCCAGCGGCCTTTTTCGCCACTGACCGTTCCAAGGCGGAAGCCCTTATGTCAACCCTTTTGTGTTTGTGATGTCGTATTTGGCCTTTTATTCATGTTTAAAGTTGTTCTTTGTTTCTGTTGTGTTTGTGGTTGACTGTCGTACGTGAATGCTACTTTTCCTGTTCGATTTTTATATCTATATTTCAATAGGCCATAATTATCTCCTTTATTTTTCATGGCATTTTGGTAATTCTAACAGCTTTTTTCAAGTTTTTCAGAGCCCTTTTAAATAAATTGAGTTTGAAAAAAGTGCATCAACCCCCTCCATTTATGTTTCTTTGCAATTTTCAATAGATCATAATCTCCTTTATTTTTCAAGGCATCTTGATAATTCTTTCAGCTTTTTTCAAGTTTTTTCAGAGTCCTTTAAAATCATAAACATTGTTTTAAAACAGTGCATCAACCCCTTTAAACGCTCGGATGATCAAGATGGGTTTAGATTATTTTATGTTGACACCTCACAAAATTTCCGTGATGCAGGTTTAATTACAACAAATAAACCAGATGTTCTGGCCTGGTGCATTCAAAAATAGTTCGTTATAAAAGAGTGCTGATCTTTTTTCGTAAAACCTTTTTTTAGTGCAGCTTCCTGTTATTTTTGGGCTCTTAACTGTGTTCTGGACATGTAATTAACATCTTGAATGCATTTCATCAAGCTTGAATTTCAAAAGTGAATTTTGTTTGTACCGTGTTTTACGTCATTTTGAACATATGGCAGGTTATATGTGACGGTCGATTTTGTTGAGGTGGAGGCAGACCACCCACTTTTCCTGGGTAGAACCAGTACTGTACACCTCCCGCCATCCGTAAGAATCGCCACTTCCTCACAAGTCGAGCTCCCAGTGGGAGTCGAACCCGCAGCGGCGAGAGGCAAGAAAGTTTACAACGCAACATCATTAACCACGGAGACGTTTCAAAGTGAAAGTAGACTGGGTATGAATGAGGGGCTGAGCAAATGTTGACATTTGTCCATGTGTTTGTAAACTTGCTGACCATACTTTCTTCCTATGATATCAAGGGTTCTATGGTATCACGGTAGTGTCCAGTCTATAAAACAGTATGCATCTCTGCTAAAATATGATAATTAGTTTATAGATGTGATGACATATATATAATAAAATAATTAAAAAAAAAGAGTATATTTATCAAAAATAAAAGGATATTTCAAAATAATGCAAAAATGTTGACAATTTCCTTATGATCTTTAAAATTCATCACCCCTAGTCTCAATAAATGCAGTTTCCATTACCTTTAAGGTTATAAAATTCATTAAATTTTAGTCTGATGTGTCTGTTGTACAGTAATTATTCTTTCTAGAAATGGTCACTCATTGAATCTTATACCAGTTACTAACAAATACAGGATACACAATATGTGCATACCTTGATACCATAGAACTTTTAAAATAATAAGCTCAGTGAGGGTACCCTTCTTTTCAAATCTAATTTTGACATTTTTACGTAAAATTTATTGAATTTTATATCATAACAATTTAGTAGAACGGTCACTGAAACCATTTGAGTTTTCTTTTTCTTTAACAGTTTATTTTTTTCGTCAAACCATTTAAGTACCGCGATCAGGGGCGTAGCCAGAGCCTTTTGGAGAATACGCCCTCGGGGAGGGTGCTGGGAGGATGTGTCCCCCTCCTGCTGGTGGAAATTTGAGTGCAATTTCGGAGGTTTGTGGCTTCATTTGAGCGAGATTTTGAAGGCTTTCGCCTCCATTCATTTAGTGTGTTTTTAAAAATAGTGCCTCACCCCCTACCCCACTTCAATTTTTATGGCTGATTTTAAAAAATAAGCACTTTTATTTATTCACATTCAATTTTCTAGCGTGCAGGAGTATGTCTGGCTACGCCCCTGGCGATACCGTAGAACACCATGCTAATTAACCTCCCCTTTTTTCTCTGCTAAATTTTAATAGCGGACATGTTAATCTGAAAGAAGCAGTGAGATTTCCAGTATCCATATCAGGGATCAAATTTAATATTGTTAGCCACTTGCTAAAAAAAGCAAGTGTGCTAAAAAAAAGCAAGTGTGAAGGTTTTTCACTTGCTATTTTAATAAAGGCACAGATACCGGTTTAAAAAAATAAAATAAATAAAGGTAGGCCTACTTCCGCTGATGGGGTCATTGTCGTACCGGGTACTACAGAAAGGCACCCGGGGTACATTTATGTATGTATACAGAAGCGTACCCGAAAATCATCGAAATCCAGAAAGGCCCCCAAATATACATAAATGTACCCGAGACAAAACACAATGCCGTAAAACGCGGCCGTTAACTCGTTCTGTTACTTCACGGAAACGAAACATTCCTTGTTTACAAAGTTTAATCGATTCACTTTTTAAAAACTACTCGCAGTTGCCTCAGCTGAAAGGAATGCAGTTGGTATAAATATTATAGTTGATCAACTCTTCTTGAATGATGAGCTGCATATTTGTTTACTTCTTTGCGCGGGGTTTGATGATTTACAACTTTCGGTTTTACGACAATACGTTCTGTATTTTATTACTAAACTATGGCAGCCTAAATATGTTTTTAAAAACAATAGCGCAATAGTTAATGATAAACAATATTGTTTAAGTAGTTGTTTTATCAAGTTCTGAATTGTTTCAATTCCTCCAATGAGATGTTGTTGTCCGCGTACGTTTCTGTATATTTGTGGGCCTTTCTGGAATTCAAAGATTTTCGGGTACGTTTCTGTATACATAAATGTACCCCGGGTACCTTTCTGTAGACTGTAGTACCCGATACGACAATGACCCCATCAGCCCAGCCCTACTTCCATTAATAATTTAAAACTTTGATTCATTTTAGGAGGATTGCTATACATGTAGAGACTCAGCTAGATGCAGGAATTGAATAATGTATGCTTACACTTACTTATATCCGTTATATATCTTCTCGAATTGAACCAATTATAGGCAATAAATAACTCCCGAATTCAATTTTCATACCCAAGGGAGATCACTCTATCTGATCAAGCATCATTAATTAGTTACATAAGTTGTTTCCCTTTACTGGTACAGTACAAACTACATCTTCAGATTAACATTCCAAAATAAACAAGAAATTGCAGCACAGCTGCTGGAAAAAATGTTGGACAATTCTTAACATAATATTAATATTTCAGGGGTCTAGGTCGGGGAGAAGGAGAGTACAGCGAAGTGGGAAATTACAACTATTTATATTGGTTTAATAAAACTCGATGACTTTTTGAATGATTTATATATGTTGTCAATTCTTATTTAAATATATGATATATCTAGGCATGTTGTTTCATTTTAAATTAAAGTGTTTTTTTAATTTCATGTTTTAATAATTTCATTTTGAGTGGTCATATGCATATCATTATCAGAGAATTTAATATGAATGCCACTAACGGCTCATCAAAACATTATAGATTATTTAGAGCCGCCCTTGAGGGAGGGGAATGATACGTGTATAGGCCCATACCCTTACTCTTACCGAAGTTTCTTTGTTTTCTACATGACATAATGTGAATTCCAGTGCATTTTGAAAACATTTAATTGCTAAATCCTATGATAATGACACTGTGCGAGGCCTTTAAAATCTGACAAGCATAGGCTAACATTGATATAAACATATATATTTCAGATATGTTTTCCTTAATATCGGAGGTTCCAATTAGACATGCAGCGTAGTATGTACCAATTTGGAAAGGTGCCACATGCCTAGTTATAAGTGAAAGTCATTTTACTTCATTTCTGTTATTACTATTCAAATGTTTATATCTAACAAATAAAACAAAACTATTTGATTTTAATCAATAATAAAGTATTATAGTGACTTTTCGGAAGATATTCATCATGAACGTCTTTTCGGACAACTCGAATTCAGATTTATACCGAAACTGAAAACAATTTGGATCTCAACATAATCATTATTTTTTCGACTTTTTATTTATTAATTACTATTCGTTTGCTTAGATGTAACGAATTATGTTTTTAAAAAAAATAATATTGCTATGTGTCTCTTTAATACCAAGAAAACATACATACCTCACAGTATATACAATCCTTATAACATTTATCCGAACACACATTACACACAACACTACTTTTCCCCATTTTTGACAATAATGGAATATCAGACAGAATCTGGAGCTGTTCTTTATAAACTAAATTTTTTAATTACATTGACTCAGTATTGAAAGAAATGTCTTATTTACAAGCATTTAGATTTGTCATCAAACAATGTTTGGTTTATCAATTATCATTACTTGTTTGTTTTGTTTTTTCGCGTCATTATCATAAAACGTGTGATAATCCAATCAACGTTAATCAAAGGAAGCGATTTTACATGTTTAACTTTAAAAGAAACGTGTCATAATTTATTTATAATAGATATACATTTTCAACCCGGTCTAAGCCACTGATTGTTTCATACTATCAAAGAGGTGTTAATTGTCTCTCTGGATCACAAAGACAACAAGGGACAGGAGTAATGGACTAAGAGGATAATGCTAATTTGTTAAAAAAATTGAATTGTATTAAATTTTAAAACAAACATTATTTGTTACTGAATAATAAAGACTATGAATTAATAATTTATACAATACAATCTATTTAATACATTGAACATTAATTGTTGACAAACTGTTATTTTTGATGTTATACATGTATATTCTACACAATATGTATTATACCGTTTACGCTTCTATCTGATCATAATGTTGCAGTATCAAGAATAAATTCATTTAGTTCAATGACTTGTGCATTATGATGTTTTCTTCAAGGGAGATAAGTATGTAGTTTTGCTATAGGTGTATGACAAGTGTGCATATATATAAGCCCCCAAAACACATAAATCACTTTTCTGTGTGGATATATTACTTTTTAATCATAAATATTCATTTATTATCCATTAATTACATAAATAATGCCTTTATTATATATATTTCGGTGTATTCCGGTGTATTCCGGTGATTAGGTGTATTCCGGTCTTTCTAGTAACCCGAATTTTAGGTGAGTGATGGTGTTGGGTGGGATGATAGCCTCTGGTTCGCCCTTGTTATTTGAGGATAAGCCAATTAAATCTGTAAGGTATGAATTGAATGTTGTTTAATGACTCATCAACACATTATTCGTTATTCGAGAGAGGAGATCACACATAGGAATCTGGAACCTGACAAACTATAACGAATATATTCTTATATATAGTTCTTTAAACTAACGTGCTTGGAGAATAGACTCCAATATACAAAACCTCCCAGTTTACGTCCCAATCCGACGGACGAGGCTAATGAAAAGCGTCTTGCTGAAGAACACAAAAATGAAACTCAGTGGCGATGGTGAGGCTTAACCCCGGGTTCACCGGATTTCAAGTTCAGCGGTTGTCTATAGGGCCACGCCAGCCCCTTTATAAATTATGAAGCGGTATTTAAAATATTCCTTTAAACATTTTAGTGAAATTGAGACCAGACGCTCGTTTGCGCTCGCAATCATCTTGTGTGTGTTTGGATGACGGGGACTACAACTGTAAATAACTAAACCATTTTTGAGATACACACATCTTGTTAAATTGTTGTTATACACCTCGCTGCGCTCGGCATTATTTTGGCATTTACAGCACCATTTCACCATGTTTACCACACCGTTAAAATTGTTATAACATATGAATTTGTAAGCGATTTGGGGCTCCGCTTCTCGAAGCTTATGGCAGTATGTGATCTATGATCTTTTTTAATGTTCGGGGTCTCGCTTCGTGAGAATTGAAAATGTCAACTAAGATCAGCTACGAAATTGAAGAACAGGACGACTTCGCGAAGCTTACCAAAATATTATTGTTTTATTTAATGTTCGGGGCTTCGCTTCGGGCGAAGCTCAATACTTTGAAATTATTATTTTTTCACGAATTACATAAGTTTACTCCGGACTACATGTACAGTAACACAGCTAGGCCCAAATGAAAGCATAGACCTATTCACCCTTTTGCCATTATCAAATCTCGCTCTCGTTTTTCGCGAGATTTCGAGTTCGGGGTGTCTCAACACTAACTCTGTATAGTGAGTATACGGTGTTTATTTGTTTTAGACACATTTTAGAACGTATAATGCAAAAATATCGTGCAAGTGCTGTTTCCAGGTGAGTTAGTAATATAAAGTGTCAGACTACTGACTTTTTCTGGGTAAAATGGCTTTTTTATTGCCATTATAATGATACCTTGAAATTGAAAGTAGATATATAGTTTTATTCAGATAATTCCAATGGGTCATAAGACCCGTGAGGATACAACAAATACATATACACTTGACAGCGATAGTGAAATATATATACAACATTATACCAACAATTAACATAATCAGCAGAAAAGTATTCATATTTATAAGGTAACAATTAATACTTTAGCAGTTAATGTTGTTGATAGTTTCCTTTTACCGCAAAATATGCAGAGAAGGTGACTGAACCATCACATTGAATCGCTAATATGTTAATGCACATAGTTATATTAATTTATATATAATGTTAGATTTAACTAGCGTGATAAATGGAAAGCTTCTAACTAGTACACAAATGTATATACATAGCTTGTAATAAACAAATATACACTTATAACGTAAACATGCAACTTTACAATAACATAAACAACGGCTATTGTAAATGTATTATTTATATACCATTGATTTTCTAATTTCAAAGGCTTTATATATAAAGACGCTAAGGTTTTGTTGTGTCTTTTTGTTTTCGCATTTGAAAAGTTCTAAAAATTTGATCATGTTAGGTCTTTTCCAAAAATATTTGCTTATGTAATGGTTTCTTATTTCATTAAACATGCAACATTCAATAACAAAGTGATATTCGTCTTCAAGTGTATTGCAGACGACGCATATTCTTTCATGTATTGGTTTACTGACTGGTTTTTGCCACGGTAGAAGTGCGCCACGGTTACTCAAATAGCATACTCCTCGCGTTTTGTAAATTATTTAAAGTAATTAGCTTTATTTATTACACTTAAATAAGTAAGTCCCTGCATTTTAATCACATTTAACAAGTTATATATATATATATATATATAACTTTGTTGTAAACAGGAACGGTTCATATTAATCTTTTCTACCAGTAGTTTGAGAGTTCAATACTGTACATGTGGAGTTTTAAAGTCACCACTTAAAATACGTATATAAATTCTCCTTTAAATAATGTCATAAAAGTATATTCCACAAACGAATAATATTCCACAAACGATGGTAAGACATATGCATGATACGGTCTAGCTGGCCGAGACTAGTTTACTTTGTGGATTTTTTTGACTTTTTACGGTAATCGCCGCCATAACCGAAAAAGTGATTACTGGTGGACAACTTCGACGCCGGGCGTAGCCCGGCGAGAATTGTCCAAAAAAACAAAGTAAGTTTGATTCACCCCCAATATCTTTTAGACATTTTTCAATAATGTACATGACTTATAAGATATAATTTCTAAATTTAAAACATAATGATTGAATAACCAAAATATTCCTAAAAAAAAGTTACATTATCATTCTAAACATTTTTAGTCTTGAATGTTAATCAAAATCATATGATACTGCACGTAAATTCAACATAAAATAATAATGCAATATTATTTTTTTAAATGTCACATTTTCTATGCATACATAACAATTACTTAGTTGTCTAAATCAAACCCTTCAAACCCAACTTTCGATAATGTTTTTAATCCTAGTTATGAACCTCTTTTTGATCAAAAACCGAAGGCCATTCGACCATTTGGTCTTCGTCTTCGTATTAAACCAAAATTAAGAGACACTGAAATCGACCTAAATTTGATTGCCAAGTACAAAGTACCACAAATTCCACCGTGGACTTTGGAAATACCAACAATTATTTTTTATCTTTGTAATAGAAACAAATCCAGTACAGAACCTTCTGTCTTTCAAAGCAAATTTAATGAAATTAAATCGAAATACAGTAACTTTCAACATATATACACAGATGGTTCTAAAGATGGAGATAAGGTAGCTGCAGCAGCTGTTGTTCACAAACACAGCATAAAGAGCCGCCTGTCTCACAAGGCCTCTATCTTTTCAGCTGAACTTAAGGCAATTGAACTCTGATGATGACCATTTTGTAATCTTTTCTGATTCCCTTTCATCTCTTCAAGCACTGGGTAATATGAAACATGATAACCCAGTTGTACTTCAACTTTTAGAAAAGTACAATTGTCTTATAGTTGATAATGTTATTATTTTCTGCTGGCTTCCAAGTCATGTAGGAATACGTGGTAATGATAGAGCTGATAGTGCTGCTAAAGCAGCATTAGGTTAACATATATCTAATGCTAAATTACCTTATACTGATTTTAAAAGTTGTATTAACACATTTATTCGTAACTCTTGGCAAGCCGCTTGGGATTTGTCAGTTAACAATAAACTCCATTCAATTAAACCGTTACTCGGAGAATGGCGTTCTTCTAGTAGACCCATTCGTCGGGAAGAATTTGTCCTAGCCCGGTGCAGGATAGGGCATACACGTTATACTCATTCATATTTATTACAAGGTGAGCAATTACCAGAATGTATACCCTGCTTTGCACCGTTAACGGTCAAACACATCTTTGCTCATATGGTTACTAACATTTATCCACCAGACCTCACGTTGAATAAAGCCAACAGTTCGGATACAGTAGCAGCATTTCTCGATCTTCATCTCTCGATTTCAAATGATTGTATTCATACTAAAATCTATGATAAGAGAGATGATTTGAATTTTAACATCGTTAACTATCCACACCTGGATGGAGATGTACCTCGTGCTACCTCATATGGGGTGTATATATCCCAGCTCATTCGATTTGCTATAGCGTGTAATGATGTTATAGACTTCAATGATCGAAATCAAGTTATTACAAGTAAACTTCTTCAGCAGGGTTTTCGTTATCACAAACTACGTAGATCTTTCTCTAATTCTACCGCCGCAACGAGGGCCTGCTGGAAAAGTACAACACCAACCTTAAAACACTTCTGCGACTAGGCATATCACAACCCTCATTTTATGGAGATGTGGTCTATAAACTTCGAAAGTTAAAGGGGTCTGACGGGTTTCCTGACCGCTTTACAAAAATCAGGAAGTTCGTCAGAAAAGGATATAACCCTTTGGTTTTACAGCGCACTGCATGTTTAGTGATTGACCCCTCTACAGTCAGTCATTATGCTTCACTTTTCACTTGTGCGATGACTGGACTACCTCTTGGGACTCTAAGATTGTACCTGCTGAAACCCCAACTAAGGGAGGTTAGTGCATGAGCTTTTGTCCCTCGGGTTTTCTGGTCGTACCCTAGATTGGTTTTTTCTTTAGCCGCAACTCTATGGTTGTTCAGTACGATTCTGGATACATCCTGAGATGTTTATTATTTTGTATATGTATCTTTAGTTAGTTTCTCTGGATGTGGACTTTATTGTTAGAGATTTCCTTTTGATGGGATGTAGTTTTGTTTACACTGTCTTGTCTATTTGGGCGCCGAAGACAGGATAATAGCGAGGATTGTGCGCATATAAAATCGATTCAAGCTAACCAGTAGGCCTTATTGCCTACTGACCGTTCCAAGTCGGTAACCCTGTCTTTACCACCCTTTCTGTTGTTTTTTGTCTCGTTCATTGTAGTTTCAAGTCCTTGTTTGCAGTACAGTGCGGACCTACGATGCCATTGCGTTCGGACGCTGTGGTTTCTATAGGACCCTATATATCATTTTGTTGGAATGTGTAGACTTTGATCCTATGCGTCAAAGGTACGTACTATAATGTTAATACTATGAAAGAGTTATTTGATACTATAGATTTTAGTCTTGTTTTAGATTTCCTAAAAGAAATCAGACTATATAAATCATTATAATGTGTTCTTATATATATTTACTTGTTTATATACCCCTTGACGGGCATTTGTTGATTTACATATATAGTTTATATTACTACTATATCGTCCCTTATTTTTTAATAGTTTTATCTTTACATTAATGTTTAATTAATACTTCATTTCTTCATCTTTCATTAATTTTTGCGCACAATATGACCTGTTTATGTGTCGAAGTGACGTAAAACACCATTCATTCATTCATTCAGTTGCTAATAAACACTGAACTTTATGTGTGTATCCTTTTCCAATGTTCTAATTGTCATTCTAACACGATCTCCGTAGTCTTTCATATACACGAAGAAGAGAGACAGCTGATTGTTATTCTACGATAAAATACAGCTGTTCCATTAATTCCCCACGTATATTTCATCCGTTGGAAGCGCCACGTTACATGACGTCACTTGGTAAATATACGTCACGAAGACAAACTCAACAGTAATTTTAATGAAATGTTGATTACAACACACTTGCCATGCTCCCAAACCGTGCACACCCCCGATATAAACCCATAATATGCATCAGTACATATAACATGAATAAGAATCTTGAACAAGGTGAGAACGTTTGACGTTATACAGCGCAAGCTATATGACGTAAGCAATGACTTAATTGTTTGTCACGTGACTACTAGTGCATTGAAACGCAGAACCTTGCATACGGGGCGCCCAATGGAACAGCCTGTAAACATAGCAGCCTGATTACCTTGACCTCCGAGATAACATATAGTGCCTCAACGCTAGCGTAAACAATGGGGTTATTGTTGTGTTAGAATCGAAATAATACGTACCTGTATTTTATCGGTGAATAAAATACAGTTAGGCGTTCGGATGCGAGTAATTAAATCACTCGTGCTAACGCACTCGTCGTTCGGATGCGAGTAATTAAATCACTCGTTCTAACGCACTCGTGATTTAATTACTACGCATCCGACCTCCTAACTGTATTTTATTCACCGATAAAACACAGGTACATATTTATTATTTCTTAAATAACTCCCAAGATTCAAACTATGGCTAAGTGTATATATGTATATATGAAGTCCTAAATGAAAATATTGTCACTTGTCTCTTCTCATTTAAAAATATAGATCTACCGGTAAATTCAGTTATTTACGACTTCTTTGTCATAATAAAGTCATTGAATTTTAACGGCAACTTCTTCTCACGTACTTGTCTACTCATTGGTGTAGATGACATATCTGCGACAACGTCTGGATTGGTCAGCGGTTCGGGTGTGACTTCTGGTGGTAAGTCGTCAACGTCAAGTTCCTCAACAACTGGAATGTTGTTATACCTTACTTGCTCGTTAAACTTCTTCACATGTGTAGAGTTTCTTACTCTACTTACTCCACTAGGTGACGTTAAGGTTACTTGGTTACCAAACTTATTGACTAGTGTATACGGTGTGTGTTCATAACGCGTTGTCAGTTTGTTTTGGTTATTTTGTCTTAATACCACTTTGTCACCAACCTCCAGTGTACTCTCTCCTGCTTTCCTACGACTGCCTGTATACACTCTGCTTTTCTCTTTAATGTCATATCCCTATCTCTTATCTCTCCATCATTTAGTGTAAACTGTATGTCTGGTAATTTTGTACGTATCCGTCTATTAAACAATATTTCTGATGGTGTTGCGCCAGTCGTAGCGTGTGGCGTGGTCCTGTAGGCCATTATGGTGTTGCGCCAGTTGTAGCGTGTGGCGTGGTCCTGTAGGCCATTAAATATGTTCTAACAACTTTCTTCCAATCTTCCTTTTCCGCCTGTGCGATTTTGATTCTTTTCATTAATGTTTTATTCTGTCTCTCCACCTCTCCATTTGCGCTAGGGTGTAATGGTGTTACGCTTTGATGATCAATGTCGTTTTCTTCCAGATATTTCTCGAAAACTTCTGACACGAACTGCGGACCATTATCACTAGTGATCCATGCGTCACGAACATTTTCTCTAGACTTTCAATAATCCTCTCTGAAGTGGTGGTTTTCATTATCTCTATTTCATAGTATCTACTGTAATAGTCTACACAAACAAAAACATATTCTCCTGATGGCAATGGTCCCATTTAATACTAAAGTCAATAGCCAAATCCTGCCATTGTCCTTCCGGTAACTCCGTAGGTTTCATTGGTTCTGGTTTGGATGACTGACTAACCAATTGACATCCATAACATGATTTAACAAATTTCTCTACATCTTTGTCCATACCGGGCCACCATACATTTGTTCTTAATGTTTGTTTTGTACCTACAATACCAAGATGACCTTCATGTGCCAATTCAATACACCTGGTTCTCATGTTTTTTGGAATCACTATACGTGTCCCTCTTAGAATAAAGTTGTCCAATGGTACAACATTCGTTTCTCATCGGCATATGGCTTGACAAGTTCCCATGTTTATGCCATTCACCAGATTGTACACAGTTGTGTAATTCTGAAAGTTCATCATCAGCGGCTGACATTTCTTCAACTTCACGTGTAGACATTGCACTGGACGTGCGGGTTTGTGCTACATATCGTACGAATTCTTCCTCTGTTTCACCATGATGTTCTAAATGTCCGTCCTTTTCGGTTAAGCGCGATAAACAATCTGCTATGTTTTTAACTCCTGGTTTGTATCTTACGGTGAAAGAATATGGTAGAAGTCGTAATATCCATCTCTGAATTCGAGCTGATGGTTTTGACCTGGTTGCGTAAATTACTTCAAGCGGCTTGTGATCAGTGATTAGTTCGAAACTAATTCCATATAAGTTTACGTGAAATCTCTCACATGCCCATACTATGGCTAACGCCTCTTTTTCTGTTGTCGAATATCGTTTCTGTATCCGATAGTGTTCTGCTTGCATCGCTTATCACTTTCTCTTCGCCATCTTTTTCTTACACTAATACTGCGCCTAGTCCTACATTACTCGCGTCAGTAATAACTTTCAAATCGAAATAACCTAGAGTTTCTGCCTTAGTAAGTCTATCTTTCAATTCGCGAAAAGGATTTTTCTGATCTGTACCCTATACAAATGGTTCATTTTCCTTTGTTAACCTCCTCAGTGGTTCTGCCACAGTAGCGATATCTCTAATGTACAATTCATCTTATTTATCTTCTTTTTTTTCTTGGACTAAATGGTGTTGAATACGCCCTCTGCGCAACAGGCTGAATGTGTAATTCTAATTCGTAGTCTTTCAACTCTCCTAAACCATCAGAGCATTCCCTCAGAATGTCACTGTTCTCTACAGACCTCCCAATTTCATATATGTGTCCTACTACTTTCAAAAGTTCTAGTGCTGTAGCCGTCTCCTTCCCTAACAGTGCTGGTCCTTTTCCGTCAATCACAAAGAAATCTGCTATTACCTTTTTTCCTAGGTCTCTCACTGAAATGTCGGTACTGAATTGTCCAATCAACTTTAACGGTTCTACACTTCCGTATGAATAGAGCTTCTTATTGGATTTCTTGTTTACATAACAATGTATTTTATTCCCTTTTAAAGTCTTCCAAAGGTGAGGTTGACAGTAGCTCCACTGTCGACTATAACCTGTACACAGGTGTTGTCCATCGTAACTTCTATTTTGTCCAACTTGTCAGAGTTGACGCTAAACGCATTCACGAGTTCCGAATCACTTCCTTCGTCATTGACACAATGTACATACCCTTTTTTACTTGTGAATTTCTGTTCTGGTCTTGACTTAAAACGAGATTTATTTGTTGTTTTACAGCAACAGGCTTTGTTTTACAGCAACAGGCAAAGTGCCCTTTCGTTTTACATTTGTTGCATATGTTATCCTTGGCTGGACATACTCGATCTTTAGCGTAGTGACCAGTTTTCCAACATCTAAAACAGTTCTTTGTATTTCCTTGATAGGCTTGATGTTGTTGGTATACTCTGGGTCTTGCCCCATATTTCACACCTCCGACCTTATTATCTGACTCTGGTCTATTCGTTTCCATTTCACGAGCATGTTTGTCAGACATACCATGGTATTTGCAATAGTTCTTAATTGTTCAAGTGTCAAAGCGTGTCCCTTTTCCCTAAAGGTTTGTTCTTAACCTGTGAGACTTGCACTTTTCTATAACTTAATCTCTGATTTGTTCAGGATTGTCAAACACACAAGTTACTGTCTTTTGCCTTAATTTGGGGATGCAATATCCACCTATTTAACTAATTTAGATAAATATGTTCAGCGGAAAAATGTTGACTGAGACCTAGTCAGTTTCTTTTATTACTTGAAAATTGTGCAAGTGCTAATATTTTCTACTTGCAATCTGAAAAAATCTACTTGCATTTAGTAAGTAAATAAGTGTTTAAATAAGTGAACAGTCTCAATCAAACCGAGACTGCAATATTTCGTATGTGTCGTGCTCGGCCGTTTCCGAAGGTCCATTATCGTACTCTTTTAGATTTGAACCATGCATATTTATGAGGTTTGTGTTTTCTACAGGTTTTTAAACATGGTCAGATAACAATGGAGAAATCTTTAGTGTATTCAATCCTGCAAAAGACGAGAATACTATTAATTGATTACAATTTTAATAGATGATTCTACTCATAAATACTTAAAAAATACAACCAGGGCATTTTTTCCTTCATAAACAGGGGCAGATGTTCAGCCCCTTCTCCTAGTAAAATAGCCTACCTTTTTCCCCTCTTTGGCTGAGAAAATTTCCCGTTTTTATTAAACATAATTTCCCCCTCTTACTTTCTCAACATTGTTATGTTTTGGTTACAGTTATAGAAGACAGTTTATCTTAAATGTACCTTTTTGGCATATTTGTTCACCCAAATCTTCAATTTCTGCCTAATACACTGTTCCCCCAATGTCTCAAAATCACGCTTTTTTCCCCTATTGCAAGGCCTGGGCCTCTTCCCCTATTTCGGAAAAAAAGCCCGGACAGCAAAATAGTTTCTGACCTTAACATAGAAACTAACTCCTAAGGAATGTGACTGTAAATGTTCTGCCTGATGGATGTGCCAACTGCAGATAGCATAACCGGAAAACTGACGTATGCTCTGTATATCTGGTAAACGCTGAAATTAACAAACCATTTTTTTTTTATAATATTGGTAAAAGAAACTTTTAATATTGGTAAAAGAAACTTAACATCAGCAATTAGTATTAGCATGCTAAGGAAACTACACCGATACAAAATCATTCTTCCAAATTCTATCCATGTATTGAGGTCATAAAACAATGCATATCCATATGTTTAGATGTAATCATGAAGTACTTTTCATAGGCATCTTGATAGCAGAAAGAAGTTAGGCGCGTAGCGTGCCATACTCATTTACTCACGTGAGTAAACTTTTTAAACGAAGGTTCAAAAAATAAAAACTCGAAAAACTCGAAAAACGAAATAAAAAGGTGAGCCTAAGGGGGGTACATGCTGACCCTAAAATGCACCAGAAGTCACGTACGAGCGTTTATTTTTTAAAAATTGCCCGCGGGAGGCCCCCGACCCCCACCAGCGGGAGGGGACAACCCCCTCCCGCACCTACCCCCCGTGAGTAATTGAGATTTTGGTCTCGCTACGCCCCTGGAAGTATGAAGTTATGGTCACGTGCAATAAATAAAATTAACCTACTCTGTTGTTGAGAATAAACAATAATTGGTAAATTGTAAATTTTGCCTGTTGTTAGAGGAATAGTGACTTCAAAATAACAATATGTCAATTCACTTTGATGAAAATAGATGGTAATTTAATTTAGACAGTTGCTTTGACATGAATCAACATTATATGTTATCTGGTTTACGGAATACAAATTATAATTATATAGTACAAAAAGCTAAACATGTTTGGGTACGAACCAACACGGTAAGAATATACGATTGTACGAATCTACAACCGTATCTATGAATTTATCGTAAAATGAGACGAAATAAACATTTGTAACATGAATTACAGAATAATGAATATTAAACATTAAAGACTTGTTAATTAGAAAACTTACACAGTGGGGCCTTAGGCTTTGATAAACATGAGCTTTGTTGTGAATTAACAGGAAGTATATACCCACTTTGATCCTCCTTCACGTGTACATAGTCACTTCACTGTGCGAGTATGTTCCAGAGGAACCCTGCACATTATCGGAAGAAGAAGAAGAAGTTTTAGTCACGTCGTAACATGTAATAGGGGAGGTAATTAATGTACAGTACATACTTTCCTTGTAGGACTCACACCACTATTATCTCCCTTGAATACTCATGCCCTACAGATTAAAAAACAACAAGTGTTTTTCACATTTTACAGGATACATTGATTTATCTTTACCAGGTTCTAAATCTACAGCATTTTAGGAAGAGATCACAGAAAAATGCATGTTGATATACGATTTCTAGCTAATTCTGCCTCATTTTACACATCATGGATCTAATCACCACGGGGTTGTATTTTTTTCTAGATTTTGATAGGTGTGACACCTATGACAAACATGAAATTAAAAAAAGTTCAATCTGGTAAATATTTGTTAATTGTGTTTTAAATTGCAGATATTGGATCAATGAAGAATTTAAGCATAAATACATGTTGTAAATTTGGTTTATCTCTATACCACAAACAAAAAAATTACCCTATGGAAAATCAATTGTGGTGTGAGACGTGTATCTAACTCTACATCCTGTATCACCCTCTTTCGAGTACTTTTTATTTAATTCTTCTTCTTCTCCTTCTTCTTTCTTCTTTCTTCTTCTTCTTCTTCTTCTTCTTCTTCTTCTTCTTCTTCTTCTTCTTCTTCTTCTTCTTCTTCTTCTTCTTCTTCTTCTTCTTCTTCTTCTTCTTCTTCTTCTTCTTCTTCTTCTTCTTCTTCTTCTTCTTCTTCTTCTTCTTCTTCTTCAATTATACTGCAATCCTTTTAATATTTATGAAGTTAATTTGCAGTGCGCTTGGTTTATAAAGTGATTTACAATATTTATATGGATTTACTTTTTAGTGTTGTTCTAATTTTGGTCTTTACTAGGGCTTTGTATGCATGCTCTTTAATTTTGGTGGAATTTACTTTTTTTTTCTCCAGATTTCTTCGTAGAAAGCCTAGTGGAAGTCAACGAGTTTATGTGTTTATTCTGTAATACACTCATGTATAGACGTGTAATTATTTGAAGATATTGGTCAACGATCATTGGGGCCGACAGTACCATATTTATGACTCACATGCATGACTTATGTTGTTAGGTCACCGGGAAGTGCAAGTGGTTTACTGTGGAAGTTATGAAGCGGTGGCCTTATCAGTCATACCGCAGAGTGCATTTGTTACGTACATGCGTGACACTCATACTGATCAAAGTAGATATAAAAGTAAAGTAGCATTCAAGGACGACAGTCAACCACAAACACACACAGTAACAAAGAACAACTATAAAAGCTACCGTCTTGGAACGGCCAGTGGCAAAATGTGCCGCTGGGGGTTTAAACCAGGTTCTAGGGTGCACCAAACCTCACTCTTACCGTATCGTCATCCCAGTAAATGGGACAGTGTAAATAATGATATCCCCGCCAGGTTATAATCTCTAACAAACAAGGCAGCATTAATAGCTAATATAAGTAAAACACGTAAATGATCATGTATATATAATATAAAAAACAAAAGCCTAGAAAGCCACACAGTAAGTACTCAATGAATTGGCAGAAGCCACAGCAACAAGAGAACAGACCGTTAAGGGTACGACAAGACAAGATTAAAGACAAACATCAAACGCTACTGCGCACAAAGTAAGTACTCACTGACTTGGCAGAAGCCAGATCAACAAGAGTACAAACCCTTAAGGGTACGACACGACAAGATTAAAGACAAACATCAAATGCTACTGTCCTATAAGGATTTAGGTAATCAAGTCATGAATCACAGTATTTGTGGCTGTAGATGATCTAAGAATCACATGTTAAAGGAGCCCGTGACACCGATGTTGTGTAAGCACCGGTCCAGGAACCAGGTTAATTATTCTGTTTACTCCAAAATGTTGAGATTTGATGCCTGAAACTAATTTGGACTATTTTTTAATTGGTTTTAAAGGACATGTCCAGTACGCAAAGTACACGTGGCAGTCAGAATGAAGGACATAATTTTGCTATATATTGAAGCAGGTTCGGTCATTCGGGGAGACTGATTAGGGGCGCATTAGACTGGAGGATTGGACTCGATAAGAACAGAGTGTAGGCTTGTTACAGTCTCTGTCGGGCGAGTCCGGTCGGAGACTCGATCGCACTCTGTTTAAGATAGCCGACTGATTGCATACTAACCTGTGGTTTCTTATTTGTAAATTGAACAGAAATAGTAGCTCAAAAAGTACACTCAAACTATCAGGACTTTTAGACTTCACTATAGTACACTCCCATTTAGATTTGACTGAATAGTACTGCCTACATATTTTATTCAATTAGTGTTTTCTAGGTTATGAGCCTGAAGTTTGTATGTATGTGGTGGATTGCGTTTTTGTTTGACACTTATAACTGAGTTTTTCCCCGGGTGGAAACTCATCAGACAGTCTCTCTCCCATTTACCTGCAGCTTCAAGGTCTTCCTGGAGTAGTTTCATATCAGCTGTTGATCGTATGCATTTGTATATGATGGTGTCGTCTGCGAAGAGCCTTAATGTCATGTGTTTGCACTTGCTTATGTTTATATCGTATGTTTTCGCTAGTTCTTTTAAATGCTTATACATTTTGCTGTTTTCTTTTAGTTTAACGCTTTTAATCGCAGGGTAAACCACATTCTGAGAAAAAGAAGACGAACGCATTTGCCTTTTCGCAAATTGTTCTACTATACGTTGAAATACTTATAATGACAAATCTGCTTTTCCTTTCTTTTGATGGTCAAGAGAAAGATGAATGACTAACCCACGAAATAACCATTTTTAAAAAAACACAAAAAACTAATTGTGATAACTGATTTAAGGAAAGTAAATGGGAGTGAGTATGGTCACAGGGATGAGTAGTGGAAATGCATCCACTGTGCTTCCAGAGATAATGCTATAGGTGACTGGTTCCATTGTACATTCTAGGAAAGAAGGAGTATTTGTAATAGTCTTTGTTGGCATGGATGTGTTTGAAGCCATTTAGATTAAAGTGTCTTGTTCTTGAGTCTGTTGGATGAGAAGGTCAGTGGGATATGTCAACTATTGGATGAGAAGGTCAGTGGGATATGTCAACTATTGGATGAGAAGGTCAGTGGGATATGTCAACTATTGGATGAGAAGGTCAGTGGGATATGTCAACTATTGGATGAGAAGGTCAGTGGGATATGTCAACTATTGGATGAGAAGGTCAGTGGGATATGTCAACTATTGGATGAGAAGGTCAGTGGGATATGTCAACTATTGGATGAGAAGGTCAGTGGGATATGTCAACTATTGGATGTATGATTTTGTAGAACATGATGCGTCTGATTCTGATTAGTGACAAGTTCAGGGTTTGAATCATGTCTGTTACTGAGCTAGTGTGGTGATATTGTTACTTACAAACCTAGCTGCCCGGCTCTGTCCTTTTTCAATTTGGTTTGATTGGCAGCTAGCTGCGAGAAACATAGCTCTTATGGCGTGTTCCTACCATCTACGGTAGGTACATACTACCACAAGAGCCATGATTCTTACGTCTAATAGGAGCTTGTGTTGGGGTCCCAGACAGTGGAACTTTTGTTGGGTCCCAGACAGTGGACCTTTATTCTAATTATATATATATACAAAAACCCTGAAATAACGGAACAATTACATTTATTAAAACTCTATCCAGGTGTTCAGGTCATATCATAATGTATATGTGCCGATTAAAAGCATATAATTTGTCATGGGTTCTTAAAATACCCGTGATTGAATATGCGGAAAATGAATTATGATTAAGTTGGTAACTCCTAATTCAACGCCCCAGTTGTATTGGTAACTCCGAATTCAACGCCCCAGTTGTATTGGTAACTCCTAATTCAACGCCCCAGTTGTATTGGTAACTCCTAATTCAACGCCCCAGTTGTATTGGTAACTCCTAATTCAACGCCCCAGTTGTATTGGTTACTCCTAATTCAACGCCCCAGTTGTACTAAATCTGTATCTGTATGGTTACGAAGTAGGACCAATACTGGTATATCGCTTCGGGGAGAGTGCACGAGCTTAGTAAGAGTGAAAAAGGGACGACTTGAATCCCTCAACTGTTTGGGCCTGATAGTGTTCAAGTCTAGGTGGTTCCATTACATCTTTGTTTTTATGAACAATGAATTTCTGTATTGACCAATATTGGCATTATCTGTGATGAAAACTGAAACAAAAAATCCCAGACAAGAAGGAGGTCTGCACAGAAAAGACAATATTTACGAATCCGTCACACGACAGTCACGCGACAGTTACAGAGTGCATTGCTTGACCTGCTTCGCTTAAATACAGCTATACTTTTACGAAAAATGTTTTGTACATAAACTATAATTTTTCATAAAAGGTAAATGTTATAAATATCTTCCAACAATTTCATATTAATGTTCTTTTGTTTCGTTACAATATATAACATGTGTCCTTGACCTGTAAATAAAAACAAACTACGAGAACAGCGGGAAATTTAAATTAGATTCAATGCACTCCGTAACTGTCGCGTGACGGATTCGTAAATGTGCAGACCTCTTCTTGTCTGGCATTTTTTTGTAATTGTTAATGGATTTCCAAGTCAGTAGAGCATATTTTGGTAAACCAAAGTTGCGGAAACGAAGAAAAATGAATACCTGATCCAATCGCTGAGTGAAATTTACGCACGGACCATTAAAGAGGTAAAAACAAAATAAATCCGAAAAAAAACGAGTGTGGAATTAGTTTCCGTCCTTCTAATTTATATATACATATACCATAAAACTATTTCTTCTTCTTTCCATCCATATTCTCTCTCTCCTGTAGGGGGTGGTGGGGGAGGGGGTTGCTGTGCTATTTATCTACGCGGTTGCATATAATTTGAATGCTGTTCGGCTGCCATTTGTGCTATTTTTAGCTCAGAAATCTGGACAGTCTTCAATTTTTGGTATACCATTCTGTTAACAATGAAGCGGGGAGTTTGCTCCCCGTCGCAATAATACTTTATTACATGTATGCATATTTCTATTTTAGCTCCTCTCGTATATAGTTTATTCATGATATTGTTACATAATTAGGGGTGTTATGACCAGCAAAACAAACAAACACAAATCAAATGTCCTAAATAATTGTTTTATTTGAGTTTAATAAAACCACAGATTTCTTTCACATATTCAATATTTTGTGATTATATTTCTTCAAGTATGAAAATTACAAATCTAAAAATCCACAGTTATATTGTTAAACAGTTCTCTCTCTCTCAAGTAGTTCTCCAAATTCTTTCGATAGCGTTTTCTGTAAAATTCACCAAAAATATTACGAATTCCCAAAATGTAAATGATTCCAAAAGTTCTAAGTCCAAAAGATCAAAATTAAGCCAAAACTCAAGATCAGCACTTTAGCTCTCTTTTTCTAATTTTCTCTATCAATTTGTATCTCTCCTCTTAACAATGAAAGTGACTCCCCTTATATACCCTTCTACAGAAGCTCAGCCAATCAAAAAGCAACCACAACAGTTAGTTTCAATGAACTTGTAAGTTTCAACGACATTAATTTGATACAAAGAAGACAGTTTCAACCTGTGTGCTTCAACGACCTTAATTTGGACCATGTGAGCAACAACAACAGTCAGTTTCCATGAACGTGTAAGTTTCAACTTGTTTCATCAACCTGCACGCTTCAACGGCCTAATTTGGACCATGTGAGTGACAACACCAGTTAGTTTCAACAAACCTGTAAGCTTCATAAACATTAATTTGATACAAATAAGACAGTTTCAACATGCACCCTTCAACGGCATAATTTGGACCATGTGAGCAACAACAACAGATAGTTTCAACGAACTTGCAAGTTTCAACGAGTTTCAACCTGTACGTTTCAACCTGCACGCTTCAACGGCCTAAGTTGGACCATGTGAGCAACAACAATTACCCAGAACTGATCAAACCACCACTCACTGGTTTTTGCTTAGATGTTTGAACAATGAAACTGCAAGATGAATGATTTCTATTAGAAACAAAAGACTGCACATGTTGAATTCTGCATTCCGACCAATACGTGAAATTGTGGACACTTAGTAATTATCAGAAAGTAGAAACTAGCTAATTCTAAAACTAATATGACCTAGACTATTGAAAACTATCAAACTAATAATAACTAGCACAGCTACAAAACTAACAATAACTATCAAAACTAACAAACTAATAATAATATCAAAGTTAATAATAACTACCAAAACTATCAAACTAATAATAATATCAAAGTTAATAATAACTACCAAAACTATCAAACTAATAATAATATCAAAGTTAATAATAATAATTATCTATGAAACTATACAGTATACTCATAGATACTAATAAAACAGAAATAGTGTTTTACTGTTTACATTACAGAAATCTATAACTACATGTATTAATTCATTCTTTTCCACAACTACACTTAGTACCAACCAAAAATCATAATAAACTTGTAATTGTTGGACATGTCGAACTATTGTTTAACCAGTAGCAGGACCAACGGTCTTAACCTTGGACAATACGTCAGATAGCAAACATCCCAATAGTTGAACAATGAACACCACCAGGCCAAATTATTTGGCTGAATAGACATATATATGCCCTAATTTCTGAAAACGAGTATATATTTGTTGACGGAAGAATTTGACTGTATGGCATGCTTAAGGAATGGACAACAGTTGAAATTGTTCTCATCATACTCGATTCATTATTATGATATGATAGCAATTAATTGACCAGTTGTAAAATAATAAGTACCCAAAACGATAATAATTATCCCGATTAATAATTATTACCCTCTACATTCCAACACTCTTCTTTATACCCACTTAAAAGTATGAATGTCTTAGCTACACATTGTGACTTCAAAAAGTGTAACAATATTTATTTTAAAAGAAATGTTTGATTTAGCTTCTATGAAACAATTATTTGCTCATATGTGTCTATACATGTATACTAGTCATAGTGTGAGTATGTGTCCTTTCACGTATTAAACTATATTTACAACTGTTATTTGTTTTGTATCCGACGTTAAATAAATCTTCTTGTATCCTGATTAAATATGCAGTGCATTACAAAATGATCGGATCATAACCTCTGTTGATCAATACACTTTTTAATAAATTTAAAACGATGAATGCAAGTGATGCTTTAAAGTAGAATATCGCTTAAGCCGGTGCTAGGAGGCGTGTATTACATCGTATAATTACCTCTCATCTTATAATTACCTCTCATGAACAGACTCAATAAAGCCGAGTCTGCTACTTTTCTCTCTTGTTTGTGTTTGTTGCTTCCAAGGGATCACCTTTTCAGTATTTATCGACATTCACACTAGCGTTTGTTTAGTGCTGTGTGGCGGCCGTAAAAAGTCGCCCTGACTACAAATCAGTAGTGTATTATATACTGGTCCTTTCGGATCATCAAGCCCATTTTGTGTTGCTTTAAAGTAGAATATCGCTTAAGCCGGTGCTAGGAGGCGTGAGAGGTATTGCATCTTATAATAACCTCTCATGAATAGACTCAATAAAACCGAGTCTGCTACTTTTCTCTCTTGTTTGTGTTTGTTGCTTCCAGGGCATCACCTTTTCAGTATTTATTCATAACCAAGCATCTTTCGAATTACTCTGTAAATCACATCACCGTAGAAGTCAGGTTGTGATAGTTCTTGTCGCAGAAGAGTTCTCAAATTACTTTCATATTGTAAAAGAGATAAGGGTTACTATAATTAAAGTTTGCCGAAGCTTATGTTACTGTAGCTCTGACGGAGTAGAGTTTTAGTGATAAACGGTTATGAAAATTTAAGTCGATTACAAGCTCCGGAAAAACGAATAAGGTGAGAAACATATAGCGTATAAGATGTTGCTCTGGGAACATCCCCATCTAAATAGAGATAATTACGATATCGAAATTAAATCATCTCTTTTGTCATAAATTTTGCTTATTTTTTCTCCATTTTTAATTGAGAGATTCATATCGAGAAAAGAAGTCTCAGAATCAAAAAGTAGTAGATGCGTCTCTTTGGCGTCACACTGCGCATGCGCGGACTCATTTCATAACGTGATGCAAGAGTTGTAAACTGTTTTTGCGCCATCTATTTTTAGGATATGACAAGAACAGTCATGTTTTTGTATGTAATGCAAGGTTGTCCAATGTTCTTGGAAAATTAACAAATGAATGCGACTATTTTTAGAATATCATGAACAGACAGACGAATTTCTGAACGAGTGCTTTTCTAAAGTCTCCCAGAATGATTGTAGAGATCCTTTATCAAATCTCGTATCAGATTATCAGAATAAAATAGACTCAGTACTCAAAAACTTCAATAACCGTACGGTAGGCAATTAAGCAAAGTAGGCACTGTAGAAGTGGCTTATCCACTATTCAGTTTGTGCTGTTTGTATACACACATGTGGTATGGTAGAGCAATAAACCTCAGTGTGATGAAATCAGTATATCAGAGAGAGAATACAAGGTAAGATACAATTGTATTGTAATAACAACTTTAAAAGAAACCAATTATCAATTATCTAAAACTGTATAACAAGAAATTCGATGTACGTGTCATAGCAGCACACTGAGATTAAATCCTAAGAAAACAACTTGTGTATTTCTGTTATACAGGTATAATGATATACATGATTACATTCATCAAATACTCGCAGAACAATATTTTGAGAATTTCATTCAGATAATTGGTTTCTTTTGACGTTTTACAATAGTTTTGTAACTTACCTTGTATTCTCTATCTGATATACAGATTTCATCACACATTAACAAAATTAAACACCTTACAATGATATAATGTGGACTATTCAGATTGAGAGTAATAGCCTAAGCCAACGGCAACGGGTCGGGAGGCTCCAAATAACTAATAATGTGTTGATGAGCCATTAAACAACATTCACCGCATCAAACTGCAACAAATTATCATTACTTACCCAGAACAACAGTTCACCCTTATGTGGTCCGAGTGCTAACTTTCATACCCCATCCATCCTCTTCTCCAAGAAACGAAAACGGGGTTGGATGGGGTATGAAATAAAACCTTAATTTCTGCTTAAAAAGTTTGCATATTGTAAACATTAAAACATGTTTAGGTAATTTGAAACAGGTTATCGCATTTTTTCAGTAGAAAACATGTTTTATTGTCAAAATATCCGTTATAAAATCCTGCTAATATAAGCTTTCTCATCGTTTAATGGAATTAAGGCGGGGCCACGTAATGACTGCAAGGGCATAACTGCCTATATCCCGGCACAACCAATATTCGGCCACCTAACGTTGTATTCGTATGGGATGAATCAACACAAATGGAAACTGACTATCGTATATTACGTTTATTATCCACCTTTTCTAACTTAGAATGTTGTTATAACTTATTCTTGCCTGTAAGCATATGTTTGCAATTGACATCAAAATGGTGGATGTCACTTTTTGGGCCTTGTAAATTTACAACCTATATTCGGCCACTTACGTTTATTATCCTGCATGCCAGAGTAAGTGCATGTTAAACATGGCTGAAACACGAGTTCAGAAGAGACTAGTCTGGGAAAAGTTTGTGTATTAAAACTTTTAAAGGGCCATAACTCTGTCAAAAATCATTCAACCGGAATATGGTGACGATATGTAAATGTAGGCATGTACTGATCATCCCTGCAAAGTTTCATTTAAATCCAACCAAAGAAGGCTCTTTCGTCTTAACGAAGCAAAATACAGAATGCTTTTTAAAACTAAATCAAGGGCCATGACTTCGGTGTTACTAATCCGGTTTGGTTGTCCAACCTTTCATTGATAGTAACAGTCTGGTAAAGTTTGGTAAAGATCGGATGAAAAATGAAGGCCCTATCATCTTAATTGGCAAAATATAGCATTTTTAACTAAATCAAGGGCCATAACTCCGTTGTTACTAGTCCGATACGGCTGGTTTACGAACTTATCCGAGCTTTTATTGATATTAACAATCTGGTAAAGTTTGGTAAAGATCGGATGAAAAACGAATGGCCTAACATCTTAACGATGCATAATATTGCATTTTTAACTAAATCAAGGACCATAACTCCATTGTTACTGTTCCCATTCTGGCTGGTTTCCGAACATTAATTGATATTAATAATCTGATAAAGATTGGTAAATATCGGATGAAAAATGAAGGCCATATCGTCTTAACGAGGCAACATATAGCATTTTCAACTAAATCAAGGGCCGTAATTCCGCTGTTACAATCTGTTAAAGTTTGGTAAAGATCGGACTAAAATGAATGCTTTATCGTCTTAACGAGGCAAGATATAGCATTTTTAACTAAAGCGTAACTAAATCGTAAAGATCGGATGAAAAATGAAGGCCCATCGTCTTAACGAGGCAAAATATAGCATTTTCAACTTAATCAAGGGCCATAACTCTGCTGTTACTGGTCCTATGTAGCTGGTTTTCGAACTTGTCCGAGCTTTCAGTCATATTAACCATTTTTTAAAGTTTGATAAAGATCGGATGAAAAATAAAAGGCCCTATCGACTTAACGAGGCGGAACATAGCATTTTTAACTAAATCAATGGCCATAACTCTGCTGTACCTCGTCCGATGTGGCTGATTTTCGAACTTGTCCGACCTTTCATTAATATTAACAATTTATTAAAGTTTAGTAAAGATCGGATGAAAAATAAATGAAGGCCCTATCGTCTTAACGAGGTAAACGTTAACAGTCGGACAACTCGCCATCCCATGAGGACTCTCACCAATATTATCTCCCTTGAATACTCGTGCCCTACAGATGCAGGAGGTAGATAAAAAAAAAAGAAGTTCGCTTTTCTACATTTTACAGGATACATTAATTTATCTTTACCAGGTTCTAAATCTACAGCATTTTAGGAAGACATCACAGAAAATTGCATGTTGATATAAGATTTCTAGCTAATTCTGCCTCATTTTACACATCATGGGTCTAATCACCACCGGGTTGTATTTTTGTCTAAATTGTGATAGGTGTGACGTCACGCAAACATGAAATTAAAAAAAGTTCACTCTTGTAAATATTTGTTAAATGTGTTTTAAATTGCAGATATTGGATCAATGAAGAATTTAAGCATAAATACATGTTGTAAAATCTGATAATCTCTATGCCACGAACAAAAACATTACAATGGGACCCTATGGAAAATTAATTGTGGTGTGAGACGATAAGCTCTGCTGTTTGAGTTGAGTGTACTGCACTCTGCACATATTGGAAAGGAAGCAGCAATAACAGTTACCTCCCCTTGATACACACACACTGAGCAGCACACAAACTGATCAGCATAGTTTTTAACAAGTAATTGATGTTTTTTCTATACCGCGTTATGTGTTTTTTTTTTTTTTTTTTTTTTTTTGAAGTTTGTGCATGCTGTAAATAACATATCACTCATTGATTTTTCTGAAATATATGTAAATACAGAGACGTAATAAACTTCTTAAATCATTAGTAAATACAAGAATATGCATAGGTTTAAAGTATGGCACTTCTCGAAAATGTATACAGAACATGTGAATGTTTTTCTTGTCGAACTTTTATATGACAATATATGAGGCGTTATATTATGGTGCACTATATATTGTATCATAGCTCGCTCGAAAAGTTAGTAAAAATACATTTGAGATATATAAATTAAAGTAATAGGCAGTGTCTTAATTCTAAAAGCAAACATGCGATATCTAGTCTGAGTATCTATACATTCCTTAAAATAGCTATATCGCCAACAACAGCCAAACACATTTTGAGATTCCAAACACTATAGACATAAACGGTTTTAATCAGCCACGCCAAACCGGAAAACTGCAGCGTTAAATTAAGAGTTACCAACTCAATAATAATTCATTTTACGCATACTCAATCACGGGTATTTTAAGAAAGCGTGAATATACCTTTTACCTTTAATTGTCACATATTCATTATTATATGACCTGAACACCTGGGTAGAATTTCGATAAACAGTTTCGTAGTGCAATTGTGCCGTTATCTGGCGTCATAGCGACTTTAAAAACAAATTTAGTCTGAGAATCTAGCCATTTCTGAGTCCGTTGGAATGGAAAGAAAAATAGATGTTTCATCATTGTACATGTACTTACATATTAACCTATACGTTATTTTCTCTTAATATACGGTATACGCGCTTTGTACGGCGTTTTGAAACTCGTAATAAGATAGACAATACGGGAGGAACACTGACTCTCAAAGAGTGATACCCGTACAAAATCAACGTTTTCCTTGATTCAGATCATTGAGACAGCAGTATCACATAATTTGCCAATTAAGCTACATTTTGTGTTCCCCTTGTATACCTACTTTTACAACAATTTCGTATAAACACAAACGGCGTGTACAGTTCTATTTAAAGTAAAAAGCAGCACAAAACTCTTTATATTAAAAAACAGTTACTAGTATACGTGAACCAGACAAGGCAATCTGTTTGGACTGGACCACAACTTATACAATATAAGTAAGGTCAATAACGGAGCCTGAGGCGATATTCTTCCCTGCTGTTCAGTAAAAAAGATGCATTCGTTTTTATTGCATTGCTAAATTAGTTTTTATATATAGGTCTAATTCAGTCTTGTGTTTTGTGGTTGACTGTCCTCCTTGAATGCTACTTTCCCTATCCGATCTTTTTATATTTCTTAGCCCATATAACTTCAGATATATCACTTTACAATTGTATGCTTCCATATCCAGCAATGAATGTCAGAAGTCGCCGAAGTTAAGGCCGCAGTTGAATTATGTTTGTCTGCCCTTTGAAACCTCTGGGTAGGTAGGGATTAACTGTGATAGTAAATAATCAATTTTACAACAAGGTAATGTGTTCCAGAATGTCCCCGGAATGTCCATATTAGTGAACCAAGAAACTTCATTAGGAGATGGTTATTCAGTGTAGTACCAGGTAAAACTAATTAAAATAAATATGAACAAACAATATACAAGCTATGGCACTGAGATAAAGTTTAGCCAGACATTCTGATCGACAGCCAGACAAACAGATAACAGTATAAACGTGGTGGGAAAGCAATACACTTGACTGGCAGAGAACATCAAAATTTCTTGTTTCTTTTTGCGTTTTCACAAATAATAAAACATGTATATTTACGATTTTTATTGATAAAATATTTTGAGTCGTGTCATGTTTTAGGACGGGGTCGCGTTCGGGCAAACAAAGACTATTTTAATTACGGCCTTAGCGACAAGTCTACGTACTTATAACTGTTTCTTTTTGCGAAACGGACACAATCGAACATCTTCTGACGCTCCTTTATACCGAACATATTTTGTTAGCCCCGTCATCGACGTTGGTTAGCATTTTACGGTAAGCTCATAGTTATAAAACCGCTTATTAGAATTCAATGGTACTTCACACGTGTTTATGTTAACTGTCATAAAAAGGATTCAAGTGCCATATGCGTTTAAAATAATTATGCCTATTTTTTACTTATATTTCTTAATAAATATTCAATTGTTCAATTGTTCATCATGTCTCAGAAAACCCCTAAAATAATTCCATGACAATTTAACATGTATTCACGGTCACGAGAAAAAATCATAGAGACACGTGTCATCATTTTGTTATGCTATTTAGCATACTTATGCTCCCTTTTCAACTTAGTCTCGAATGTCGAGCGAGCTGTCGTCTGATCGTCTGACAAATCTTGTCTATAATTGATATTATATTTAGACAGACATGAGGTGAAGTTCTTTTTACTTTACGACAAATATACATAGTAACCAATGTGTTCGTCGGTAGGACGAGGGCGTCAATTGGATGGTCCCATATACTGACTCACGGTGGTGTGTCTGTTTTGTGGGTCCGATTTACTAGAGTATATCTTCCTAGCTTATTGTTAACGTACGCTAATCCCAGATTCAAAGATTCAAATTGTGTCAAAGGACGGTAACGTTTGAAGTATTCTTAAATGTTGTCTTGTTGCACCCTTAATTGTTTGTTCTTTTGTTGCTCTTGCTTCTTCCAAGTCACTGAGTACTTGCATTGTATATATTCATTCATATATACATGATCATCTATGTGTTATACTTATATTGCCTATTAATGCTGCCTTGTTTGTTAGAGAATATAACCTGGCAGGGATTTCTGTATGTACAATGTCCCATTTTATTGGCATTACAGCAGGCTAGGAGTGAGGCTTGGTGCACCATAGAACCTGGTTTAAATCCCAAGCCGCCTTTTTGACAACCCGTTTGCGTTTGTGACGTCACATGCCATGCTTCTAATTAACATTGTAACTGTTGTTTGTTTCAATGCGTATTTATGGTTGATTGTGTTCTGTGAAAGCGACATTTACTTTTCGACCTTTTTTTTTTTACCTACCTCTACCTCTCTCCAAAAAAGTGTCTAATTTATGGGACTATGTATCATCCAACACACACTCAAATAATGTCTTAACAATTTGATAAAGCACGTACATTTCTGTGTCTATTGAGTTAAACGAATAGCAGAAGATATTATGGATTAAGATCCGCAACTGAACACATTAATATACAATACAAAATGTGATCACTAACTATTGGGAGAGGAAATTTGGCTGGGAAATTGTATTTTGTTATCTCATGCACACGCGACCAAATATTAATTTTATTTGCCGATCGCATCTCAATCTCCTAGTTTCCGTGATTCCTTTGAGATGGTTTTTAATATAATTAATCAATGTGCTGGATATTTTTGTAGAAAAACAGCAGGTTTAATAGAGCTTCTTTTGTATATAATAAACAAGGGAATAAGAAAACAAATTTGGAAAATGCTGTACTGACCATATTTATTGTATGCTCGCTACCAGATAGCTGCCTTGATATCGGTTATTATCTAATAAATCAAATTTAAATGTGTTTTTAATGTAAATCGTAAATATAAAAGCATACTGATAACTGTTTGAAATAAAACAACTGATTTATCTCTAATTGACTTTGAGAAAGATTAAAGTTAATCGAAATAGATCTTCGTTACGTGCTACACGAAATACTTGGTTTGGGAGAGGTTACAGATGTACAAAGTATTGTGGATTTTATACAAACAATGATCAAAGCATGTGTTGTTCAGGACGCTTCGTGCATTAAATTGATTATACCTAAATAACGGGTAAAACACACCAGCTTTGACAATCTGTTGAGAGGTAAACAATGTACAACCACAATCAATCGTAACATGACGTTTTCCTTGTTAACTGCTTCTTGGTGGCACAGCAGTCCTAAACCATCAATTAACTTCAATTAAATTAGCCAATATATCTCCACACTTTAGGTCACTTATAACAAAACAAATTCGAAAAAACTCCATATTCGTCCTTGGGAGTGTAACAGTAGATTTGAGATTATACATTTCGAAAGTGTACATTTGAAGTAAATGTGTCTCTACGATACGCGTGAGAATGGAAACATTAGGATTCCTTTTTGAAATTTTACTGTTTTTGTGAATAATCATCCAAAGAGGTTTCAAAATATTGACCAAGAAGAAGTCTTGCAGGTCTTTTTTCGCATCTAGCGATTGTTTCTCTCGAAAAAACATTACAAGATTTCCATATCACGCAACAGTAGACGAGATGGGGTAAGATATAAGCATTGAAAAGCAATTAAGTATATGTAGATAGTGATGCTAGACAACATATATAACAATCAACTATACTGTTTAGAACGTTATCAATATGGCTATTCCACCAGTGAGAGTTGTCAAATGTGAAACCGAGTTATTTTTCATCGAAACTACAATTAACGTTTTTATCATTGCATTGAATAACAGGCATAATATCATCAATTATGGTTAATTTTGTTCTTAAAATACGATACATATTTTTTTGTTTTTGCTACATTGATAGACATGCGATTATTGTGGCAGCAGTCGTTAACGCTGATAAGGTAATCAGTGTGAGGTTTTGAAGCGTTGTAGAAGTTAAAAGATTGAAACGCCTGCAAATATATCCTGACTCTACTTTTCGTATATAATGGCAAGTCATTAATGCAGATTAAGATAATTCTGGATTTAAGACAGGTCATACTACGAGAATAAAGACAGTTCATAATACGGGACCTAAGGCAGATCATAATACGATACCTAATACAGATCATAATACGAGACCTAAGACAGATCATAATACGGGACCTAAGACAGATCATAATACGGGACCTAAGACAGTTCATAATACGGGACCTAAGACAGATCATAAAACGGGACCTAAGACAGATCATAATACGGGACCTTAGGCAGATCATAATACGATACCTAAGACAGATCATAAAACGGGACCTAAGACAGATCATAATACGGGACCTAAGACAGATCATAATACGGGACCTAAGGCAGATCATAATACGATACCTAAGACAGATCATAAAACGGGACCTAAGACAGATCATAATACGGGACCTAAGACAGATCATAATACGGGACCTAAGACAGATCATAATACGGGACCTAAGACAGATCATAATACGGGACCTTAGACAGATCATAATACGGGACCTAAGATAGATCATAATACGGGACCTAAGGCAGATCATAATACGATACCTAAGACAGATCATAAAACGGGACCTAAGACAGATCATAATACGGGACCTAAGACAGATCATAATACGGGACTTAAGACAGATCATAATACGGGACCTAAGACATATGTCGTGGATTAATCGTAATATGTGTTATATTACAATGCATTAAGGTGATATTCACTATGCTGATAGTGCATTATTGTCATATTCAGGTTTTGAACACATTTGCGGACGAACTAAGCAACGTATGTCGGTGTTCACTGACCCTTCCATGTCGAAAAAGTGCGCATGTTTATTTAGCCATCAATGTACAGCGTGTGCGTATGGCCGTGATTAATGGGCCTTCCATGTCATCGTGTGCGTATGTGGGTGTTCCGAAAGTGTGTTTAATTTAAAGTAAAACTATTAATCAAACTGTAAAGATCAACATCGAAATAATCGAAATAATAACAACTTGTTTTTAAAGATGCACCGCGGGGATATTAAAGTTCAGGTTAAGAAACTAGATAATACATCCGAAAATAAAAGCTGAAAATACTGAGTGTGATAAATATAATTATGTGATTATCATTCTGTATGTTTGGACATAATTTAAAAACAATCTTTCGGTATATTTGAACAAGGTTTAAAACAATCTTTCGGTGAAAATTATATAAATTAAAACATGTATAGAATTCAAACTTTTCCAGCTCATCACCAGTAGATTACATGGAGGCCTTTCTAGAACCAGCATTCACCATCATTTCCAGTTTTTAAAACCAGAAATACAATAACATCTCCGGTAAAACACAGGAACGTAATTCCAGAACCAGCAATACAGTATCATCTCCAATAACACAAAGGAACATACTTTTAGAACGAGCAATACAATATCATCTCCAGTAACACAAAGTAACGTACTTCTAGAACGAGCAGTATAATATCATCTCCAGTAACACACAGTAACGTACTTCTAGAACGAGCAGTATAATATCATCTCCAGTAACACACAGTAACGTACTTCTAGAACGAGCAGTATAATATCATCTCCAGTAACACACAGGAACGTATTTCTAGAACCAGCAATACAATATCATCTCCAGTAACACACAGGAACGTACTTCTAGAACTAGCAATACAGAATCATCTCCAGTAACACACATGAACGTACTTCTAGAACTAGCAATACAGAATCATCTCCAGTAACTCAAAGTAACGTACTTCTAGAACCAGCAATACAATATCACCTGCAGTAAAACGCAGGAACGTAATTCCAGAACCAGCAATACAGTATCATCTCCAATAACACAAAGGAGCATACTTTTAGAACGAACAATACAATATCATCTCCAGTAACACAAAGGAATGTACTCGTAATTCTAGAACCAGCAATACAATATCATCTCCAGTAACACACAGTAACGTACTTCTAGAACGAGCAGTATAATATCATCTCCAGTAACACACAGGAACATACTTCTAGAATCGGCAATGTAATATCATCTCCAGTAACACACATGAACGTACTTCTAGAACTAGCAATACAGAATCATCTCCAGTAACACACATGAACGTACTTCTAGATCTAGCAATACAGAATCATCTCCAGTAACTCAAAGTAACGTACTTCTAGAACCAGCAATACAATATCACCTGCAGTAACACACATGAACGTACTTCTAGAACGAGCAATACAATACCGTCTCCAGTAACACACAGGAACGTACTTCTAGAACCAGCAATACAATATCATCTCCAGTAACACACAGTTACCTACTTCTAGAACCAGCAATACAATATCACCTGCAGTAACACACAGGAACGTACTTCTAGAACGAGCAATACAATACCGTCTCCAGTAACACACAGGAACGTACTTCTAGAACCAGCAATACAATATCATATCCAGTAATACTCATGCACGTACTTCTAGAACTAGCAATACAGAATCATCTCCAGTAACTCAAAAGAACGTACTTTTAGAACCAGCAATACAATATCATCTCCAGTAACACACAGGCAAGTACTTATATAACCAGCAATAGAGTATCATCTCCAGTAAAACACAGGAACGTACTTATAGAACCAGCAATACAGTATCATCTCCAGCAACACAAAGGAAAGTACTTCTAGAACCAGCAATACAATATAATCTCCAGTAATCATGGTAATACACAAGAACGTACTTCTAGAACTAGAATAAAATATCATTTCCAGTAAAAGACGGGAAAGTACTTCTAGAACCAGCAATACAATATCTCCAGTAACACACAGGAACTTACTTCTAGAACCAGCAATACAATATCATCTGCAGTAACACACAGTAACGTACTTCTAGAACCAGCAATACAATATCATCTCCAGTAACACACAGGAACGTACTTCTAGAACCAGCAATACAATATCATCTCCAGTAACACACAGTAACGTACTTCTAGAACCAGCAATACAATATCATCTCCAGTAACACACAGGAACGTACTTCTAGAACGAGCAATACAATACCGTCTCCAGTAACACACAGGAACGTACTTCTAGAACCAGCAATACAATATCATCTCCAGTAATACTCATGCACGTACTTCTAGAACTAGCAATACAGAATCATCTCCAGTAACTCAAAAGAACGTACTTCTAGAACCAGCAATACAATATCATCTTCAGTAACACACAGGAAAGTACTTATAGAACCAGCAATAGAGTATCATCTCCAGTAAAACACAGGAACGTACTTATAGAACCAGCAATACAGTATCATCTCCAGCAACACAAAGGAAAGTACTTCTAGAACCAACAATACAATATAATCTCCAGTAATCATGGTAATACACAAGAACGTACTTCTAGAACTAGAATAAAATATCATTTCCAGTAAAAGACGGGAAAGTACTTCTAGAACCAGCAATACAATATCTCCAGTAACACACAGGAACTTACTTCTAGAACCAGCAATACAATATCATCTCCAGTAACACACAGGAACGTACTTCTAGAACCAGCAATACAATATCATCTCCAGTAACACACAGGAACGTACTTCTAGAACCAGCAATACAATATCATCTGCAGTAACACACAGGAACGTTACTTCTAGAACCAGCAATACACTATCATCTGAAGTAACACACAGGAAAGTACTTCTATAATCGGCAATACTATGATGTTATTAAATAAATGTTTTCATACAGGCCCAGTTATTGGTCCAAGGGCAGTCATATTTGCCGAAGGCCGAGGGCCAATATGACAGTCCGAGGACCAATAACTGGGCCAATATGAAATCACTTAATTATTGTTAAGTGTTTTCATATTGGCCCAGTTATTGGCCAAAGCAGTCATATTGGCCGAAGGCCGAACTGGGCTAATATGAAAACTCTTAATTAATGACATTTTTATTAATTAACTACTTAATATCTCTCTTTATTCCTATGTTTTAAATATCATGTACAGGTAAGAAAAAAAAGAGGTATATGTTCAATTTCATAACTTTCACATCCGGTCAACTTCCAGTATTCAGTTGTTGAAAATAAAGGAGTTTACTCGGACTTTATCCTCAATATCTATATGAAAAATGAAAATATTAGACCATGATTTAAATTAAATGTATACATATTGGTGTTTTAAAATCAGACAACACCAACAGAAGATACATATATGTACACATTTGCAATTCCAGGGGCGTACCTGATTTTTTTGGGTATAGACACGAGTAGGAGTTCGTATTTTGAAGCTATTCTAATTTTCCAGAATCATTATTTTTTCTTTGATTTATTTACATAACCCCTCTTCGGCTTTAATTGCTACTGCGTTTTTCTCATTTTTTTTTCCGAAACCCAACTCTGAATAATACACACGGGCGTATAGGAGCACACCTAGCTACGACCCTTACTTCAACTGGTCGTATCTGCCAGAATCCCCAGAATTGCGTCACCTTCGTTCATTGTTGTTTTTGTCGTTTTTTGCCAAGGGTTGTCGAGCGGTAACAGGGGAAGTGTTAACGGTGTGAACGGCGCGTGGGCAAAATCACACGAACGTGATATAACCGAATTTACAAATAATCAAACCTTAATTATTTTGTCTACATTACATCGGCGAACTAATTGATCATCGAAAAGCTGTAATCTTTTTTTTTTTTTTTCAAAATGGCGTCCTTGAAGAGAATAAAGCCTTGTCATATTGGCCTTGTTGGCTTATCCAGTCAGGTTGCTTGAATTTCATATTTTGGCCGAGTTTTCTCATATTGGCCGAGTTTCTCTCCATATCGGCTTTGTTTTTAACATATGATACGTGGAGTTTTCTGCAAACCACGGCAGATATTAATACATTATTATATTAAGCTACATACAATAAGGAACTGATGATAGTTTTTAATTTGGAGTAATATAAACACATGGCGAGATAGCGGTACCTGGTAACACACGTTATCCTTGGTGAGTTTATGTTTCGATGATGTTGTTTGTTAAGTGCTATGATTTCTGATAACCGGAAATAATATGTTTAATGCAGACGGCTAAATAAATAAATGGTTACTAAATATCAGAACATTTGTCCGCATATGTCAGAGCACTAACTAGTCCGCAGATATCAGAACCCGTATCCGCTGGTTGCAAAACACTTGTCCGGAGCTATAAGAACGCATGTCCACTTATTTACCAGAAATAAGAACATGATATAATAACAGTTTATATAGAATGTACAAGCTGATGTCATATTATTATGGAACTGTCATGGCTAACACATAATCATAAAATCCCGTAACACCGTCGACATTACTTTATATAGGAGCTAGACCGGGAACCATGGGGTGAACTGACATTACTTTATTTAAGAGCTAGACCGAGAACCATGAGGTGATCTGACATAACTTTGTGAACGAGCTAGACCGGGAACCATGAGGTGAACTGACATTGCTCTGTGAACGAGTTAGACCGGGAACTATGACGTCAACTGTCATTACTTTATATACGAGCTAGACTGGGAACAATGAGGAGAACCGACATTACTTTGTATACGAGCTAGACAGGGAACCATGAGGTCAACTGTCATTACTTTATATACGAGCTACACTGGGAACCATGAGGTCAACTGACGTTACTTTGTATAGGAGTTAGACTGGGAACCATGAGGTCAACTGACGTTACTTTGTATAAGAGCAAGGTGAACTGACATTACTTTGTGTATGAACTATACTGGGAACAATGTGGTCAACTGACATTACTTTGTATATGGGCTAGACCAGGAGCCTTTATTTTTTGTTTGTTTCAATGGTGTTTTACAAGACTTAAGTAGAATTTAGGCCATATATGACGGTCGATATTTTATGTGGTAGAGGCAGACTACTCCCTTTTACCTAGGTAGAACCAGTACTGTACACCTCCCGCAATCCGTAATACAACGGACTTATTTTTATTTTTTATTTTAAAACCCCCACCAACATTCAAAACCAATGGCGGTCATTTTTGGTTAAGTTATATTTTGACAAAACAACAGGCTGCCCATGATATGCATTTTATACTGCTAGTCCTCGCACCATCTAGTTCTATGCATTGATGGGTGCCTTATATGTCCATCAATATCCATATGTTATATAAGTACGGAACCTATGTTAAGATAATAATGGTCTAGATCCGTAGGCGAGCTCATTTTGTTACCGTTTATGTGGCTATAATATATCCACTTGATCTTTATTCGTTATTTTATTACGATTGTCTTTTACTTAAAGTAGGTATCCCGCCATCAAAAGGCAATTTTTACATCAGATGTACACCGCTTTTAAACCTACTGACGACGAGGTATATATGAAACTTACATATTTAGAATCCAATCTCTATAGACACAATATAAACGGCTTTAACCAACCAGGCCAAACACCAAAACCGGAGCGTTGAATTAAGAGTTACCAACTCATAATTCAATTCACGCATATTCAGTCACGAGTATTTTAAGAATCAGTTAATAAACCAATACTTTTAATTGGCACATACACATTATTATATGACCTGAACACCTGGATAGAGTTTTGATAAACGGTTTTGTAGTGTAATTTTGTCGTAGTGTAATTTTGTCTCGGCGGGTTATTTTCTTTAATATTTAAAGAGACTCGGAGTCGATCAGGAAAAAAACATGGGTGTCAACTGTCAAGCCAAATACAAATAACACCTTCATAATATGTTTCAGCTGCATACTTATGTGAACAATCACTCAACTATAGGCACCATGACACGTCAAATTTACGTATTGTTGATGAAATAGTTTGGTCTGCAAAACTCGACGACTTTTAGCGTACAAATAATTAATATTAATTCATACGATTGATTGTAAAATATAATACTGATAGGAAGGGCCTATATTAGTGATGGGAGAACTTGTGGCACAACCTTTAATTTTAAAATATAATACTGATGTGAAGGGCCTGTATTAGTGATGGGAGAAATTGTGGCCCAACCCTTAATCTTAAAATATAATACTGATGAGAAGGGCCTGTATTAGTGATGGGAGAACTTGTGGTACATCCCTTAATTTTAAAATATATTACTGATGGCAAGGGCCTGTATAAGTGTTGGGAGAACTTGTGGCCCAACCCTTAATTGTAAAATATAATACTGATGGGAAGGGGCTGTATTAGTGTTGGGAGAACTTGTGGCCCAACCCTTAATTTTAATATATAATACTGATGGGAAGGACCTGTATTAGTGTTGGGAGAACTTGTGGACCAACCTTAATTGTAAAATATAATACTGATGGGAAGGGCCTGTATTAGTGTTGGGAGAACCTATGTCCCAACCCTTAATTGTAAAATATAATACTGATGGGATAGGCCTGTATTAGAGTTGGGAGAACTTGTGGCCCAACCCTTAACTGTAAAATATATTACTGATGGGTAAGGCCTTTATTAGTGTTGGGAGAACTTGTGGCCCAACCCTTAATTGTACAATATAATACTGATGGGAAAGGCCTGTATTAGTGTTGGAAGAACTTGTGGCCCAACCCTTAACTGTAAAATATAATACTGATGGGAAGGGCCTTTATTAGTGTTGGGAGAACTTGTTGCCCAACCCTTAATTGTAAAATATAATACTGATGGGAAGGGCTGTATGATTGTTGGGAGAACTTGTGGCCCAACCCTTAACTGTAAAATATAATACTGATGGGAAGGGCCTTTATTAGTGTTGGGAGAACTTGTTGCCCAACCCTTAACTGTAAAATGTAATGCTGATGGGAAGGGCCTTTATTAGTGTCGAGAGAACTTGTGGCAGAAACCTTTAGCCATGCTATGTACAGAGCTAGAGCTGTAGATAGTGTTTTTGAGTATTTTACTCATCTTTTTTTTTTTTTTCTTTTTTTTTTTACTAAACCCGCATTCTTTTAAAATTGTGAGCATCATTACTCATCAACATGCTACACATACTATAAACTTAAAATAAATATGAGTATTATATCCGATGTATTGTTCTGTGGAACAGTTTCAGGGTCTTCCACAGGAATATTTTAAGAGTAGTGGCATTTTAAACAACGGGATGGTTATGGGAGAGGGGTATTCATTTTGTTACAAAAAATAAACTAAAAAAAGATGTTTTGCTGGAAATTCAGATATTATGTCATTTGACTTAGTTGATATACTTACTTTAGAGACTAAATGGCTTTTGTTACAGACTGTTACTTTTTTACATTTTGTTTAATTACCAAAAACGTACGGTTTGTAATTGGATAATGATTAAATTATGATTAATTTTGGAAAGTTAAGGAGTAGTGTCAAGCACCTGTTTGAAATTAAGGAGTAGTGGTGCCACTATGCTTACATGGCCTGGGGAAGACACTGAGTTGTGTTACTACCTTCATCGATTCTGGAGCTGATATGACGTGAAATAATCATTTATGAAACGATATTTATCACCTTACAGTTTATTTTAAGGCAGCTGACACCAGAAGACATTAAAAAAACAACAACATTTCATTGATTAGCCTAGATTGTTCAAGATAGATATATTTAATAATTGTTATCCTGCACACGTTGTAAATACTGCTGATTTGGTTAACATTATGTCGGTTTATCTGTACATCTGGGAATTGCACCTTCAGCATCTCATTTATATAACAATGTGAACTACTGTAACATTAATTGTGTATTTCCTTTCAGTACAGTCCTATTAACTTATGATCAAGCAATGTTGTAAACAGCTTATAATAAAATATGTTAAAACTAATTGGTAAACATTAACTGTTGTCCGGCAGTCGGGAGTTTGGTGTTACTTTTGTTATAAGTTTGTGACATAACACCAAAAAAAGCCTCATAAACAAAATCTAGTCTTGTGGCGGCCTATTATATATAAAACGTCGTCGTATGATGACGTCGTATGTTTGTATGATGACGTCTTATGTTTGTAAGATGACGTCGTATGTTTGTATGATGACGTCTATGTTTGTATGATGACGTCTTATGTTTGTAAGATGACGTCGTATGTTTGTATGATGACGTCGTATGTATACTGACGTCTTATGTTTGTAAGATGACGTCGTATGTTTGTATGATGACGTCGTATGTGATGCCGTCGTATGTTTGTATGATGACGTCTTATGTTTGTAAGATGACGTCGTATGTTTGTATGATGACGTCGTATGTGATGCCGTCGTATGTTTGTATGATGCCGTCGTATTTTTATTGGGTCTTCTCCGTATGACACCGAACAAGGGAATCATCTCGTTGATTTCCTTAATCGGTTATTTTAAACAGAAACGGAAATCAACGAGACAATTCCGATGTAGCCTACTCCGAGCTGAACGAAAAATACCGAACGATGATTCGGCATTCATTTGCATATTTATTTCACTAGTGTAATATGATAATAGATCATGCCTTTATAACACCCCCACACCGCAAGTTATGTGATTAATATAGTCTAGACAATATTGGAAAGCATTAGCTTTACATAGTCTGACAGAACACATGTCACGCTTGGTCCTTCAAACCCAACCCATTGGATGCTTTTCATAAACAGGCAACGTATTTCGAAAAAAACGCGAAGCAAATCAAAAATGCCAGTTTGTTCAATGAAGTCAAAATATTCCATGTGTAAATTGATCTATGATACAGCTGTGTAAGTTGATCTATGGATCATTACGTTATACCATCAACAATCTTATTTCATTGTCTTATCTACATATCTAGTTACATATGTTATGTCAACACAATGTAGCAATTCTATAGCTCAAACATATTTCAGGATTGTACAAGACGCCCCAAGTTGACGTGGTGTATAATAAATAACTCCCATATTTCAACATTATGCAGTATGTTTTACCAAACTTGCGACTGTGTGGCTCCGTTATTGTAACTGGAGTCTCATCTTGACTCTGCAGGCAGCAAACAATCAATTATATCCGTCTAAAATATTTGCCGACAATTCCGTGTATCTGCCATTATTATACAGCTAGGTCATTTCAAACAACGTTTTGCGAGATAGATGTGATAAGAGACCTGCACTTTGATACAACCACACCTCAGCAAATTCATCATCAATTTAATTTTATTAACCGTTGTGTAAGTACTCACTATGAAGGATGTCTATCAATGCTTCCTAGTTTGTTAGAGGATATAGCTTCGCGGGGATTTCTTTAGTAATCCTGTCCCGTTAAAAATGGGATGGCAATAGGAAACGAGTCGGGTTTTAGTTCACCTTAGAACACAGACCGTTCCAATGCGCTACCATTTTGTCACGCGCTACACCCTATTGTCACGCGCTACACCCTATTGTCAACCCTTTTATGTTTGTGTTGTCGCATACTTTGATTGTAAGCCTAAAGTGTCCTTATAATAGTCCCGATCGGAACTCTTCACCAATTTCCGTACTCGGTAAAGTGACTGAATCCGACGAGGAAATTCCGATTGATAATAGCCCATTTCACCGGTACTTCGGAATTCTCCGTACTATGTTCGGAATTTCAGTCACAAGGTGCAAAGTCACATGACTTCAAGAACTAATCGGATGCTGGTAGTCAAATAAGTATCAACAATCACACATTAACCAGTTTCAATATTTATATACTGAGTTAAAGTATGCGTATTCGTTCGCTAAAACACCACAGTCATTAGTAATAAACAGAAACCATCTCGACTCATTCCTGGAAACTAGATCGGATTCCAAGGCTACAAGAACACATGATGACTTGTGCGCGTAAGTTGGAACCGGTGTTACGACAGAAATATTCATTGTTTTCTGACAATCCTGTTTTTGAATTGTATCGACAAAAACGCTTTAGGTTTTGTTTTTCTACAGCACCCTAGTAGAATACCGAAGATAAGTTGAAAACTCAAACTTTTTAATAATTTATCTTCTTTTCGTTTATATGCAATCAGGTTTAAAGTGAAACTAATACATTAATTAATTAATTAATTAATTTAGGTTGTGATTTTAATGCTTGATACGTACTTCACTGTGTGTGTCCCTTTTAACTGCTGGTTTTCGAATGTATCCGAGCTTTTATTGATATTATCAATCTCGTAAAGTTTGGTAAAGATTGGATAAAAAACGAATGGCCTAACATCTTAACGAGGCAAAATATAGCATTTTTAACTAAATCAAGGACCATAACTCCACTGTTACTGTTTTGATCTGGCTGGTTTTCGAACTTGTCCGAGCTTTTATTGATATTACGAGGGTGCTTCAAAAAGTTCTGTCACTAGGCATATATCCTTTGAACTGGATATTACACTGAGATAAAGTAGTGTATTTATAGTACTACTGGATTCGCTCTCTTAAATTTCACAACAAAAATGAAAAGTTTCCGGTCATGTATACCCCTGAATTACCTCCCCCTACCACACCTTTTGGATACTGGCATCTCTGAAAATGTCCTTGTTACAAAACTTTGTAAAAATTATTTGAATAATTTTATTCTTTTAAATTTTCTTGTACGCCATCTGTTGTTATTCGCCTATAATCCATGAAAATGATTGTCGATAATTCTGAAAGGTCTTGCTGTAAACCATATATGAGTGAATGCATATCCCTTAATTTTAGCGGAAATAACACTGATTTTCTTCATTTTGTTTACGGAAATGTTATAATATCTTTTAAATGTCGTAATTATTCTCATAGTATTAATATGTTTTCATTTTTTTTTACAAATCCTAGTCCTTCAGTGTTTAAATTTCATATTCAACACATTGTTGTAGAATTTTGCACAATGTTTAGTGAAAATATTGATCATCCAAAAACACTATTTCAGAATATTGCCCTTCCATTTAATGTCCATTTATCATTAAATTAATTTTACATGTTAGCTTAAAATGTTTATTTCTAAGACAATGCCTTTTCATCTACCATGCTTAAATTCTGAATCTTGTAATGCACATATATAACTGGTAATGTATGAGAAATTTCAAAGGTCTTCGACAAGTACTTAAAGAGAAACAGGCATTTAAAAAAGTAACAGTTAACATACCTGACAAATACTCAGGACGAAAATGCCTCAGTATGTATAAGTGATGTATTTTAAATGTTCCATAACTTTCGTCACACAAAAGATACAGCATTCATTTTACCATCAATGGAATGGTATTGAAACCTTCTTTCATTTAGTACCAAACATCAACACTCACAACGAGCACATAATTGTTATAACGCGTTAGTGACAGAACTTATTGAATGACCCTCGTAATAATCTGATAAGGATTGGTAAATATCGGATGGAAAATGAAGGCCCTCCCCTGCGAATGGAGTCCTTCAAAACCATGGTTGACCATGGTTAAACTGTGGACATGCTGAACCATGGTCAACCTTGGTATAACCATGGTTTAACAAAAACACTAAATGGCACCATAGCTGAAAACCATGGTCAAACTATGACCATGGTCAACCATGAATTACCATGCTTGCTATAAAACATAACCATGGTCAAAACCATGGTCAACCAAGGTCAAAACCATGGTCAAAACCATGGTCACACCAGGATCAGCCTTGGTCAAACCAAGGTCAACCATGGTTTAGCCAGTCAGTCATTGTTTATACCATGGCCAACCATGTTTTTTTACCATGGTCAGCCATGGTTTGGAAATACACAACCATGGTTAGCAATGCTTGATGCAGATTCAATAGGACAGAATACAAGTTTGACATAGTTTACAGTTAACAATTTCTATTCTCCTTTAAGGATACAGGTTTGAGGAAAAATATTAACTATAATTCACAGACAAAAAGTTGAGTTAACAATTAATCTAGCGGAATTGCTTCCACTCGATTTTTCTGAGTAATACCAGTGGAATTCCACTGGATATCAGAGCAATTCCACTAGATTATTCCAGTGGAAAAACTAGAGGTATTCCAGTGATATTTCCACTGGAATAATCTAGTGGAATTGCCCTGATATCCAGTGGTATACCATAAATGTTTACGTACCCGGTTTGATTACAATAGTGGGATTCGATAACATTTAGGACAATTTAAATTGGAGGACAGACAGCAGACAACGTTATCGCATAAGCTCATGCAATAATCTCTGGCCTGTGGCCATTAGAGCTATATATAGCTAATTAAATATAACTTTTTTAAATGAGGTATACATTTAAATTTATTAAATTCTGACACGCGGTAAAAACAGCAGGCCGTATAGCGTCTCCACACAATCTTCCTTGGTTATCAGTTTGGTATAGGGCCAGGTTTTTTTCTTTGATCTATTCACTGCAATAGGTCGTCCCGCCCCATCTGCACGTATGCCGTTCTTGGCCTGTCCAAGAAACTGAAATCTGAAAATAAGTCTTTCATAAAACATTGACATCATGTGTTTTTTAAGTATGATCTGCTGCCTTAAATATAGCTTTAAATTGTTTTCAAGAAAACCTTTAAAAAGTTTTGTTTTTTCGAGATTAAGAGCTAGACCCTTTTATGTGTAACTGGTGCAAGTGTCTACAGTGAGACGATGCCATAGGGCGAGTGTTCAGGACCATTTAACCATCATGTTTTGTATGTGCCTTCAACTTAACACTTTTGAAGCTGCAGTGTTTTTGTTTGAACTATAAATACATAATCTTGGGTAAGTACATGTTTCAGTACATTGATTCTTCTGACAGCAAGCATTTATAAGTTACTTTTTTTTTTAACCAATACCAATTGTTTTAAATGAAAACAATTATTATACCTTCAGACTTTGGTCAGGTAGAAGGTACAAAGACCCGAGAAGTATTCTGGTCCATGGCTTTAACTTTCTGCGTCTTCATTTTTGCAGCATTCTTTTTTAACTTTTCCAGCCTATCGAAATATAAATGCAACCAAAATGTATATATCAATATAAAATGTAAACATTAACTTTTAGGAAGACCGAGTTGAACTAACTTTTAGAAAGACCGAGTTGAACAGTGGTAGACCGCCGAGCTTCAGACTGAAAGGTCGTGGGATCGATCCTCGCCATGGTCATGTTATTTATCCTTGAATTGAATTGAATGTTGTTTAACGGCACATCAACACAGTATAGGTTATTTAGAGCCGCCCCAGAGAGAGGGGAAGTATACATAGGAATCCGGGAACCTGCCCTACTCTTATTATCGAATAGATTCCTATGGTTCTTTAACGTGCTCGGAGGATAGACCGATACACGGGACCGCCCGGTTTACGTCCCCATCCGGTGGACGAGGCTAAGGGAAAGTGTCTTGCCCAAGAACACACCGACGGAACTCAGTGGCACCACGGAGGATTGAACCCGGGGCCTCCAGTTACAAATCCGTCGCGCTACCGACTGCGCCACGCCAGCCAATTAATCCACATTGCTTAGTACTGGTTCTACCCAGGAAACCTGCACATAATCTTCGAAAGGGGGTGTTGCATTATCAATAGATATATAGAACGTCATCAGTAAAATGGCATGCATACTTTGAAACTGTCATTTTCTTTAAAATCCTGTTTAATATATGATTATATGTATAAACTTCTTTGTTTTACAAGATATCTCATTCAGAATCTTTGTTTTGACTTGAAACGGGCAACCGGAAGCCGCTGTGAAACGAACGGAAACCGGTCAGCATTTCAAAACTGAACTTCTAATGTCGCAGTTCCAAAATCCATTAGATTTAATGCTTGTAAACCAAAAATCCATTAGATTTTATGCTTGTAAACCAAACAGATTAGACAAATGGTTTCGAGCTGTTTTTCATCGCTAAATGTCTGCAAATTTACTATCGCCGTACATTCGCGAAAACTGATGACGTTATTTTCAGCATAAGATTCCTCCATCTTAAAAAGGAATTAATGCGTTCGTGTTTCGTGGAAGAATATATATCTACTTATTAACTTGTTTATATGCATGACATATGATTAGTGTACGCTCCAAAATACTTACGGATGTTTTTTTTACAACTGCGGTCATGCATGTGCAGCGTTCCTCTACTCTGACGTCACGTAATTTCACACGTCGTTATAACCGCGGCCGTTATAATTCCGTTCACGCGGGTGGCGTTCTATTGAAAAAAAACTCGCTGTTTCTAGGTATATTGACCTGAATCACCGACAATAACATGTGTTTTCCACATCAAACAATATCATTAAATCATTTTAATTTCTCGCTCAATATCAGTTTAAAAGGGACACACGGAAATCTGCCGCCCTGGAATGTTTTGCGAGAAAATGCGATCTTTTTGAATACACTCAAAGCACTCGTTTATTAATGCGATTAGATGAGGTATTCAGTGTATTTCATTGATAAAGTATGAAATTAAACGTATATGGATGTGCATCTTCCCCAAAAGCGTTACAAAATTAGCGATATGCTTCTTTTTTTCCAAACAATCGTAAATCATAACAATGAGGGACCCTGGATTGTTTTGCGAGAAAATGCGAAATTTTTTAATACACTCGAAGAACTCGTTTATTAATGCGACTGGATGAGGTATTCAGTGGATTTTATTGGTACAGAATGAAATTAAACTTATATGGATTTGCATCTTTCCCAAAAAAGCGTTACAAAACTTAGCGACATGCTTCATTTTTCATATTTCACCGGTTTTCGCGATTCCAAAAAAGGAAAAGGTATTTAGTTCTGAACGTTTAATTGATATACAGGCCTTACACTACTGCATAAATGTTCAAAAATACACTAAGTGGACTTAAATGTTGGGCAAGGCAATTGCCTTTTGAAAATATGCTTGCTCTGAGGCTGAGAAAGTGGATTTTAAAAATATTTCCCAAAAAACATTGTTGACACAGTGATAGCACTGAGAATGCCTTCTAAATAAGGCATAATTCATTTTACAACTAAAACCACCTCAGAGCAGATGGTGTGATGGTGTATCTTAGAATTATATTAAAAAAAGGAAGGGTGGGGAATAGACTCCTGCTGACCACCCTTGGAAATCCAAAAGCGCGCTGTCTGTGTCAGCGCCTGAAAAAAATCCTGGGGAGAACCCTGGCTGAGCTGTTAGTTGAGGAGGGCTGGATGATTTAAAACTATGGTCACCAGCTCAACCATGGCCATTAAGATTATCGTTGTAACCATGGTTGTTCAAAAACCATGCTTTTAAACCATGGTTTTAAAAGACAACCATGGTCAGCATCTTAACCATAGTCATCAATATTTACCATGGTCTGAGAGCATGGTTGACCATGGTTATTACATTGACCATGGTCAAAAGCACTGCTAACCATGCTTCAACCTTGGTTCAACCATGGTTGACCATGCTTAACCATGCTAAGCATGGTCAACCATGGTCATCAGTTCGCAGGGGATATCCTCTTAATGAGGCAACATATAGCATTGTTAACTAAATCAGGGGCCGTAACTCTGCTGCTACTGGTTCTATGTAGCTGGTTTTCGAACTTGTCCGAGCTTTAATTCATATTAACAGTTTTTAAAGAATGGTAAATATCGGACTAAAAGAATGCTCTATCGTCTTAACGAGGCAAGATATAGCATTTTTAACTAAATCAAGGGCCGTAACTCCGTTGTTACTGGTCCGATCTGGCTGGTTTTCGAACGTGTCATAGCTTTCATTACTATTAACAATCTGATAAGGGTTGGTAAAGCTTGAATGAAAAATGAAGGCACTATCGTCTTAACAAGGCAAACTATAGCATTTTTTTTATCCAAATCAAGGCAATAACTCCTCTGTTACTGGTCCGATCTAGCTGGTTTTCAAACTCGTCCGGGCCTTAATTGATATTAATAATCTGGTAAAGTTTGGTAAAGATCGGATGCAAAATGAAGGCCCATCGTCTTAACGAGGCGAAATATAGCATTTTTAACTAAATCAAGGGCCATAACTCTGCTGTTCCTGGTCCGATCTGGCTGGTTTTGGAACTTGCCCGAGCTTTCATTAATATTAACAATTTATTAAAGTTTGGTAAAGATCGGATGAATAATGAAGGCCCTATCGTCTTAACGAGGTAATCTGCTGGCTCTTGGTTTGAGTTGAGTGTACTGCACACTGGACATATTGGAAAGGAAGCCGCAATACCAGCTACCTCCCCATGATTAAAGATACACACACACTGAGCAGCATACACACACTGATCAGCATAGTTTTTAATAAGTAATTGAATTTTTTTTCTATACCACGTTATGTGTTGGTTTTTTTTTTTTGTAGTTTGTGCATGCTGTAAATAACATATCACTCATTGATTTTTCTGAAATATATGTGAAAACAGAGACGTAATAAACTTCTTAAATCATTTTTAAATACAAGAATATGCATAGGTTTAAAGTATGGCACTTCTCGAAAATGTATACAGAAGATGTGAATGTTTTTCTTGTAGAAACGAACTTTTATATGACAATATATGAGGCGTAATATTATGGTGCACTACTCGTATATATTGTACCACAGCTTGCTCGAAAAGTTAGTAAAAATACATATGAGATACATCAAATGAAATAATAGGCAGTGTCTTAATTATAAACGCAAACATGCGGTATCTAGTCTGAGTATCTATTTATTCCTTGAAATAGCTATATCGTCAACAACAACCAAATTGTACAACATTTGTGCACCGTTTCTAAACCTACTGACGACGAGTTATATATAACTTCCACATTTTGAGATTTCAACGGTTTTAACCAGACACCCCGAACCACAAAACTGGAGCGTTGAATTAAGAGTTACCAACTAATAATTCATTTTACGCATACTCAATCACAGATATTTTAAGAAAGCGTGAATAAACCTTTTACCTTTAATTGGCACATATACATTATTATATGACCTGAACAGCTGGGTAGAGTTTTGATAAACAGTTTCTGGTACTATTGTGCCGTAATCTGGTGTGATAGCTACTTTAAAAACAAATCTATCCATTTCTGAAAAACAAGAGTGACGAGGTCCGTTGGAATGGTCAGAAATATAGATGTTTCATCATTGTATATGTACATGTACTTACATATTAACCTAAACATTATAGTCTCTAAATATACGGTATATGCCCTTTGTTTGTACGGCGTTTTGAAACTCGTAATAAGATAGTCAATAGGGGAGGAGTGATACCGATACAAAACCAACGTTTTCCTTGATTCAGATCATTGAGACATAGCAGTATCACACAATTTGCCAATTAAGCTACATTTCCTGTTCCCCTTTTATACCTACTTTTATAACAATTTCGTATAAACAAAAACGGCGTTTACAGTTCTATTTAAAGTAAAAAGGAGCACAAAAACACTTTATATTAAGAAAACAATTACTAGTATACGTGAACCAGACTAGGCAATATGTTTGAACTGGACCACGACTTTTACAATATAAGTAAGATCAATAACGGAGCCTGAGGCTATAGTTCAGTAAAAACATGCATTTGTTTTTTATTGCATTGCTAAATTAGTTTTTATAAATAGGTCTAATTCAGTATTGCCCATATAACTCAAAATATATCACTTTGCAATTGTATGCTTCCATATTCAGCAATGAATGTCAGAAGTCGCCGAAGTTAAGGCCGTAGTTAATTATGTTTGTCTGTCCAAACCCGACCTACTTTGAAAAATCTGGGTAGATAGTTAGGTAGGTAGGATAATTATTATTTTCCTTTTTTCTTTAAACGACATTGCGATTAACTGTGACAGTAAATAATCAATTTTACAACAAGGTACGTGTTACAGAATGTCTCCGGAATGTCCATATTAGTGAACCAAGATACGGAGCTTGCACACTGCACTTCATTAGGAGAGGTTATTCAGTGTAGTACCAGGTAAAACTAATTGAAATGTATATGAACAAACAATATAGAAACTATGACACTGAAATAAAGTTTGGCCAAACATTCTAATCGACCGACAGACAAACAAATGACAGTATAAACGTGGTGGGAAAACAATACACTTGATTGGCAGGGAACATAAAAATTTCTGTTTCTTTTTGAGTTTTTAAAAATAAAAAAACATGTATATTTACGATTTTTATTGATAAAATATTTTGAGTCGGGTCATTTTTTTAGGACGGGTCGCGTTCGAGCAAACAAGGAATATTTTAATTATGGCCTTAACGACAAGTCTTCGGACTTATAACTGTTCCTGTTTGCAAAACGGACACAATCTAACATCTTCTGACGCTCCTTTATACTGAACATACGTTAGCTAGAAATTTGGCAGTAAAGCAAGCTATTCTATGAGCCCCGGCATCGACGTTCGTTAGCATTTTACGGTAAATTCATATTTATAAAACCGCTTATTAGAATTGAATGATGCTTCACACGTGTTTATGTTTACTGTCATAAAAAATATTCAAGTGCCATATGATTCAAGTGCCATATGCATTTAAAATAATTATGCCTCTTTTTTACTTATATTTCTTAATAATATTCAATTGTTCAATTGTTCATCATGTCTCAGAAAACCCTTAAAATAATTCCATGACAATTTACGATTCACGGTCACGAGAAAAAAAATCGTAGAGACACGTGTCATCATTTTATTATGCTATGTAGCATACTTATGCTCCCTTTTTAACTTAGTTTTATAAATTCACGAGGCCTCGAATGTCGAGCGAGCTGTCGTCTGATCGTCTGACAAATCTTGTATATAATTGATATTATATTTAGACAGACATTAGGTGAAGTTCTTTTTACTTTACGAACATTTACATATTAACCAATGTGTTCGTCGGTAAGACGTGGGCGTCAATTGGGTGGTCCCATATACTGACTCACGTTGATGTGTCTGTTAGATAGGGACTTAACTTGTGGGTCCTATTTACTAGAGTATATCTTCCTAGCTTGTAAAGAAAACCAGAGGGAATTAGCTTATTGTTAACGTACGCTAATCCCAGATTCAAAGATTCAAATTGTGTCAAAGGACGGTAACGTTTGAAGTATTCTTAAATGTTGTCTTGTTGCACCCTTAATTGTTTGTTCTTTTGTTGCCCTTGCTTCTTCCAAGTCACTGAGTACTTGCATTGTATATATTCATTCATATATACATGATCATTTATGTGTTATACTTATATTGCCTATTAATGCTGCCTTGTTTGTTAGAGAATATAACCTGGCAGGGATTTCTGTATGTACAATGTCCCATTTTATTGGCATTACAGTAGGGTAGGAGTGAGGCTTGTTTCAATGCGTATTTTTGGTTGATTGTGTTCTGTGAAAACGACATTGCCTTTTCGACCTTTTTTTTTTACCTACCTCTACCTCTCTCCAAAAAAGTGTCTAATTTATGGGACTATGTATCATCCAACACACACTCAAATAATGTCTTAACAATTTGATAAAGCACGTACATTTCTGTGTCTATTGAGTTAAACGAATAGCAGAAGATATTATGGATTAAGATCCGCAACTGAACACATTAATATACAATACAAAATGTGATCACTAACTATTGGGAGAGGAAATTTGGCTGGGAAATTGTATTTTGTTATCTCATGCACACGCGACCAAATATTAATTTTATTTGCCGATCGCATCTCAATCTCCTTGTTTCCGTGATTTCTTTGAGATGGTTTTTAATATAATTAATCAATGTGCTGGATATTTATGTAGAAAAACAGCAGGTTTAATAGAGCTTCTTTTGTATATCATAAACAAGGGAATAAAGAAAACCAATTTGGAAAATGCTGTACTGACCATATTTATTGTATGCTCGCTAACAGATAGCTGCCTGTATATCGGTTATTATCTAATAAATCAAATTTAAATGTGTTTTTAATGTAAATCGTAAATATAAAAGCAAACTGATAACTGTTTGAAATAAAACAATTGATTTATCTCTAATTGACTTTGAGAAAGTTTAAAGTTAATCGAAATAGATCTTCGTTACGTGCTACACGAAATACTTGGTTTGGGAGAGGTTACAGATGTACAAAGTATTGTGGATTTTATACAAACAATGATCAAAGCATGTGTTGTTCAGGACGCTTCGTGCATTAAATTGATTATACCTAAATAACGGGTAAAACACACCAGCTTTGACAATCTGTTGAGAGGTAAACAATGTACAACCACAATCAATCGTAACATGACGTTTTCCATGTTAACTGCTTCTTGGTGGCACAGCAGTCCTAAACCATCAATTAACTTCAATTAAATTAGCCAGTATATCTCCACACTTAAGGTCACTTATAACAAAACAAATTCGAAAAAACTCCATATTCGTCCTGGGGAGTATAACAGTAGATTTGAGATTATATATTTCGAAAGTGTACATTTGAAGTAAATGTGTCTCTACGATACGCGAGAGAATGGAAACATTAGGATTCCTTTTTGAAATTTTACTGTTTTTGTGAATAATCATCCAAAGAGGTTTCAAAATATTGACCAAGAAGAAGTCTTGCAGGTCTTTTTTTGCATCTAGCGATTTTTTCTCTCGAAAAAACATTACAAGATTTCCATATCACGCAACAGTAGACGAGATGGGGTAAGATATAAGCATTGAAAAACAATTAAGCATATGTAGATAGTGATGCTAGACAACATATATAACAATCAACTATACTGTTTAGAACGTTATCAATATGGCTATTCCACCAGTGAGAGTTGTCAAATGTAAAACCGAGTAATTTTTCATCGAAACTACAATTAACGTTTTTATCATTGCATTGAATAACAGGCATATTATCATCAATTATGGTTAATTTTGTTCTTAAAATACGATACATATTTTTTTGTTTTTGCTACATTGATAGACATGCGATTATTGTGGCAGCAGGCGTTAACGCTGATAAGGTAATCAGTGTGAGGTTTTGAAGCGTTGTAGAAGTTAAAAGCATTGAAACCCCTGCAAATATATCCTGACTCTACTTTTCGTATATAATGGCAAGTCATTAATGCAGATTAGGATAAATCTGGATTTAAGACAGATCATACTACGGGAATAAAGACAGTTCATAATACGGGACCTAAGACAGATCATGATACGATACCTAACACAGATCATAATACGGGACCTAAAACAGATCATGATACGACACGTAACACAGTTCATAATACGGGACCTAAAACAGATCATGATACGATACCTAACACAGATCATAATACGGGACCTAAAACAGATCATAAAACGGGACCTAAGACAGATCATAATACGGGACCTAAGACAGATCATAATACGGGACCAAAGACAGATCATAATACGATACCTAACACAGATCATAATACGGGACCTAAGACAGATTATAATACGGGACCTAAGACAGATCATAATACGGGACCAAAGACAGATACTAATACGATACCTAACACAGATCATAATACGGGACCTAAGACAAATCATAAAACGGGACCTAAGACAGATCATAATACGGGACCTAAGACAGATCATAATACGGGACCTAAGACAGATCATAATACGGGATAAGGACAGATCATAATACGGGACCTACGGCAGATCATAATACGGGACATAAGACAGATCATAATACGGGACCTAAGAAAGATCATAATACGGGACCTACGGCAGATCATAATACGGGACCTAAGACAGATCATAATACGGGACCTAAGACATATCATAATACGGGACCTAAGAAAGATCATAATACGGGACCTAAGAAAGATCATAATACGGGACCTAAGACAGATCATGATACGATACCTAACACAGATCATGATACGGGACCTAAGACAGATCATAATACTGGACCTAAGACAGATCATAATACGGGACCTAAGACAGATCATAATACGGGACCTAAGACAGATCATAATACTGGACCTAAAACAGATCATGATACGATACCTAACACAGATCATAATACTGGACCTAAGACAGATCATAATACGGGACCTAAGAAAGATCATAATACGGGACCTAAGACAGATCATGATACGATACCTAACACAGATCATAATACTGGTCCTAAGACAGATCATAATACGGGACCTAAGAAAGATCATAATACGGGACCTAAGACAGATCATAATACTGGACCTAAGACAGATCATAATACGGGACCTAAGACAGATCATAATACGGGACCTAAGACAGATCATGATACGATACCTAACACAGATCATAATACTGGACCTAAGACAGATCATAATACGGGACCTAAGAAAGATCATAATACGGGACCTAAGACAGATCATAATACTGGACCTAAGACAGATCATAATACGGGACCTAAGACAGATCATAATACGGGACATAAGAAAGATCATAATACGGGACCTAAGACAGATCATGATACGATACCTAACACAGATCATAATACGGGACCTAACACAGGTCATAATACGTGACCTAAGACAGATCATGATACGATACCTAACACAGATCATAATATGGGACCTAAGACAGATCATGATACGATACCTAACACAGATCATAATACGGGACCTAAGACATATCATAATACGGGACCTAAGACAGATCATAATACGGGACCTAAGAAAGATCATGATACGATACTTAACACAGATCATAATACGGGACCTAAGACAGATCATAATACGGGACCAAAGACAGATCATGATACGATACCTAACACAGATCATAATACGGGACCTAAGACAGATCATGATACGATACCTAACACAGATCATAATACGGGACCTAAGACAGATCATAATACGGGACCAAAGACAGATCATGATACGATACCTAACATAGATCATAATACGGGACCTAAGACAGATCATAATACGGGACCTAAGACAGATCATAATACGGGACCTAAGACAGATCATAAAACGGGACCTAAGACAGATCATAATACGGGACCTAAGACAGATCATGATACGATACCTAACATAGATCATGATACGGGACCTAAAACAGATCATAATACGGGACCTAAGAAAGATCATAATACGGGACCTAAGACAGATCATAATACGGGACCTAAGACAGATCATAATACGGGACCTAAGGCAGATCATAATACGGGACCTAAGACAGATCATAATACGATACCTAAGACGGATCATAATACGGGACCTAAGAAAGATCATAATACGGGACCTAAGACAGATCATAATACGGGACCTAAGACAGATCATGATACGATACCTAACATAGATCATAATACGGGACCTAAAACAGATCATAAAACGGGACCTAAGAAAGATCATAATACGGGACCAAAGACAGATCATAATACGATACCTAACACAGATCATAATACGGGACCTAAGACAGATCATGATACGATACCTAACACAGATCATAATACGGGACCTAAGACAGATCATGATACGATACCTAACACAGATCATAATACGGGACCTAAGACAGATCATAATACGGGTCATAATACGGGACCTAAGACAGATCATAATACGATACCTAAGACGGATCTTAATACGGGACCTAAGAAAGATCATAATACGGGACCTAAGACAGATCATAATACGGGACCTAAGACAGATCATGATACGATACCTAACATAGATCATAATACGGGACCTAAAACAGATCATAATACGGGACCTAAGAAAGATCATAATACGGGACCAAAGACAGATCATAATACGATACCTAACACAGATCATAATACGGGACCTAAGACAGATCATGATACGATACCTAACACAGATCATAATACGGGACCTAAGACAGATCATGATACGATACCTAACACAGATCATAATACGGGACCTAAGACAGATCATAATACGGGTCATAATACGGGACCAAAGACAGATCATAATACGATACCTAACACAGATCATAATACGGGACCTAAGACAGATCATAATACGATACCTAAGAAAGATCATAATACGGGACCTACGACAGATCATAATACGGGACCTAAAACAGATCATAATACGGGACCTAAAACAGATCATAATACGGGACCTAAAACAGATCATAATATGGGACCTAAAACAGATCGTAATACGGGACCTAAAACAGATCATAATACGAGACCTATGACAGATCATAAAACGATACCTAACACAGATCATAAAACGGAACCTAAGAAAGATCATAATACGAGACCTAAGAAAGATCATGATACGATACCTAACACAGATCATAATACGGGACCTAAGAAAGATCATGATACGATACCTAACACAGATCATAATACGGGACCTACGGCAGATCATAATACGGGACCTAAACAGATCATAAAACGGGACCTAAGACAGATCATAAAACGATACCTAACACAGATCATAAAACGGGACCTAAGAAAGATCATAATACGAGACCTAAGAGAGATCATAATACGGGACCTAAGACAGATCATGATACGATACCTAACACAGATCATAATACGGGACCTAAGACAGATCATAATACGGGACCTAAAACAGATCATAAAACGGGACCTAAGACAGATCATAAAACGATACCTAACACAGATCATAATACGGGACCTAAGACAGATCATGATACGATACCTAACATAGATCATAATACGGGACCTAAAACAGATCATAAAACGGGACCTAAGGCAGATCATAATACGATACCTAACACAGATCATAATACGGGACCTAAGACAGATCATAAAACGGGACCTAAAACCGATCATGATACGATACCTAACACAGATCATGATACGGGACGTAAGACAGATGATAAAACGGGACCTAAGACAGATCATAATACTGGACCTAACACAGATCATAATACGGGACCTAAGACAGATCATAATACGGGACCTAACACAGATCATAATACGGGACCTAACACAGATCATAATACGGGACCTAAGACAGATCATAATACGGGACCTAACACAGATCATAATACGGGACTTAATACATATGTCGTGGCTTAATCGTAATAGGTGTTATATTACAATGCATTAAGGTGATATTCACTATGCTGATAGTGCATTTTTGTCATATTCAGGTTTTGAACACATTTGCGGACGAACAAAGCAACGTATGTCGGTGTTCACTGAGCCTTCCATGTCGAAAAAGTGCGCATGTTTATTTAGCCATCCATGTACAGCGTGTGCGTATGGCCGTGATTAATGGGCCTTCCATGTCATCGTGTGCGTATGTGGGTGTTCCGAAAGTGTGTTTAATTTAAAGTAAAACTATTAATCAAACTGTGAAGATCAACATCGAAATAATCGAAATAATAACAACTTGTTTTAAAAGATGCACCGCGGGGATATTAAAGTTCAGGTTAAGAAACTAGATAATACATCCGAAAATAAAAGCTGAAAATACTGAGTGTGATAAATATAATTATGTGATTATCATTCGGTATGTTTGGACATAATTTAAAAACAATCTTTCGGTATATTTGAACAAGGTTTAAAACAATCTTTCGGTGAAAATTATATAAATTAAAACATGTATAGAATTCAAACTTTTCCAGCTCATCACCAGTAGATTACATGGAGGCCTTTCTAGAACCAGCATTCACCATCATTTCCAGTTTTTAAAACCAGCAATACAATAACATCTCCAGTAAAACACAGGAACGTAATTCCAGAACCATCAATACAGTATCATCTCCAATAACACAAAGGAACATACTTTTAGAACGAGAAATACAATATCATTTCCAGTAACACAAAGGAATGTAACTCTAGAACCAGCAATACAATATCATCTCCAGTAACACACAGTAACGTACTTCTAGAACAAGCAGTACAATATCATCTCCAGTAACACACAGGAACATACTTCTAGAATCGGCAATGTAATATCATCTTCATTAACACACAGGAACGTACTTTTAGAACCTGCAATACAGTATCATCTCCAGTAACACACAGGATCGTACTTCTATAACTAGCAATCCAATATCATCTGCTGTAACACACAGGAACTTACTTCTAGAACCAGCAATACAATATCATCTGCAGTAACACACATGCACGTACTTCTAGAACGAGCAATACAATATCATCTCCAGTAACACACAGGAGCGTACTTCTAGAACGAGCAATACAATATCATCTCCAGTAACACACAGAAGCGTACTTCTAGAACGAGCAATACAATATCATCACCAGTAACACACATGAACGTACTTCTAGAACTAGCAATACAGAATCATCTCCAGTAACACACATGAACGTACTTCTAGAACTAGCAATACAGAATCATCTCCAGTAACTCAAAGTAACGTACTTCTAGAACCAACAATACAATATCACCTGCAGTAACACACAGGAACGTACTTCTAGAACCAGCAATACAATATCATCTCCAGTAACACACATGCACGTACTTCTAGAACTAGCAATACAGAATCATCTCCAGTAACTCAAAAGAAAGTACTTCTAGAACCAGCAATACAATACCGTCTCCAGTAACACACAGGAACGTACTTCTAGAACCAGCAATACAATATCATCTCCAGTAATACTCATGCACGTACTTCTAGAACTAGCAATACAGAATCATCTCCAGTAACTCAAAAGAAAGTACTTCTAGAACCAGCAATACAATATCATCTCCAGTAAAACACAGGAACGTACTTCTAGAACTAGCAATAAAATATCATTTCCAGTAAAAGACGGGAACGTACTTCTAGAACCAGCAATACAATATCATCTGCAGTAACACACAGGAACCTTACTTCTAGAACCAGCAATACACTATCATCTGAAGTAACACACAGAAAAGTACTTCTATAATCGGCAATACTATGATGTTATCAAATAAATGTTTTCATACAGGCCCAGTTATTGGTCCAAGGGCAGTCATATTTGCCGAAGGCCGAGGGCCAATATGACAGTCCGAGGACCAATAACTGGGCCAATATGAAAACACTTAATTAATGTTAAGTGTTTTCATATTGGCCCAGTTATTGGTCCAAGGCAGTCATATTGGCCGAAGGCCAAACTGGGCCAATATGAAAACTCTTAATTAATGACATTTTTATTAATTAACTACTTAATATCTCTCTTTATTCCTATGTTTTAAATATCATGTACAGGTAAGAAAAAAAAGAGGTATATGTTCAATTTCATAACTTTCACATCCGGTCAAATTCCAGTATTCAGTTGTTGAAAATAAAGGAGTTTACTCGGACTTTATCCTCAATATCTATATGAAAAATGAAAATATTAGACCATGATTTAAATTAAATGTATACATATTGGTGTTTTAAAATCAGACAACACCAACAGAAGATACATATGTACACATTTGCAATTCCAGGGACGTACCTGCTTTTTTTGAGTATAGACACGAGTGGGAGTTCGTATTTTGAAGCTATTCTAATTTTCCCGAATCATATTTTTTCTTTGATTTATTTACCTAACCCCTCTTCGGCTTTAATTGCTACTGCGTTTTTCTCCTTTTTTTTCCGACACCCAACTCTGAATAATACACACGAGCGTATAGGAGCACACCCAGCTACGACCCTTACTTCAACTGGTCGTATCTGCCAGAATCCCCAGAATTGCGTCACCTTCGTTCATTGTTGTTTTTGTCGTTATTTTGCCAAGGGTCGTCGAGCGGTAACAGGGGAAGTGTTAACGGTGTTAACGGCGCGTGGGCAAAATCACACACGAACGAGATGTAACCGAATTTACAAATAATCAAACCTTAATTATTTTGTCTACATTACATCGGCGAACTAATTGATTATCGAAAAGCTGTAATATTTTTTTTTTCAAAATGGCGTCCTTGAAGAGAATAAAGCCTTGGTCATATTGGCCTTGTTGGCTTATCCAGTCAGATTGCTTGAATTTCATATTTTGGCCGAGTTTTCTCATATTGGCCGAGTTTCTCTCCATAACGGCTTTGTTTTTAACATATGATACGTGCAGTTTCCTGCAAACCACGGCAGATATTAATACATTCTTATATTAAGCTACATACAATAAGGAACTGATGATAGTTTTTAATTTGGAGTAATATAAACACATGGCGAGATAGCGGTACCTGAAAACACACGTTATCCTTGGTGCGTTTATGTTTCGATGATGTTGTTTGTTAAGTGCTATGATTTCTGATTACCGGAAATAATATGTTTAATGCAGACGGCTAAATAAATAAATGGTTACTAAATATCAGAACATTTGTCCGCATATGTCAGAGCACTAACTAGTCCGCAGATATCAGAACCCGTATTCGCTGGTTGCAAAACACTTGTCCGGAGCTATAAGAACGCATGTCCACTTATCTACCAGAAATAAGAACATGATATAATAACAGTTTATATAGAATGTACACGCTGATGTCATATTATTATGGAACTGTCAAGGCTAACACATAATCATAACATACCGTAACACCGTCGACATTACTTTATATAGGAGCTAGACCGGGAACCATGGGGTGAACTGACATTACTTTATTTAAGAGCTAGACCGAGAACCATGAGGTGATCTGACTTTACTTTGTGAACGAGCTAGACCGGGAACCATGAGGTGAACTGACATTGCTCTGTGAACGAGTTAGACCGGGAACTATGACGTCAACTGTCATTACTTTATATACGAGCTAGACTAGGAACAATGAGGAGAACCGACATTACTTTGTATACGAGCTAGACAGGGAACCATGAGGTCAACTGTCATTACTTTATATACGAGCTACACTGGGAACCATGAGGTCGACTGACGTTACTTTGTATAGGAGCTAGACTGGGAACCATGAGGTCAACTGACGTTACTTTGTATAAGAGCAAGGTGAACTGACATTACTTTGTGTATGAACTATACTGGGAACAATGTGGTCAACTGACATTACTTTGTATATGGGCTAGACCAGGAGCCTTTATTTTTTGTTTGTTTCAATGGTGTTTTACAAGATTTTAGTAGAATTTAGGCCATATATGACGGTCGATATTTTATGTGGTAGAGGCAGACGGTACGGAACCTATGTTAAGATAATAATGGTCTAGATCCGTAGGCGAGCTCATTTTGTTACCGTTTATGTGGCTATAATATATCCACTTGATCTTTATTCGTTATTTTATTACGATTGTCTTTTACTTAAAGTAGGTATCCCGCCATCAAAAGGCAATTTTTACATCAGATGTACACCGCTTTTAAACCTAATGACGACGAGGTATATATAAAACTTACATATTTAGAATCCAATCTCTATAGACACAATATAAACGGCTTTAACCGACCAGGCCAAACACCAAAACTGGAGCGTTGAATTAAGAGTTACCAACTCATAATTCATTTCACGCATATTCAGTCACGAGTATTTTAAGAATCAGTTAATAAACCAATACTTTTAATTGGCACATACACATTATTATATGACCTGAACACCTGGATAGAGTTTTGATAAACGGTTTTGTAGTGTAATTTTGTCGTAGTGTAATTTTGTCTCGGCGGGTTAGTTTCTTTAATATTTAAAGAGACTCTGAGTCGATCAGGAAAAAACATGGGTGTCAACTGTCAAGCCAAATACAAATAACACCCTCATAATATGTTTCAGCTGCATACTTATGTGAACATCACTCAACTATAGGCACGAAACGTCCAATTTACGTATTGTTGATGAAATAGTTTGGTCTGCAAAACTCAACGACTTTTAGCGTACAAATAATTAATATTAATTCATAAGATTGATTGTAAAATATAATACTGATAGGAAGGGCCTGTATTAGTGATGGGAAAACTTGTGGCACAACCTTTAATTTTAAAATATAATACTGATGGGAAGGGCCTGTATTAGTGATGGGAGAAATTGTGGCCCAACCCTTAATCTTAAAATATAATACTGATGAGAAGGGCCTGTATTAGTGATGGGAGAACTTGTGGTCCATCCCTTAATTTTAAAATATATTACTGATGGGAAGGGCCTGTATAAGTGTTGGGACAACTTGTGGCCCAACCCTTAATTGTAAAATATAATACTGATGGGAAGGGGCTGTATTAGTGATGGGAGAACTTGTGGCCCAACCCTTAATTTTAAAATACAATACTGATGGGAAGGACCTGTATTAGTGTTGGGAGAACTTGTGGACCAAAATGCAACCTTAATTGTAAAATGTAATACTGATGCGAAGGGCCTGTATTAGTGTTGGGAGAAGTTGTGGTCCAACTCTTAATTGTAAAATATAATACTGATGGGATAGGCCTGTATTATAGTTGGGAGAACTTGTGGCCCAACCCTTCACTGTCAAATATAATACTGATGGGAAGGGCCTTTATTAGTGTTAGGAGAACTTGTGGCCCAACCCTTAATTGTACAATATAATACTGATGGGAAAGGCCTGTATTAGTGTTGGAAAAACTTGTGGCCCAACCCTTAACTGTAAAATATAATACTGATGGGAAGGGCCTTTATTAGTGTTGGGAGAACTTGTTGCCCAACCCTTAATTGTAAAATATAATACTGATGGGAAGGGCTGTATGATTGTTGGTAGAACTTGTGGCCCAACCCTTAACTGTAAAATATAATACTGATGGGAAGGGCCTTTATTAGTGTTGGGAGAACTTGTTGCCCAACCCTTAAGTGTAAAATGTATTACTGATGGGAAGGGCCTTTATTAGTGTCGAGAGAACTTGTGGCAGAAACATTTAGCCATGCTAGAGCTGTAGATAGAGTTTTTGAGTATTTTACTCATCTTTTCTTTTTTCTTTTTTGTTTTACTAAACCCTCATTCTTTTAAAATTGTGAGCATCATTGCTCATCAACATGCTACAAATACTACTAAACTTTAGCCATGCTATGTACAGAGCTAGAGCTGTAGATAGTGTTTTTGAGTATTTTACTCATCTTTTTTTTTTTTTTTTTTTTTTTTTACTAAACCCGCATTCTTTTAAAATTGTGAGCATCATTACTCATCAACATGCTACACATACTATAAACTTAAAATAAATATGAGTATTATATCCGATGTATTGTTCTGTGGAACAGTTTCAGGGTCTTCCACAGGAATATTTTAAGAGTAGTGGCATTTTAAACAACGGGATGGTTATGGGAGAGGGGTATTCATTTTGTTACGAAAAATAAACTAAAAAAAGATGTTTTGATGGAAATTCAGATATTATGTCATTTGACTTAGTTGATATACTTACTTTAGAGACTAAATGGCTTTTGTTACAGACTGTTACTTTTTGACATTTTTTTTATTTACCAAAAACGTACGGTTTGTAATTGGTTAATGATTAAATTATGATTAATTTTGGAAAGTTAAGGAGTAGTGGTGCCACTATGCTTACATGGCCTGGGGAAGACACTGAGTTTATTCTATATTTACATGATGAACATTTTCCAGGTATAGGCCTAATATTAAGGTCATACCGTATTTCGTTTGTTTTTACTTAACTTCCATTGAATCAGAGTAGTTGTTTCTTTTGCAATTTATTAAATTCCCATCCATTTTGAAAGCATGAACTATTTAGAGAAATTGCTTACTCTGAACGAGTATTTACTCATTTATTTGGTCATATTTACAGTTATGTTTGTGTGTTGTACGCTTACCAAAATCAAAACTGTCGTTGTTGTTGCATGTAAAGGAACGCAATTTTAAAATAAAATAGACATGACAAGTGTTTTTATACACAATCCATAAACAGAACTAGCTAATTCGATCAGCAGTTTTATCATTATTGTGTTCGGTAAGAAATGTTCTATATTTCTGTTTACTTGCCTATAGCCGCCATCAGACCCCATCTCTTGCTTAATCAAAATGCATTTCAGATCTGTATTTATTAATGTCTGTTTTGTTAAACTAAAATAGCATCTGTGTTGATTAATGTTTTTAAAATCTTTAAATAGATGTGTTACTACCTTCATCGATTCTGGAGCTGATATGACCTGAAATAATCATTTATGAAACGATATTTATCACCTTAAAGTTTATTTTAAGGCAGCTGACATCAGAAGACATTAAAAAACCCACAACATTTCACTGATTAGCCTAGATTGTTCAAGATAGATATACTTAATAACTGTTATCCTGCACACGTTGTAAATACTGCTGATTTGGTTAACATTATGTCGGTTTATCAGTACATCTGAAAATTGCACTTTCAGCATCTCATTTATATAACACTGTGAACTACTGTAACATTAATTGTGTTTTCCTTTCAGTACCAGGGGCGGATCCAGGATTTCAGCTTAGGGGGGGGTAAGATTTTGGTCAACTTCCGGATCCGTCTCTAGCCTCATAAAACGGTTGCGGTAGTGCATTGATAGGGTAAAAAAGTCCGTTTTGATATAAAAGAATTTAACAATGTGGTAATTAAAGCACTCATTAGCCATTTATATGCGTCGAGCGAGCGAGAAAAAAAATTATACTGAGGGCGTGCATCGAAACAGTTTGATATTTTATCTACAGTAACATGGACATCCATGTATGAATAAAAAAAGTCAGTTTTCAATTAAAAGGATTTAACAAACCAATCATTAGCCATTATGAGTCGAGCGAGCGAAGCGAGCGAGAAACTTTTTTATACTGAGGGCGTGCAACGAAATTGTTTGATATTTTATCTACAGAAACATGGACATACATGTATGAATAAAAAAGTGCGTTTTCAATAAAAGAATTTAACAATGTGTTAATTAAAGCACTCATTAGCCATTATGCGTCGAGCGAGCGAAGCGAGCGAAAAAAAAATTATACTGAGGGCGTGCAACGAAATTGTTTGATATTTGATCTACAGTAACATGGACATACATGTATGATCCGGAAATTTTAGGGGGGGGGGGGGGGGGGACGGGGCGCGCGCCGGGTGCGCCCCCCCCCCCCCGGATCCGCTAGTGAGTACAGTCCTATTAACTTATGATCAAGCAATGTTGTAAACAGTTTATAATAAAATATGTTAAAACTAATTGGTAAACATTAACTGTTGTCCGGAAGTCGGGAGTTTGGTGTTACTTTTGTTATAAGTTGTTGACATAACTCCCAAAAAAGCCTTATAAACAAAATCTAGTCTTGTGGCGGCCTATTATATATGATATAACGTCGTCATATAACGTCATCATATAACGTCGTCGTATGATGACGTCGTATGTTTGCATGATGACGTCGTATATTTGTATGATGACGTCGTATGTTTGCATGATGACGTCTTATGTTTGTATGATGACGTCGTATGTTTGTATGATGACGTCTTATGTTTGTATGAAGACGTCGTATGTTTGTATGATGACGTCGTATGTTTGCATGATGACGTCGTATGTTTGTATGATGACGTCGTGTGTTTGTATGATGACGTCGTGTGTTTGCATGATGCCTTCGTATGTTTGTATGATGACGTCGTATGTTTGCATGATGACGTCTTATGTTTGTAAGATGACGTCGTATGTTTGTATGATGACGTCGTATGTGAGTCCGTCGTATGTTTGTATGATGCCGTCGTATTTTTATTGGGTCTTCTCCGTATGACAAAGAACAAGGGAATCACCTCGTTGATTTCTTAATCGTTATTTTAAACAGAAACGGAAATCAACGAGACAATTCCGATGTAGCCTACTCCGAGCTGAACGAAAAATACCGAACGATGATTCGGCATTCATTTGCATATTTATTTCACTAGTGTAATATGATAATAGATCATGCCTTTATAACACCCGCACACCGCAAGTTATGTGATTAATAAAGTCTAGACAATATTGGAACTGCATTAGCTTTACATAGTCTGACAGAACACATTTCAAACCCAACCCATTGGATGCTTTAAACAGCCAACGTATTTCGAAAAAACGCGAAGCAAATCAAAAATGCCAGTGTGTTCAATGAAGTCAAAATATTCCATTGTAAATTGATCTATGATACAGCTGTGTAAGTTGATCTATGGATCATAACGTTATACCATCAACAATCTTATTTCATTGTCTTATCTACATATCTAGTTACATATGTTATGTCAACACAATGTAGCAATTCTATAGCTCAAACATGTTTCAGGATTGTACAAGACGCCCCAAGTTGACGTGGTGTATAATAAATAATTCCCATATTTCAACATTATGCAGTATGTTTTACCAAACTTGCGACTGTGTGGCTCCGTTATTGGTACTGGAGTCTCATCTTGACTCTGCAGGCAGCAAACAATCAATTATATCCGTCTAAAATATTTGCCGACAATTCCGTGTATCGGCCATTATTATACAGCTAGGTCATTTCAAACAACGTTTTGCGAGATAGATGTGATAAGAGACCTGCACTTTGATACAACCACACCTCAGCAAATTCATCATCAATTTAATTTTATTAACCGTTGTGTAAGTACTCACTATGAATGATGTCTATCAATGCTTCCTAGTTTGTTAGAGGATATTGCCTCGCGGGGATTTCTTTAGTAATCCTGTCCCGTTTAAAAATGGGATGGCAATAGGAAACGAGTCAGGTTTTAGTTCAACTTAGAACACAGACCGTTCCAATGCGCTACCATTTGTCACGCGCTACACCCTATTGTCACGCGCTACACCCTATTGTCAACCCTTTTATGTTTGTGTTGTCGCATACTTTGCTTGTAAGCCTAAAGTGTCCTTATAATAGTCCCGATCGGAACTCTTCACCAATTTCCGTACTCGGTAAAGTGACTGAATCCGACGAGGCAATTCCGATTGATAATAGCCCATTTCACCGGTACTGTTCGGAATTCTCCGTACTATGTTCGGAATTTCAGTCACATGGTGCAAAGTCACATGACTTCAAGTACTAATCGGATGCTGGTAGTCAAATAAGAACAATCACAACATTAACCAGTTTCAATATTTATATACTGAGTTAAAGTATGCGTATTCGTTCGCTAAAACACCACAGTCATTAGTAATATTCTATACAGAAACCATCTCGACTCATTCCCTGGAAACTAGATCGGATTCCAAGGCTACAACACATGATCATGATGACTTGTGCGCGTAAGTTGGAACCGGTGTTACGACAGAAATATTCATTGTTTTCTGACAATCCTGTTTTTGAATTGTATCGACAAAAACGCTTTAGGTTTTGTTTTTCTACAGCACCCAGCACCTTAATAACACATATATGGCATGCGTTCAAGATATAGTCTGACATTTAATAAAGGTTTTTATTGTTTTTGATTCACATTGGGCACCGTTACAATGAATATTTAATGTGCCTGCCAGCATTTGATTGGTCGACCTATTTGGCTACTCAGAGCTCGTTATTATCCGTGATCGTTCGGCAAGGGTGAAATGGGCTATTGTCGTTTGTTTTATAACGTGCTTTTTGTTGACTGTGAATACTACCTTTTATACATACTGTTGTACATGTTATGACAAAAGCATATAAAAACGATTAATGTTATAACACATTGAAACTGAAATATTCTCGCTTACATAATCAGATTCACTCCACGTCCTCCTCTAGGTAAAAGTGTAAATTGTTTGTTGACAATCATTATTAAAAAACGTTTACATGTTTCCAAGCAAATTGTTTTGACATAGTACTAACTGTTGTTTATATTGATTTATTCAAGAACCAATTATACATAAAAACTGGTAGAATACCGAAGATAAGTTGAAAACTCAAAAATTTAAATAATTTATCTTCCTTTCGTTTATATGCAATCAGGTTTAAAGTGAAACTTATACATTAACTAATTAATAAATTTAGGTTGTGATTTTAATGCTTGATACGTACTTCATTGTCGTGTGTCCCTTAATAACAATAACTTGCAATGCTATAACCTATACTATATCTGGTAAAGTTTGGTAAAGATCGGATAAAAAATGAAGGCCCTACCGTTTTAATTGGCAAAATATAAAGTTCTTAACTAAATTAAGGGCCATAACTCCGTTGTTACTAGTCCGATACGGCTGATTTTCGAATGCATCCGAGCTTGTATTGATATTATCAATCTGGTAAAGTTTGATAAAGATTGGTTGAAAAACGAATGGCCTAACATCTTAACGAGGCAAAATATAGCATTTTTTACTAAATCAAGGACCATAACTCCACTGCTACTGCTTCGATCTGGCTGGTTTTCGAACTTGTCGGAACTTTCATTGATATTAATAATCTGATAAGGATTGGTAAATATCGGATAAAAAATGAAGGCCCTATCGTCTTAACGAGGCAACATATAGCATTTTTATCTAAATCAGGGGCCATAACTCTGCTGTTACTGGTGCCATCTAGCTGGTTTTCGAATTTGTCCGAGCTTTCATTCATATTAACAGTTTTTTAAAGTTCTGTAAAGATCGGACTAAAATGAATGCTCTATCTTCTTAACGAGGCAAGATATACTTTTTTTAACTAAGTCAAGGGCCTTAACTCCGTTGTTACTTGTTCGATCTGGCTGGTTTTCAAACTTGTCATAGCTTTCATTGCTATTAACAATCTGGTAAAGTTTAGTACAGCTCGGATGAAAAAATGAAGACCCTATCGTCTTAACAAGTGAAAACTATAGCATTTTTATATAAATCAAGGCAATAACTCCGCTGTTACTGGTCCGATCTAGCTGGTTTTCGAACTTGTCCGAGCTTTAATTCATATGAAGATCGGATGAAAAATGAAGCCCCTATCGTCTTAACGAGGCAAAATATAGCATTTTTAACTAAATCAAGGGCCATAACTCTGCTGTTCTTGGTTCGATCTGGCTGGTTTTCGAACTTGACCAAGCTTTCATTAATATTAACAATTATTACAGTTTGGTAAAGATCGGATGAAAAATGAAGTCCCTATCGTCTTAACGAGGTAAAAGTTAACAGACGGACGATAGACGACGGACGACCACATGAGCTCGGCAGGTTCTTGGTTTGAGTTGAGTGTACTGCAATCTGAACATAAGCTACCTCCCCTTGATTAAAGATACACACACACACTGAGCTGCATAGCTTTTAATAAGTAATTGATGTTTTTCTATACCACGTTATGTTTTTTTTTTTTTTTTTTTTTTAAGTTTGTGCATGCTGTAAATAACATATCACTCATTGATTTTTCTGAAATATATGTAAATACAGAGACGTAATAAACTTCTTAAATCATTAGTAAATACAAGAATATGCATAGGTTTAAGGTATGGCACTTCTTGAAAATGTATACAGAACATGTGAATGTTTTTCTTTTGGAAACGAACTTTTATATGACAATACATGAGGCGTTATATTATGGTGCACTATATATCGTATCATAGCTTGCTCGAAAAGTTAGTAAAAATACATTTGAGATATATCAAATAAAATAATAGGCGGTGTCTTAATTCTAAACGCAAACATGCGGTATCTAGTCTGAGTATCTATACTTTCCTTGAAATAGCTATATCGCCAACAACAACCAAATTGTACAACATGTGTGCACCGTTTCTAAACCTACTGACGACGAGGTATATATATTATTTCCACATTTTGAGATTCCAAACGGTTTTAACCAGCCACGCCAAACCGCAATACCGGAGCGTAGAATTAAGATTTACCAACTAATAATTCATTTTACGCATATTCAGTCAGGAGTATTTTAAGAAACCGCGAATAAACCTTTTACCTTTAATTGGCATATATACATTTGTATATGACCTGAACACCTGGGTAGAGTTTTCATAAACAGTTTCTAGTCAATTGTGCCGTTATTTGGCGTGATAGTTACTTTAAAAACAAATCTAACCACTTCTGAAAAACAAGAGTGACGAGGTCCGTTGGAATGGTAAGAAATATAGATGTTTCATCATTGTATATGTACATGTACTTACATATCAACCTAAACGTTATAGTCTCTAAAACTACGGTATATGCCATTTGTTTGTACGGCGTTTTGAAACTCGTAATAAGATAGACAACACGAGAGGAACACTGAAGCACAAAGAGTGATATCCGTACAAAATCAACGTTTTCCTTCATTCAGATCATTGAGACAGCAGTATCACACAATTTGCCAATTAAGCTACATTTCCTGTTCCACTTTTATACCTACTTTTATAACAATATCGTATAAAAAAAAACAGCGTGTACAGTTCTATTTAAAGTAAAAAGCAGCACAAAAACACTTTATATTAACAATTACTAGTATACGTGAACCAGACAATGCAATCTGTTTGGACTGGACCACAACTTGTACAATATAAGTAAGATCAATAACGGAGCCTGAGGCGATAAAAAAAAATGCATTTGTTTGTATTGCATTGTTAAATTAGTTTTTATAAATAGGTCCAATTCAGTCTTGCCCATATAAATTAACATATGTCACTTTTCAATTGTAAACTTCCATATCCAGCAATGAATGTCAAAAGTCGTCGAAGTTAAGGCCGCATTTAAATCATGTATGTCTGTCCAAACCCGACCTCCTTTGAAAAATCTGGGTAGGTAGTTAGGTAGGTAGGACAATTATTATTTTCCTTTTCTTCTTTAAGCGGATTTTACAACTTTACAACAAGGTATATGTTCCAGAATGTCCCCGGAATGTCCATATTAGTGAAACAAGAAACGGAGCTTGCACACTGCACTTCATTTGGAGAGGTTATTCAGTGTAGTACCAGCTAAAACTAATTGAAATGTATATGAACAAACAATATAGAAGCTATGGCACTGAAATGAAGTTTGGCCAAACATTCTGATCGACCGACAGACAAACAGATGACAGTATAAACGTGGTGGGAAAGCAATACACTTGACTGGCAGAGAATATCAACATTTCTTTTTCTTTTTGCGTTTTCACAAATAAAAAAACGTGTATTTACGATTTTTATTGATAAAATATGTTTTTGTCGGGTCATGTTTTTAGAACGGGTCGCGTTCGAGCAAACAAAGAATATTTTAATTATGGCCTTAACGACAAGTCTACTTACTTATAACTGTTCCTTTTTGCAAAACGGACACAATCTAACATCTTCTGACGCTCCTTTATACCGAACATACGTTTAGCTGGAAGTTGGCTATTCTATGAGCTCCGGCATCGACGTTGGTTGGCTTTTTACGGTAAGCTCATATTTATAAAACCGCTGATACTTCACACGTGTTTATGTTTACTGTCATAAAAAGGTTTCAAGTGCCATATGCATTTAAAAGAATTATGCCTCTTTTTTACTTATATGTCTTAATAAATATTCAATTGTTCAATTGTTCATTTTATCTCAGAAAACTCTTAAAATAATTCCATGACAATTTAACATGTATTCCCGGTCACGAGAAAAAATCATAGAGACACGTGTCATCATTTTGTTATGCTATTTAGCATACTTATGCTCTCTTTTCAACTGTATCTTATAAATTCACGAGGCCGCGAATGTCGAGCGAGCTGTCGTCTGATCGTCTGACAAATCTTGTCTATAATTGATATTACATTTAGACAGACATTAGGTGAAGTTCTTTTTACTTTACGACAAATATACATAGTAACCAATGTGTTCGTCAGTAGGACGTTGGCGTCAATTGGATGTTCCCATATATTGACTCACGTTGGTGTGTCTGTTAGATAGGGACTTAACTTGTGGGTCCGATTTACTAGAGTATATCTTCGTAGCTTGTAAAGAAAACCAGAGGCAATTAGCTTATTGTTAACGTACGCTAATCCCAGATTCAAAGATTCAAATTGTGTCAAAGGACGGTAACGTTTGAAGTATTCTTAAATGTTGTCTTGTTGCACCCTTAATTGTTTGTTCTTTTGTTGCTCTTGCTCCTACCCCAACTTCTCTCCAAAAAGTGTCTAATTTATGTGACTATGTATCACCCAACACACACTCAAATATTGTCTTAACAATTTGATAATGCACGTACATTTCTGTGTCTATTGAGGTAAACGAATAGCAGAAGATATTATGGATTAAGATTCTCAACTGAACACATTAATATACAATACAAAATGTGATCACTAACTATTGGGAGAGGAAATTTGGCTTTGCAATTGTATTATGTTATCCATGCACACGCAACAAATTATTAATTTTATTTGCCGATCGCATCTCAATCTCCTAGTTTCCGTGATTCCTTTGAAATAGTTTTTAATATAATTAATCAATGTGCTGGATATTTTTTTTAGAAAAACAGCAAGTTTAATAGAGTTTTTTTGTATATCATAAACAAGGGAATAAGAAAACCAATTTGGAAAATGCTTTACCGTCGATATTTATTATATGCTCGCTACCAGATAGCTGCCTGTATATCGGTTATTATCTAATAAATCAAATTTAAATGTGTTTTTAATGTAAATCGTAAATATAAAAGCAAACTGATAACTGTTTGAAATAAAACAACTGATTTATCTCTAATTGACTTTGAGAAAGTTTAAAGTTAATCGAAATATATCTACGTTACGTGCTACACGAACTACTTGGTTTGGGAGAGTTTACAGATGTACAAAGTATGTGGATTTTATACAAACAATGATCAAAGCATGTATTGTTCAGGACGCTTCGTGCATTAAATTGATAATACCTAAATAACGGGTAAAACACGTCAGCTTTGAAAATCTGTTGAGAGGTAAGCTATGTACAACCACAATAAATCGTAACATGACGCTTTTCTTGTTAACTGCTTTTTGGTGGCACAGCAGTCGATAACCATCAATTAACTTCAATTAAATTAGCCAATATATCTCCACACTTAAGGTCACTTATAACAAAACAAATTCGAAAAACTCCATATTCGTCCTGGGGAGTATAACAATAGATTTGAGAATGATTATACATTTCGAATATGTACATTTGAAGTAAATGTGTCTCTAAGATACGCGAGAGTATGAGGATTAACGTTGTAAACATCAGGATTGCTTTTTTGAAGTTTTACTCCTTTGTGGATAATCATCCAACTGATTTCAATAAAGAGTTTCCAAATAGTTATCAAGAATAAGTCTTGCAGCTCCTTTCTCATCTTGCGATTTTGTCTCTAGAAAAAATATTACAATATTACCATATCACGCAACAGTAATCAAGATGGGGTAAGATAAAATCCTTGACAAATTATTAAACATATGTAAAGAAAACGTAGATATTGATGCTAGACAACATATATAACAATCAGCTATCCTGTTTAGAACGTTATCAATATGGCTATTCCACAAGTGAGAGTTGTCAAATGTAAAACCGAGTAATTTTTCATCGAAACTACAATTAACGTTTTTATCATTGCATTTAATAACAGGCATATTATCATCAATTATGGTTAATTTTGTTCTTAGGAAAACGATACATATTTTTTGTTTTTGCTGCATTGATAGACATGCGATTAATGTGACAGCAGGCGTTAACGGTGATAAGGTAATCAGTGTGCGGTTTTGCAGCGTTGTAGAAGTTAAAAGCATTGAAACGACTGCAAAAATATCAGTGACTGTACCTTTCGTATATAATGGCAAGTCATTAATGTAGATTAAGAAAATTCTGGATTTAAGACAGATCATACTACGAGAATAAAGACAGTTCATAATACGGGACCTAAGACAGATCATAATACTGGACCTAAGACAGATCATAATACTGGACCTAAGACAGTCCATAATACGGGACCTAAGACAGATCATAATACGAGACCTAAGACAGATCATAATACTGGACCTAAGACAGATCATAATACTGGACCTAAGACAGTTCATAATACGGGACCTAAGACAGATCATAAAACGGGACCTAAGACAGATCATAATACGGGACCTAAGACTGATCATAATACGGGACCTAAAGCAGATCATAATGCGGGACCTACGACAGATCATAATACGGGACTTAAGATTTGTCATGGATTAATCGTAATAGGTGTTATATTACAATGCTTTAAGGTGATATTCACTATGCTGGTAGTGCATTATTGTCATATTTAGGTTTTGAACACATTTGCTGACGAACTAAGGAATGTATGTCGGTGTTCACTGAGCCTTCCATGTCCAACCTGTGCGTATGTTTATTAAGCCATCAATGTACAGCGCGTGCGTATGGCGGAGATTAATGGTCCTTCCATGTCATCATGTGCGTATGTGGGTGTTCTGAAAGTTTGTTTAATTTAAAGTAAAACTAATAATCAAACTGTAAAGATCAATATCGAAATAATCGAAATAATAAAAACAATTTAAAGATGCACCTCTGGGATATTTAAGTTCAGGTTAAGAAACTAGATAATACATCCGAAAATGAAAGCTGAAAATACTGAGTGCGATACATATATATGGTTATCATTCGGTATGTTTGGACATAATTTAAAAACAATCTTTCATTATATTTGAACATGGTTTAAAACAATCTTTCGGTGAAAATTATATAAATTAAAACATGTATCGTATTCAAACTTTTCCAACTCATCACCAGTAGATTACATGGACGCTTTTCTAGAACCAGCATTCACCATCATTTCCAGTTTTTAAAACCAGCAATACAATAACATCTCCAGTAAAACACAGGAACGTAATTCTAGAACGAGCAATACAGTATCATCTCCAGTAACACAAAGGAACGTACTCCTAAAACCAGCAATACAATATCATCTCTAGTAACATACATGCACGTAATTCTAGAACCAGCAATACAGTATCATCTCCTCCAGTAAAACAAAGGAACGTAATTCTAGAACCAGCAATACAATATCATCTCCTCCAGTAACACACAGGAACGTACTTCTAGAACCACTAATACAATATCATCTCCAGTAACACACAGTAACGTACTTCTAGAACGAGAAATACAATATCATCTCCAGTAACACACAGGAATATACCTCTAGAATCGGCAATGCAATATCATCTTCATTAACACACAGGAACGTACTTCTAGAACCTGCAATAGAGTATCATCTCCAGTAACATAAAGGATCGTACTTCTATAACTAGCAATCCAATATCATCTGCAGTAACACGCAGGAACTTACTTCTAGAACCAGCAATACAATATCATCTGCAGTAACACACAGGAACGTACTTTTAGAACGAGCAATACAATATCATCTCAAGTAACACACAGGAGCGTACTTCTAGAACGAGCAATACAATATCCTCTCCAGTAACACACATGAACGTACTTCTAGAACTAGCAATACAGAATCATCTCTAGTAACTCAAAGGGACGTACTTGTTGAACCAGCAATACAATATCACCTGCAGTAACACACAGGAACGTACTTCTAGAACCAGCAATACAATATCCTCTTCAGTAACACACAGGAAAGTATTTATAGAACCAGCAATAGAGTATCATCTCCAGTAACACAAAGGAACGTACTTCTAGAACCAGCAATGCAATGTCATCTCCAGTAACGTACATGAACGTACTTCTAGAACCACCAATACAATATCGTCTCCAGTAACACACATGAACGTACTTCTACAAGCAGCAATACAATATCATCTTCAGTAACATACAGGAAAGGACTTACAGAACCAGCAATAGAGTATCATCTCCAGTAACACAAAGGAACGTACTTTTAGAACCAGCAATGTAATGCCATCTCCAGTAACACACATGAACGTACTTCTAGAACCACCAATACAGTATCATCTCCAGTAACACACATGAACGTATTTCTAGAACCAGCAATACAATATCATCTCCAGTAACACACATGAACGTACTTCTACAAGCAGCAATACAATATCATCTCCAGTAACATACTGGAAAGGACTTATAGAACCAGCAATAGAGTATCATCTCCAGTAACACAAAGGAACGTACTTCTAGAACCAGCAATACAATATCATCTCCAGTAACACACATGAACGTACTTCTACAAGCAGCAATACAATATCATCTCCAGTAACATACTGGAAAGGACTTATAGAACCAGCAATAGAGTATCATCTCCAGTAACACAAAGGAACGTACTTCTAGAACGAGCAATACAATATCATCTCCAGTAACACTCATGCACGTATTTCTAGAACCAGCAATACAATATCATCTCCAGTAACACACATGAACGTACTTCTAAAACCAGCAATGCAATGTCATCTCCAGTAACACACAGGAACGTACTTCTAGAACGAGCAATACAGTATTATCTCCAGTAAAACACAGGAACTTACTTCTAGAACCAGCAATACAGTATCATCTCAAGTAATACAAAAGAACGTACTTCTAGAACTATCTATAAAATATCATTTCCAGTAAAACACGGGAAAGTTCTTCTAGAACCAGCAATACAATATCTCTAGTAGCACACATGAACGTACTTCTAGAACAAGCAATACAATATCATCTGCAGTAACACAAAGGAACGTTACTTCTAGAACCAGTAACACACAGGAAAGTACTTCTGTAATCGGCAATACTATGATGTTATTAATTAAGTGTTTTCATATAGGCCCTGTTATTGGTCCAAGGGCAGTCATATTTGCCGAAGGCCGAAGGCCGAGGGCCAATATGACAATCCGAGGACCAATAAATGGGCCAATATGAAAACACGTAATTAATGTTAAGTGTTTTCATGTTGGCCCGTTTATTGGTCCTAGGAAGTCATATTGGCCGAAGGCCGAACTGGGCCAATATGAAAACACTTAATTAATGACAATTTTATTAATTATCTACTTAATATCTCTCTTTATTCCTATGTTTTTAAATATCATGTACAGGTAAATAAAAAAAGAGGTATATGTTCAATTTCATAACTTTCACATACAGTCAACTTCCAGTATTCAGTAGGTGAAAATAAAGGGATTTACTCGGACTTTATCCTCAATCTCTATATGAAAAATGAAAATATTAGACCATGATTTAAATTAAATGTAAACATATTGGTGTTTTAAAATCAGACAACACCAAAAGAAGATACATATATGTACACATCTGCAATTCCAGGGGCGTACCTGATTTCGTTTTGGGAATAGACACGTGGGGAGAGTGTGGTAAGTCGTATTTTGAAGCTATTCTAATTTTCCAGAATCATTATTTTTTCTTTGATTTATTTACCTAACCCCTCTTCGGCTTCAATTGCTATTGCATTTTTCTCTTTTTTTTATTTTTCCGACACCCAACTCTGAATAATATACACACGGGCGTATAGAAGCACACCCATCTACGACCCTTACTTCAATTGGTCGTATTTGCCAGAATCCCCAGAATTGCGTCACCTTCGTTCATGTTATTGTTGTCGTTATTTTCCCACGGGTCGTCGAGCGGTAACAGGGGAAGTGTTAACGGGAAGTTACCGCTCTACGGCGCGAGGGCAAAATCACACACGAACGAGATGTAACCGAATTTACAAATAATCAAACTTTAATTATTTTGATTCTCTATATTACGTCGTCGAACTAATTTATCATCGAAAAGCTGTAACGTTTTTTTTGGATTTTTTTTCTTCAAATTGGCGTCCTTGAAGAGAATAAAGCCTTGTCATATTGGCCTTGTTGGCTTATCCAGTCAGATTGCTTGAATTTCATATTGGCCGAGTTTTCTCATATTGGCCGAGTTTCTCTCCATATCGGCCTTGTTTTTAACATATGATACGTGCAGTTTCCAGCAAACCACGGCAGATATTAATACATTATTATATTAAGCTACATACAATAAGGAACTGATGATAGTTTTTAATTTGGAGTAATATAAACACATGGCGAGATAGCGGTACCTGATAACACACGTTATCCTTGGTGCGTTTATGTTTCTTTGATGTTGTTTGTTAAGTGCTATGATTTCTGATTACCGGAAATAATATGTTTAATGCAGACGGCTAAATAAATAAATAATACTGAATATCAGAACATTTGTCCGCATATGTCAGAGCACAAACTAGTCCGCAGATATAAGAACCCGTATCCGCTGGTTGCAAAACACTTGTCCGCAGATATTAGAACGCATGTCCGCTTATTTATCAGAAATAAGAACTTGATATAAAAGCAGTTTATATAGAATGTACAAGCTGATGTTAAGTCATATTATTATGGAACTGTCTGGGCTAACACATAATCATAACATCCCGTAACACCGTCGACATTACTTTATATAGGAGCTAGACCGGGAACCATGGGGTGAACTGACATTACTTTATTTAAGAGCTAGACCGGGAACCATGAGGTGATCTGACATTACTTTGTGAACGAGCTAGACCGGGAACTATGACGTCAATTGTCATTACTTTATATACGAGCTAGACTGGTAAGCATGAGCAGAACCGACATTATCTTGTATACGAGCTAGACTGGGAACCATGAGGTCAACTGTCATTACTTTATATACGAGCTAGACTTTGAACCATGAGGTCAACTGACGTTACTTTGTATAGGAGCTAGACTGGGAACCATGAGGTCAACAGACTTTACTTTGTATAAGAGCTAGACCGGGAACTATGACGTCAACTGTCATTACTTTATATACGATCTAGACTCGGAACCATGAGGAGAACCGACATTACTTTATATACGAGCTAGACTGGAAACCATGAGGAGAACTGACATTACTTTCTATACGAGCTAGACTGGGAACCATGAGGTCAATTGACGTTACTTTGTATAGGAGCAAGACTGGGAACCACCAAGTGAACTGACATTACTTTGTGTATGAACTATACTGGGAACCAAGAGGTCAACTGACATTACTTTGTATATGGGCAAGACCTGGAGCCTTTATTTTTTGTTTGTTTCAATGGTGTTTTACAACAGTTTAGTAGAATTTAGGCCATATATGACGGTCGATGTTTTATGTGGTAGAGGCAGACTACTCCATTTACCTAGGTAGAACCAGTACTGTACACCTCCCGCAATCCGTACTACATTTTTTTTTTTTTTTTTTTTAAAACCCACCAATATTCAAAACCAATGGCGGTTGCTTTTGGTTTAGTTATATTTTGACAAAACAGCAGGCAACCCCATGATATGCATGCCATTTTATACTGCTAGTCATCGCACCATCTGGTTCTATGCATTGATGGATGCCTTATATGTTCATCAATATCCATATGTTATATAAGTACGGAACCTATGTTAAGATAATAATGTTCTAGATCCGTAGGCGAGCTCAGTTTGTTACCGTTTATCTGGCTATAACATATCCATTTGATCGTTTTTCGTTATATTATTACGATTGTCTTTTAATTAAAGTAGGTATCCCGCCACCAAAAGGCAACTTTTACATCAGATGTAAACCGCATTTAAACCTACTGCCGACGAAGTATATATAAAACTTACATATTTAGAATCCAATCTCTATAGACACAATATAAACGGCTTTAACCAGTCAGGCCAAACACCACAACTGGAGCGTTGAATTAAGAGTTAACAACTCATAATCCATTTCACGCATATTCAGTCACGAGTATTTTAAGAATCAGTTAATAAACCAATACTTTTAATTGGCACTTACACATTATTATATGACCTGAACACCTGGATAGAGTTTTGATAAACGGTTTTGTAGTGTAATTTTGTCCTTATTTGGCGGGTTAGTTTCTTTAATATTTAAAGAGACTCGGAGTCGATCAGGAAAAAACATGGGTGTCAACTGTCAAGCCAAATACAAATAACACCCTCATAATATGTTTCAGCTACATACTTATGTGAACATCACTCAACTATAGGCACCATGACACGTTTAATTTACTTATTGTTGATGAAATAGTTTGGTCTGCAAAACTCGATGACTTTTAGCGTACAAATCATTAATATTAATTCATACGATTGATTGTAAAATATAATACTGATGGGAAGGGCCTGTATTAGTGTTGGGAGAACTTGTGGCCCAACCCTTAATTGTAAAATATACTACTGATGGGAAGGGCCTGTATTAGTGATGGGAGAACTTGTGGCCCAACCCTTAACTGTAAAAAATATAATACTGATGGCAAGGGCCTGTATTAGTGTTGGGAGAACTTGTAGCCCAACTCTTAACTGTAAAATATAATACCGATGGGAAGGGCCTTTATTAGTGTTGGGAGAACTTGTGGCCCAACCCTTAATTGTAAAAACATAATACTGATGGAAAGGACATGTATTAGTAAAGGGAGAAATTGTGGCACAACCCTTTAGCCATGCTATGTACAGAGCTGTAGATAGGCTAAGATTTTGAGTATTTTCCTTTTCCTTTTTTTTTTATACAATAACTCTAAACTTTAAATAATTATGAGTATTATATTTGTATGTATTGTTCTGTGGAATAGTTTCAGGGTCTTCCACAGGAATATTTTAAGGGTAGTGGCATTTTAAACAACGGGATGGTTATGGAAAAGGAGTATTCATTTTGTTGCAAAAAATAAACTAGAAAAAGATTCTTTGATGGAAATTCAAATATTATGTCTTTTGACTTAGTTGATATACTTACCTTAGAGACTAAATGGCTTTTGATACAGACTTACTTTTTAAAAAAAAAATATTTGCAAAAAATGTACAGTTTGTAATTGGATCATGATTAAATTATGATTAATCTTGGAAAGTTAAGGAGTAGTGTCAAGCACCTGTTTGAAATTAAGGAGTAGTGGTGCCACTTTGCCTAAAGGGCCTGGGAAAGACACTGAGTTTATTCCACATTTACAAGATGAACATTTTCCAATCATAGGTCTAATATCAAGGTCATACCGTGTTTCTTTTGTTTTTACTTAACTTCCATTTAATCAGAGTAATTGTTTCTTTTAAAATTTATTAAATTCACATCCATTTGGAAAGCATGAACTATTTAAAGAAACTGTTTAATCTGAACGAGTCTTTGCTCAATCATTTTGAATCTGAAGAGTAAATACTCACTGCAGTCAAACATATTTACAGTTCTGTATGTGTGTTGTACGCTTAGCAAAATCAAAACTGTCGTTGTTGTTGCATGTAACGGAAAGCAATTTTAAAATAAAATAGACATTGTAAGTGTTTTTGTGCATGGATTGTGTTGCATACACAAACCATAAACAAAACTAGCTAATTCGATCAGCAATGTTATCATGATTGTGTTCGGTAAGAAATATTCTAAATTTCTGTTTGCCTAGAGCCGCCATCAGACCCCATCTCTTGCTTAATCACAATGCATTTCAGATCAGTACTTATTGTCTTTTTTGTTAAACTAAAATAGCATCTGTGTTGATTAATGGTGGCAAAATCATATAATAGATTTGTTACTATCTTCATCGATTCTGAAGCTGATATGACGTGAAATAATCATTTATGAAACGATATTCATCATCATACATTTTATTTTAAAGCAGCTGACATCAGAATACATTAAAAAAACAAAACATTTCACTGATTAGCCTAGCTTGTTCAAGATAAATATATTTAATAACAGTTGTTATCCTGCACTGTAAATACTGCTGATTTGGTTAACATTATTTCGGTTTATCAGTGCATCGTTGCTAACACATCTCGGAATTGCACCTTCAGCATCTCATTTCTATGACAATGTGAACTACTGTAATTAATTGTGTAGCATACTAATTACGTATTTTCCTTTCAGTATAGTTCTATTAACTTATGATCAAGCAATGTTGTAAACAGTTTTATAATACACTATGTTTCAACTAATTGGTAAACATTAAATGTTGTCCGGCAGTCGGGAGTTTGGTGTTACTTATGTTATTAGTTTGTGACATAACTCCAAAAAAGCCTCATAAACAAAAATTTGAGCCGAAACACGCGAAAACGACCCTTCAGACAAAATTTTCACATTTTATGTTTGTTGATGTTTATGAAACACGGTGATTTTCTCTTTAAAAATCTCTTTATTTTATCTTGATATCTTAATTAAAAATGATTTTATCTCAATTTGAAAATTAAAGATTATACTTACCTTATTTTGACGTTGATGTCGGCGTCTTGGACGACGTCGTTGATTTAATAACAACAAAAAACATAAACAATTACCATTTTCTATAGCATCAACTATTTATATTAAGAAACCTATCCCCTATGATATAATAATTAGGTAAAACACGGAAGTGACGAGAAATTTGATTAGTAACTACTTGATTACCGACCGACGTCATAAATTGTTTCGTTATGACGTTGTCGTCTAAACGTCCGAAGGGACGTTTTCGTGTGTTGCGGCTCAAATATATTCGTTTGGCGGCCTGTATATAACGTCGTCGTATGTTTGCATGATGCCGTCGTATTTTTATTCGGTATTCCCCGTATGACACTGAACAAGGAATTCACCTCGTCGATTTCCTTACGTTATTTTACACAGTAAGGAAATCAACGAGACAATTCGGATGTACTCCGAGCTGAACGAAAAGGACCGAACGATGATTCGGCATTCATTTGCATATTTATTTTACTAGCGTAATATGATAAATACGTCATGCCTTTATAACACTCCCACACCGCAAGTTATGTGATAGATATAGTTTAGACAATATTGGACATGCTTTATAAATATTCTGACAGAATACAGGTCACGCCTGTCATAATCAGGTCCTTCAATAGACTGATTCACTGCGCATGTACCGCTTCACTCAAACAAGCGACAGCCAAAGACCGATTTCTTTGCCGTAAATTACGGCTAAATAAAGTGCATTCCAACCATGATCCTGGTCAAGCGTCTGATCGACATTCTATAAAAACACATTCATGTATTGGGATTTCACTCAATATTGTTTATATAATGCAGACGCGTCACTTACATAAAGGAAGTAAGGTGTCGGGATATCTATACATAATGGTGGACTTCTACAGTTGTTTATATTTAAACGCTGTGTAGAAGTCCAGTCCTTCAAACCCAACTCATTGGATGCTTTTTATAAACAGTCAACGTATTTAGAAAAAACGCGAAGCAAACAAAAAATGCCAGTTTGTTCAATAATGTCAACATATTCAATGCGTAAATTGATCTATGATATAGCTGTGTAAGTTGATCTATGGATCATTACGTTATACCATCAACAATCTTATTTCCTTGTCTTATCTACATATCTAGTTACATATGTTATGTCAACACAATGTAGCAATTCTATAGCTCAAACATGTTTCAGGATTGTGCAAGACGCCCCAAGCTAATGTGGTGTATACTAAATAACTCCCATATTTCAACATTATGCAGTGTGTTTTACCAAACTTGCGACTGTGCGGCTCCGTTATTGGTACTGGAGTCTCATATTGACTCTGCAGGCAGCAAGCAATCAATTATATCCGTCTAAAATAGTTGCCAACAATACCGTGTATCGGCCATTATTATACAGCTAGGTCATTTCAAACAACGTTTTGCGAGTTGTCTTAAAACGTTGATTTTTTTCGGCCATGCTCATTTCTTGTTTCCTGATAATAACTAAGGGCAGTCAATTGACTGTAGGAGCTGGACAGTGATTTTGCTTCTTTGTAACAAATAACCACGTTGTAGTTTACCACAATGGCTTTTTTAGTATCATGTTATACAAAGACGGAATATAACTTTTATGTCTGAGTTGTCCTTACCATTGAGCGAATTTAAATAATATATTCACTTTGGAATATAGAAGGAATTGTGATTTACAAAACATTCACATTTATATATTGTTACATGTGTCATGTTTCACGACGCTTTATGATGTACACCCCACCTCTCATATACAGATACAAGAGACCTGCACTTTGATACAACCACACCTCAGCAAATTCATCATCAAGTTAATTTTATTAACCGTTGTGTAAGTACTCATTATGCAGGATGTTTTAAGTTAGTATATTTTTAACTAGTGGCAATCTGTAAATGGTGCCGATCCATATACAAATAAAACTGTCATAATATTTTTTAGATTCAGCTGAAATGTGAACATACATGGCATTGCGTCGTATGTTACATTCTGTTTAATTATTATTTATGAAACTGTTTGGTTGGAATACTCGACGACTCAGCGGGATTTTGTTGCTAAATTATATATTTAAACTTATATGTGTATCATATTCCTAGCAGTGGTAGATTTAATTATAAATTATACATATTAGCGGAATCTATACTCCACTACTTCAATTAAAGCAGAAATAACAAGCCCAACAAATGATATATTAAACATAACTGACTTCACTAGTAAAGTAATGCATAGTACTTATCGCTACTTTGGTTGTGACCCTATAGTTGTACAACGCACTGTATGTTTAGTGGTTGATCTATTTACAGTCCATGCAGTTGGCCATTATTCTTTCCTCTTTGATTGTGCGATGACCCAAAAGAGTGTGGACCCTATGATGACGTCTACCTACATACTGAATGGGATGCTAACGTTACCCGAAGCATTGTGGTGTAGTGGTTGTAGCGTCTGCCTTGCATTCGGGAGGTCGTGGGTTCGAGTCCCCTGACCGCGTCATACCAAAGACTTTAAAAATGGAGTAGTCACTTGTAACCCTTGCCTGACGAGAAAATAATGGGTAATGCTACGACTGATTGACCAGTGTCAGAATAATGTGACTGGGTGGGTGGGGTATCATGTCTACTACGGCGTGGTATTCCAGTGTGGCAGCACTATAAAGAAACCATTGAGTTCGCTGCTTCAAGTAGACATATCATCACATCACACAACAACACACAGATAAAGGTCCAGACATTGTGCCTATAATCGTCGGGTAGGACGCCTGTCATAGGTGGAGGGACTATAATCCTTAGAAATACACACACACACAACGTTTAATGTTTGTCTTCGATCTTGTACTGTCGTGCCTTTAATGGTTTGTTCTCTTATTGCTATTGGCATCTGCCAATTCATTTGAGTACTTGTTAAGTGACATGTGACTCTCTCTCTCTCTCTCTCTCTCTCTCTCTCTCTCTTATGCATGATCACTTGATGTCTATCAATGCTTCCTAGTTTGTTAGAGGATATAGCCTCGCGATGGTTTCTTTATTAATCCTGTCCCGTTAAAAATGGGTTCACCTTAGAACACAGACCGTTCCAATGCGCTACTCTATTTTCACGCGGTACCCCTATTGTTACGCGCTACACACTATTGTCAACCCTTTTATATTTGTGTTGTCGCATACTTTGCTTGTAAGTGTCCTTATAATAGGCCATTTCACCGGTACTTCGGAAATCTCCGTACAATGTTCAGAATTTCAATCACATGGCGCAAAGTCACAGGCGCAAAGTCACATGACTTCAAGAACTAATCAGATGCTGGTAGTCAAATAAGTATCAACAATCACACATTAATCAGTTTCAATGTTTATATACTGAGTTAAAAGTATGCGTATTCGTTCGTTAAAGCACCGCAGTCATTAGTAATATTCTATACAGAAACCATCTCGACTCATTCCTTGGAAACTAGATCGGATTTCAAGGCTACAAGAACACATATTGAATTGTTTACATTAGAACATTTGCGCGTAAGTTGGAACCTGTGTACGATAGAAATATTCACTCTTTTCTGACAATCCTGTTTTTGAATTGTATCTATTTTTTGTTTTTCTACAGCACCAAACACATTAATTACATATATCTGTCATGCGTTCAAGTTATTGTCTGACATTAAATAACAGTTTTGTAAATAAATTGTATTTGATTCACATTGGGTACCGTTACAATGAGTATTTAATGTGCCTACCAGCATTTGATTGTGAATACTACATTTCTTGTTCTATCGTTTATTGCGAATTTGATCAAGAACGTCTCCTGAATTTTGTATAGACCAAAACAAATTCATTTCAGAGATGTTTGTGGTGGTGCAGGCACAAGAATTCGAAATAAAGCGGGCCTTTTACGGATTTTTATGTAATTTAGAAATCCAGCAGCAAATCATTAATATGTGCAACAAATCATTAATATGTGGCATTTTAACATTGGTGTCTATGGGGAAAATACTTAGTGGTTTCATACCTTATAACACACCAAACATTACTCGTACACGTACACGAACATAAATCTGTATAGGACTTGCCTTTATTATGTAACTAGCCATTAGTTTGATTCGTCGCCTTACAACTTCTCCAATATATCTAATACGCGTTCATTTTTTTCTGACAGAAGTTAATTGGTCGAACCATTCTAACCATAAATATTACGACTGCGTTTCTTTCGCGGTACCATTTTCATTAAGATAAATGTGTTACACTTTTATAAATGTTGAATACTATTCAGGCGCACGACGCAAGTGCATTTGTCATTTGACAATTTAATAAAGAGAATATCCTTATATTATAGCTAGTTGAAGCGGGAAATTAAATATAAAATGTTTGATGTTAGAAGTATCATTTAGATTACCGTTGTTCGCTGTATTTGTCAATTATTCATGGTAATGCTAAAGGAGGCAAATGCATTTAATAAAGTTGTTTGTTGTTATTTAGACACGACCGAATGTGAAATGGAGATACTGTAATACATGCAGAAAGTCTGTGATACAAAGTTTCACAGTATCATAGATCGATACATATTATCACATAGCCGTACACAGTAACACAGAGCAATACACAGTATCACAGTATTACAGATCGGTTCACAGTATCACAGAGCCGTATACAGTATCACAGTGTAACAGAGCGGTACACATTTTAACTGTAATACGTATCGGTACACAGTATCACGGAGCGGTTCACAGTATCACAGAGCCGCACACAGTATCAAAGTATCGTGGAGCGATACACAGTATCACAGTATTACTTATCGGTACACAGTATCACAGAGAGGTACACAGCATCACAGTATGGTACAACTATCACAGAGCGGTACACAGTACCACAGTATGGTACAAGTATCACAGAGCGGTACAGAGCATCACAGCATCACAGTACGGTGTATACACTTTTGCTGTGAAAGACTGTGGAATTGAATGTGAGAGTGAGGATGCGGACAATAAATCTTAAACGTACTTTGGTAAAATGAAAGAAATGCGGTAGCAGATTCAACTTGCTTACATCTTTCGCGAAAAGGAATAGTCAAGATGTGCAATAGTTCTGCAATGACTTTAATGCATACATTTCTACAATATGTCTCGGTCAAGTCCTTAAACCCCGGTAATTTCCAATATCATCCATGAAATTCTGGCAGAATGTTCCTTTGTTTATCCCGCTTCACCCACCACCCCAGCCCAGCACCCACCTCCATAATGGTTATAATAGAGTAAATGTGTCTCCATACCCACTTCCCTAGTAAAGTGAGAATGTTGCCAACCTGTTAAAATATAAAAAGTATTTTGCTGTTAAAGCATTTTTTGATTATTCAGGAAGAATTTTGCTAGTTTATGTGCATTCTCTTCCATAGTCTGCCTGTAATGGTAATTTTCCTTCGATATTTCTTCAGATCGCTTGTTAATGAGTATTGTTTCCGTTATTTAGGAAGTATTTTGCTAGTTATGTGCAATCTTTCATATTTCTTGAAGTATTTTGCCAGTTAATGTGCATTCTTTCATATGTCTTGATGTATTTTGTTTAATATGGTGCTCCGCCCTGTTATTACAGCAGTCGTGTGCTTGCTATGGAGATTGTCCACCATATTTTGAGCAGTAGTATTGTTCTTATGATGCATAGTTTTCCTTTAAAGTAGTTATACAATTGGAACAGGAACATGCATTCAACACAAAACAATCACAATGAAAGTAACAGCGAACTATGTGACACCGAAACACAGAATGGATTGGAGTAGGGTTACCGCCCTAGAACGAGCAGTGATGAAAATGCCACTGGGGTTCAAGGATGATCAAACCTGACTTTTAACCAACTGTCATTCCAATTAAAGGGGATAGTGTAAATAAAGACATCACCGCTATATTCTCACACACTAATAGACAATATCCTCCAAGGCCCTAGGTTCGTGACTGCCCTTGGTTCGCGTCCATTTTGTATTTGCTCCGGATCTCGTGAGATTTGCGCAGTGCGTGAGACTGACCGTGGGAAAATATTTACTACGAACGTCATTACTACTATTTGCAAACAACGCGTTAAAGATGCAGTTTAAACAGGTAAATATTCTTTATGTCACAAAGCCACTATTGAAAATAATGCAATTTCAAACTTTTGTTTTATATTTTTGCAGGCAAATCTGCAGCAATTGAGCCCACAAGTACAGGCTGTATTCACCTACTGCATTGAATACCAAAACATATTGAAGAACTGTTAATTGTAATTTAAAGTTTCATATAATTAGTTAAACAAATGTTAAAAGTTGTTAAACAGTTATCTACCATAAAGCTGAGAAACTCATTTTCATTCACTTGGCCTAATTTTACTAATAACCGTGGGAAAATATGACGTCACGAATCAAGGGCAGATTCAAAATGGCGATCGTGTTGTGACAGTGGTGTAAACATTTATGGATTGTTGAGCTATTTGTTATTGAAACATTGGATTGGATTATAAAAAGTGAAAAGTAAGAAATTATATTATCAAGATAAGAGCTTTCTTCTCCAGAATGTATATTTGTGAAAGTTATTTTACAATAAAATGTCTTAGGGTAACCAACCATGGGCCGACGAGGATATAAAAGAGTATGAGAGTGGACCTTTGGAAACGGCCGAACACGATAAATGCGAAATATTATTATCAGGATTTTATACGAAATAAGTATACTCCAAAGATGATCATGCATATACGAATATAAATTGACTTAGCATGACCGGACAGGCTGTGGACCCTATGATGACGCCTACCTAAAGCCCATTGGGACGGTGGCGTTTGATGTTTGTCTATGATCTTTCCTGTCGTGCCCTTAATGGTTTATTCTCTTGTTGCTCTGGCTTCTGCCAAGTCAATGAGTACCTTCATTGTGGCTTTCTAGGCTATTGTTTTTTTTGTATTATATTTACACGAGCATATTTGTGTTTTACTTATATTGCCTATTGATGCTGCCTTGATGGTTAGAGATTAGATTATGGCGGGGATTTCTTTATTTACACTGTCCTGTTTTAATGGGATGACAGTAGGGTAAGTAATGTCGTTTGCATCTTTTATTACTTTTGCCTTCTCGTTTGTTTGTTTGCGTGATTGTTTTTGTGTTTTGTGGTTGACTGTCGTCCTTGAATGCTGCTTTCCCTGTCCGATATTTTTATCTTTCTTTAACAACTGCCAAAGCAACAAGACAATAAACTAGTACGGACAAGACAAGACAATATAGATAACAAACGTTAAACGTTACCATGTCTTTCAGGATGTAGGAAGATGTTATCGTAGGGCCCACATGTCGGGTCATCGTACAAAGAGGAAAGCATAGTGTCGGACGGTAAATGAGTCCACCACTAAACATGCGGCGCGTTGCAAGAGTAGTTTCAGTACATCATTGGATTGGATACAGTTTGTAAATTTCGTCACCATATAGGAGTTAGGTATTGATAGTCCATATCGCATATGAGTTTACTTTTTAAAACATTCATTCTACGCTAATGGTATCAATTTAGATTTTAACATGTCCGGCATTAATATTTTTTTTCCAACGGGCTTAACATTGAACAAAGGGTGATAGTTTAAACTAGCACTAATAAATGTCAAAATAGAAACTTAAACAATATGACTTGATAATTTTTTCAGAATAATTCTGACGTTCAGATTGGCTGAAATTATCACATATTGACTGTCCTTTCAGAGGGTGCATTACTACAGAGCTTAAACGTATAGTTCATGCCATGGCCAATGTTATTATGATTCAACCACAAATGATGTGTTTGTTCTTCCCTGATCCCCAGTAATAGTAATTTTGTTTAAATCCGAATTCTATTAATTTACCAGGTGACAATTCAGTGTCCCGTTTTTTATCATAAGATACGTTATTAATGTTCAATTTTTGATAAAAAGTATATTTAAGTATTACCTGGAACAAAGTATATATGTTTGCCATAGCTAGGGTACATATATAAGTTAATCTCGGAGCATTTTACGGAAACTTGTATCTATATTTCAACACATATACTCTCAATCATTCAACATTAGATACCCCAAGAAAACATAAAATAAGTTATGCTTTGTTTCAGGTGCAATGCCAAAATGCAAATAAGTATACAGTAGCCAATGGGTCACCGTCCATGGTGTGCTTACAATTCAATATAAATTACAAACAGCCCGTTTTTAAAACTTAAAATAAAGTTTTTCGAATGCATAAGATACGTTATAATAAGATACGTTATGACAAATTAATTGTTCTGTCTAAACGTCAGATTAATGAAATACACTTTGTACGAGCTCATTGAAAGTTGTTTTTACATCCAGCGGACGCACAATGTAGCACGTGGTCATGTGCATTTGGTAAAGACTATATAACGGGAATTATGGTGAATATTCAACAGTTCGCCAATTTCAGAAGGAGTGTGTTTCTTTGTTAATATTATAAATGATGTCATATTTGATAATCATAGATCAAGCATGTAGCATATTTTTGTAATTTTATTTCACCAGAAGGGTATTTAAAATCTAAATTGGCGAATTTTCTATTCAGAAATAGCAGAATATTATGCAAAATATTGTATTTTGGCAAATTCGAATGCTTAATATGCTAATCCAAATTGATTATTTTAAGATAATCACACAAACTGAATGGTATAAATCTTAATGTATCTTTCAGTTGCTATTCAAAGGTATCATTACAATGAATACTTATCAAAACCCCAGATAACGTATCTTACGTTTTTCATAAAGTATCGTATGGAAATGTTATTAAGGGCTACATGTGACACAGCTTTAGCAATAAAAACATACCAACAAATGTGTTTAATACCACCACTGCATATCATTTAGAAATTTCATACCCAAGCAAAAAAACTTATGGGTGGATGGGGAGGGGATTTGGGAAAAGAACAGTACCAGGCTTAGTTTGTCCGTCTGCTAACACAACCTTCTCCGATCTATAACTCTTCAAGACGTATAGCCACACCCATGACACTTAACAGGTAGATTTTCTCTGCTTGATGAGAGTTATTGACCCTTATAAATTCCGGCGGAAATAAGTTAAAGGTCAAGGTCATCATAACCTTATAATGAAACACCTTATCCGCTCTAGAACTCTGCAAGAATTTTAGTCACACCATGAAACTTTGTTATTCATTCGATCTTTGGAGATCGCTGAGCCCGATACTTATATTTAGTTATCGGTGGTACATTTTCAATTTCTTTTGTTTTCTTACTTAATTTTTGATTCGGTGGTTCCACTACTCCGACCGATAAAAGGCTCTGGGTATTGTTTAACCACTCATAGGATATGTTGTCTGCTTTTTACTTGTGATACGCTGGATTCATAACCGCTGCTCCCAACTAAATTCCATTATGTTTATTTCGCTCTTCGGGGCATTTAATTTTATTATACTGGGACCATACGCCGTACGACATGGGGAAGCAGTAAACTCCATGACCACCGCCATATGCATGCCATCTTCGGGATGGTTAAAATTGTGTACTATTGATTTTATGAATATTGAGTTCTGCTCATCCCGGGGCTAGAGGGCGTGAGCGGTAGCTAGCATATTTCACTACCGCTCATGAACAGGCTCAATCAAATCGAGACTGCAATATTTCGTATGTGTCGTCCATTACCATACTCTTTTTTTGCATATAAATTGTCAGTGAGGAATGACCCGATACAGTTATTGGTCAAACGATTTACAGTCAATGTCACCATGACCTTATAGAAAACCATCGTTCTCTCTATAACTCTGAAAGACTTGTGAACAGAACAGGTAAACGAGGTTGACTCCCATACCATTTGGAAACAATATGCTCAGGTAAAGGTCAAAAGGGCATGCCAAAGGTGTTTTTTGTAAAAAAGAGGTATCTCGCTACTGTCAAACTTATCTGTTGGGTGAAGTATATGTGAATCATGGAAGCCACACGTTTGTATGTCATCCGGTAAGGCAGTGGAACAAACGCCTGTGCTTAAAGTTTGACAGTTCCAATGAGTGTTTGCTGATGAAAAAGTACGATACGTTATGTATACATACCATATTCAATCTTTGTAGCTTAAATTATGCACGAAGTTTAACACCTTTTTGAAAAATAATTCTTCGATTAATTGTGTTCAATCACTGTTAAAGAAATACAAAAGCAAAATAAATGGGAACCCAAGATAATATGTGTAATAAGCACAAAATGGAAAATAATATGTGTAGTTATGGTTGATATTTTCATATATATATACACAAGTTTTTATCATATACTTCCATATAAATATGTCGTTTTTAAATATACGATACGATATAGACGTAGCAAGTCATATCAATCAGGATTTCGTTGCCGGGCAGTAAAGCTTTATCACACGCTTGAACAAAAGGGTGAAACAATGTCATATCACGGAAATAACCGAATGTTCGTCTCGATCCTTTTACCGGAGTGATACGGAAATAACCGATTAGTTATGATTGCAAACGATTTGTTTGTCGTGTGAGTTTCATTGATTACTTCAATCCGGTTTTCGTGGCAGATTGTTGGATATAGTATCATTATCCGTGTATGAAATAACCACTTGTGGCAATATATCTTTATTAGAAAATGTCAAATTCAGTGGAATTCATTTTTAATAAAGTTTCGAAAAAGAATTATGTTGTGTATTAATGAAAAACGATTTTTTTTCTCCCTGTAAAACAGCGTAGTGAGTGATCTGAAGTTGACATTTCGACAAAACTGAAGTATATGATAAATACAATAAAAAAATGTGTACCCTCTATCAGGACCTCGACCCATATCAGCCCTCGAGCTAAAGCTCTCGGGCTGATATGGCTCTCAGGTCTAATATAGGGTGTGATATGAAAAAACCCATTTATTATTCTCTATTAAATTTCATCTAAATGATGTCATCTAATTAATTTACTGTATTTATTATTGTTATTCTCAACTAAATTGCAAATAAAACTGTCAGTAATGTCATACACCCCATGGTTACAAGTTCTGGAATAGTTAACTCGTTCTTTCAAATGTTTTTCTACACGTAAGATACATTATGTAAGTTATGTTTGTTGAAACCTTTTTAGAAACTTAAAATAAGGTCAGGACAAAAAATTCGTGTACATTTTATATAGTACTAATAAGAATAAACAAAATTAGCTCATGTTGTGCCTAGTCCATAAAACATTTTTAATAGAATTTGGGAAATTTTAATACTTATGTTATATTTTGATACTGAACAGAAATGTTGTTGCAGTTTTCATATTTTGTTAGTTTAAATTAGAGGTTCAATATTATAACGTACTTTATGCTTTGATTTGCATCTGTTCTTGTAAAAACACCTCATATGGAGAAGACACTGATCACATATGTTCATTGCAAAAGCAGTGTATAACCAATTGGACTTCATTAAATGGCAAAACTCGATGGTTGACTTTTTATCACCTTTTCACATCACAATAGCGTATAATGAATGAAAAGTAAACCAGGGTTACGAAACTACAAATGTGTACCGGATTTTTGACGTTCTTGGTACCTACGGGACGACCGACTCGATACCATTGAATCAATGTCTGTTCGTGTAACTACAATGTCTGCGTTAACTAGATTTACAAACAAGCACGCGTGTGAGAAAAATCAGTTTTGCTGTGGGATTCCGTCAAAGTGTTTTATGAAAGGTGTAGGTATTACTCTTAGTCTGTATCCTTTGCTTTGTCAAATACGTATGCGTATGTGAAAATAAACCGTCGTTTATCATTTGTTTATGTGTGGAATAAGAGGAAAAAATAAAACGGTCACAACAATAGCCTAGAAAGTACTCAATGACTTGGCAGAAGCCAGAGGAACAAGAGAATAAACCACTGAGGGCACGACAAGACAAGATTGTAGACAAATATCAAACGTCACCGTCCTTTTGGGCTTTAGGTAGACGTTATCATAGGGTCTACAGCCTGTCCGGTAGGGTCTACAGCCTGTCCGTTCATCGCACAATTAAAGAGGAAAGCATAGTGGCGAACTGTAAATGGGTCCACCACCAAGCACGCAGTGCGTTGCAAAATGATAGGGTCATAACCTCCTTTGATAAACCTTTTAGCAAGTTTAACAAAGATAGCATCAAGTGATCATGAACAAGGATCTTACGAAGTTTGTAAATCACATCACCATAGAAGTCAGGTTGTGATAGTCCTTGCCACAAAAGAGTTCTTAAATTACTTTTATATTTGGAAAAAAGATCAGGGTTACGATAATAACATTTTGCAAGGGTTTTACGAAGTTTATGGTAACGTTAGCCCTGATGGAGTAGCTTTTTAGTTATACAAAGATTACGAATATTGAAGTCCTCAACTCGAGTACAAGCTCTAGAAAAACGAATAAGCTGACACATAAACTTCGTTAGAAGTTGCTCGGGAAACATCTTTGCTTTGTTAAGTTGAAGTTCTTTAGGGTATATATTATTAACGACAGTAAAAAAGAAAGGGTTGTCAATGTTTAATTTGTCATCCAGATATCGAGAGGTGTCATTAAAGGCCTCAATAACATCTTCCGTGGTATCTGGTGAAAGACTCAGCATGAAATCTCTTTCATAGCAATATGAAAACAAATCTGCGACAAGGGGTGCACAGTTCGTACCAATAGGGATACCAACAATTTGTCTATAAACGGTAGTTCCATACCTGACGGAAATATTATCTAATAGAAATATGAGTGTTTCACAAACTTCATGTCAAGTCCACATAGTGTAATTGTCTAAACTGCCGTTAGTAAAAAACGCTTTTATATTGTTACAGACCAAAATTGTAGTATTTTCCATATCAAACGTTTTCTATAGTACTTATAGATGAAGCTTGACGTTTATTGCAAATTTTATCAAGAACGTCGCCTGAATTTTTAATAGACCAAAAAGAATTAATCCAAGAGGTTATAAGCTTTAGCACATTATTGTTAAACGTGATCTTTAACGGAAATAAGACAAGATATTAAAAGTTTGGAGATATTTGAAGTGGTGCAAAAACTAGAATTGGAAATAAAACGGGCTTTATATGGTTGTTTGTGTAATTTGAGTATCCAGTCATTGGAAGTCTGTTTGGCTTTTAGTATATTCCAGCCTTAAAAATCTTGCACTGAGTGATATGAGTCGAAACAAAATTATCTTCAGTAGATTGCACTGGAGTATACGAATTAGTACTCCCGAGTTCCTGAGATAAAACATTGACGTAATGGAGGCGTCAAACAATAATTATATTAGTATCTCTTTATCAGCAGGAACTAAAACGAACTTATTATGAACTTCCTGAATTCTCGATTTTTAAATTACGAAATGAAAACCTAGGTCTAGTGGGGAAGTAGGGAAGGGTTAGCCTAGCCGTATAGAAGTTAATACGGGTATTTGATGTTAAACATCGCCTTTTTCCAAGTAGAAAATCCTCAATGGATTGGGCGATCTGACCACGGCATGCATTAAAATCAATCACAGAAGGCAATCTATACTTCCGACCTTTAGAATACGTTTATCTGTAATATCAAAATTACCAGTTATGACATGACCGACCGGAGCATAGGAAAATTTAGATGTTCTACACGCGCATTCCTTAGGAGTGTTATTTACTATATCAAGGTCAGAAACAATTTTGTTGTAGATGAAAATCATATTTCTAATTGTCTTTTTGTACTTATAACAAATTATAGGATTTTGTGATCTTTTGAAATATTTAGGAATATAATATCGCAAAAAAGTCTTGGTATGTCAATAAAATGCATGCACTTTTTAAGATAAAGAATTTTTAGAAAATGTCTGACGTGATCAGACTCATTGTCAATATGGGGTCGGAGAACATTCTGCGTATAGCTTTGAATTATGGAAGCAGTGTTATACAAAGGATCTGTTCGTATGAAAATTTTGTCTGTTTCAGTTTAAGTGAAGAAATGGATAGAGAGGTGAGACAACAAAGCATCGAGTGCTTTAATAAGTGATTTCCGTTTGATGTTACCATTGCGCCTACAACCATGAGATATAGATTTACGCTTTCGAATGGAAAATATTGCAAAAATGTCAATATAAGGCTCTTTTGAAATATTTCCTTGTAGATAAATATTATCATGAAGGCCCAGTGGAAATGGTGTCTGCAAGTTTTTAAGCCACATTAGTTCTGCTATATGAATAGCTTTTATGGTAAAGTTTTCGGTTGAAACATTATCATAAATTAGATATTCAACAGGTTGAACAATGACGTCACTAAAACTATGACCTGACTGACGAAAATGTTGGTACAGGTAATTCTTTAACTTTTTGGGATTGCCTTTCATTATATTTATGCTCACGAAATCGAACTTTTAAGGAACGACCTGTTTGTCCAACATGTTGAATACCACAACGTGATGCATTTCAAGTCAAAACATAAATGACGTGAGAAGTACGTAAAATCAACATTTGAAGCTAGACATATATTAAATGTTCTACCATTAACAGTTGATTTAATGGTGAACTTGCAAGATAAATAATTGCAACAAATGAACCTCTCAGCATTGCACTTACCTATCATGCTTAGGAACACTCTAGATTGAATTAAACGATGTCTGAATGGAGACGTTACTTGATATTTTCTGAAAACAGGTGATCCAAGAGGTGTTAATGAAACTTTTGAGCCATTATTAAAAATTCCGGTAAAATTATTTTAAGGGACATGGAATGAGGTTGCAGAATGAAGATTTAAAGGTGTGAGACGTACAAATGGCTAAGATTTAAGAAACGTAGAGTTATTATGTGGAATTTGTATAGATGACACAGACTGTAACCGAAGAGAACACATATTTATTTTAAGTGTTTTCGTTAAAATACTCATGTAAATTTAAATGAAATACCATTCTGTGAAAAGCAATATAAGGGCAATTAGTAATTATTAGAGATATTACTTTATTACGTAGCAAAGGTCCGTTGACGGTCCAAAACTCAACACAAGTGTCTAAATCAAGATCAGAAGGAAAAGTTAAGGAAAATCCTATTAGAATGGTCCAAAATGTCGGTGAACACAAAACCTTCAACATGGTATAAATAACACATGTATTTAAGGATGAAACTGAATCTATGAGTCATCCACAAACACGCACAAAAACAAACAACAACTACAAAGATGAATAAAAGGTAAGATAAAACACGTTGGCGAAATTAAGGAAACGCGAAGATGCTAGAACGTGCTTCCGAACGACACCATGGGTCGATTGAGATAAACCCCATGTATGCAAAAATAATTAGATGACTGTAGGATGTAAAAATAACAATATTGATTGGAGTTGCAACTTCAAAATTGTTTTAACGCTAACAACGAATCCTGCCTAGTATCAATGCCCTGCTCACTATAGGATTGTCCCAGTAACAACTTACATTCAATCAAATACTAATAACTGATTCTTCCAGAGTGCTCCAACACGATCCACTATATCAGGATGTAATCACGTGGCGTCAATCATCGGCTCATGGCCAATTATGTCTGAGACGGCTTGTTTGGAATGTAAGGGCAATTCATTTGATCTTCTTGGGGAAACGTTTTTATGTAATTCAACATACATAATAGTTGTCACGTCCGTCGTGTCAGAACATCATTCACTCTATAGTAATGTTGCAAACACAAATAAAAATGATTTGTTTCAATTTGTGGCAATATTTTGAAAGTTATACGTGTTACAGATCATCCCTTGTGATACACTTAATGGTTTATTCGTTTGTTGCTCTGGCTTCTGCTAAGTCATTGAGTGCTTGTATTTTGGCTTTATATGCTCTTTTTTATGTACATTTATATATACATGCTGCTTTCTATGCTCTTGTTTATGAACATTTATATATACATGACCATCTCGTTGTGATACTTATATTGCCTAAGGATGATGCCTTGTTTGTTAGCAGATACAGCTAGGCGGGAATTTATTTATTTACTGTCCCGTTTTATTGGGATGACATTATGGTAAGAATGAGGTTTGGTGCACACTAGAACCTTTTTTTAAACACACAGCGACTTTCTTGCCACTGAACGTTCCACGGCGGTAGCCATAGTGTCAGCCCGTTTGTGTTTGTGTTTGTGATGTCACATGCATTGCTTCGTATTAATATTGTAATAGTTGTTTGTTTTAATGCATGTTTTTTTATTTCCTGTTTGACTATTATATCTACTTTCAGTGTACAGTTCGACTTTTATACCTAATTTTACAAATGTCACATTTATTTTGCTTTTGTTTTGTTGGAGGTAGCGTATCAAACACCAACTTGTAAGTGCAATAGATGTGTCCATATATGGAACGTACACGTAATATTGCATGTACCGCTCTAGCTTTTCAATGATACACATATTACGCTATGTTTGATATATATCGTTTTAAACACCCAAACATGCTTAAAACTGAGAGTAGATAGAACAATTATGCTAGTTATATAGGCATTCATCAGATTTCGCACATTAGAATTGTGCGACAACATGAATATATATATAGAAATCGAACAGGAAAAGCAGCATTCAAGGACGACAGTCAACCACAAACACACACAGAAACAAAGAACAAATTTAAAGATGAATAAAAGGCGAAATAAGACATCACAAACACAAACACTCTTATTGAGTTGCTTGCATCACGATAACATCACCTCGTTTCGTTTTACTAGTTACTGGCTTACTAAATTGGTCCAATATAGTGGTATTATGTCGGGTTCTCTGTTTTCGTTTTATAGAGACACAAAAACAGTCAACCAAAAACACGCCTTTAAAACAAACAACATTTACAAGAGTAAATAGGAACAACGTATGCAACAGCACAGCAATCCTCACAGAAACATCGATGCAACAGCACAGGCAATCCTCACAGAAATATCGATGTAACAGCACAACAATCCTCACAGGAACATCGACTGCTGACACCGACAACGCACATAAGCAAATTTCCGTGACTGACAATGGTCAGGACATTGACGAGGCTGTTTGATGTTAATACAGAAAGATACAAATATCGGACAGGGAAAGCAGCATTCAAACACGACAGTCAACCACAAAACACAAAACAAACATGCAAACAGACAAACGAGAAGGCAAACGTAATAAAAAATGCAAACGACATCCAAAACACAAAAGAGTTGACAATAGGGCTACCGGTTTGGAACGGTCAGTGGCAACAAAGGCCACTGGGGGTTTAAACCTGTTCTAGGGTGCACCAAACCTCACACTTACCATACTGTCTTCCCATTGAAACTGGACAGTGTAAAAAAAGAAATCCCCGCCAAGACCTAATCTCTAACCAACAAGGCAGCATCAATAGGCAATATAAGTTAAACACAAATATGCTCGTGTTAATATAATACAAAAAAACCCGCCACCGTCCCATTGGGCTTAAGGTAGGCGTCATCAGAGGGTCCACAGCCACTGTCCGGTTATCGTACAATTAAAGAGGAAAGCATAGTGGCGAACTGTAAAAGGGTCCACCACCAAGCATGCAGTACGTTGCAAAATGATAGGGTCATAACATCTTTTGATAAACATTTTAAAAAGTTTAACAAAGATAGTATGAAAGTGATCATGACCAAGAATCTTACGAAGTTTATAAATCACATCACCAAAGATATCATCTCTATTATCATAGATTTAGTATGTATGAAATTATTAGAAATCGAGAGATGAAGATCGAGGAATGGTGCTTCAGTATCCGAACTGTTGGCTTTATTCAACTTGAGCTCTAGTGGATAACAACAAACACATGTAGGCCTCATTGCCTACTGACCGTTCCAAGTCGGTAACCCTGTCTTTACCACCCTTTCTGTTGTATTTCGTCTTTTTCATTGTATAATTAATTAAATATTGCTCCTTGTTTATAGTAGAGTGCGGACCTATAAGGTCATTGCGTTTGGACGTTATGTTTTCTATAGGACCCTATATCTTATTTTTAGTCGAATGTTATATTCTACACTACTTTTGAGTACGACTTATGCTGGTCTTTTGGGTCGTCACTTAGTCCAAATTGTGTGGCTTTAAAACAGTATATCACTTAAACCTGGAGAGGTGTTGCACCATATATTACCACTCTTGAACAGACTCAATAAAACCGAATCTGCTACTTTTCTGTCTTCCAGTAATTCCTTTGTTTAGTATTTACATGTAGGAATGATGACCTTTTATTGGATCCTTTTTTTTTAGAAGAAGAGACGTTGATTATAATTATGTTAATCATTGTTTAAGCAATATTCTGTATATGCCGTGCGTTACGTAATACTGTTATGAGTTCAGTTGTAAAGAACGTAATTTAATGAACAATAAGTGGGAACGAGGTTCGTTTTTTCACAACGGAACGACAGCCAGACTCAGTGATCTAATACACGACGTTTGTTAACGATGAAAAGTTTCCCTAGTCACGGTTGGCAGATATTTTCAAGAATTATATATGAAATGAATGCATAGACTGAATGTATGTTTGAACAAATTTTATGTACGATACATTTAGTCTGGTATATTTAATTTCAATTCAAACGCATCAAGCTGGTCAAGCGCACTGCATCAATTCACAACAAGTGCATATCTATTCACCGAAAACAAGTGTATGTGACTACTGTTACAAATGCATAGATATTGCATTACTATCAACTGTAAACTAGGTGCTGGGGTCAATAATTACTGAAAAGTGGATCCCTGGGAAGCAACAAACACAAACAAGAGATAAAAGTAGCAACACCTCTCACGCCTCCTAGCACCTTCTACTTTAAAGCAACAAAGATTGGGCTTGTGGATCCCAAAGGACCAGTAAATAGTAACACTACTGATCTGTAGTCAGGGCAACTTTTTACGGCCGCCACTTAGCACTAAACAAACGCTAGGTTGAATGTCAATAAATATTGAAATGTGGATCCCTTATAAGCAACAAACACAAACAAGAGATAAAAGTAGCAGACTCGGTTTTATTGAGTCTGTTCATAAGAAGTAATGTAAAGTGCAACACCTTTCACGCCTCCTAATACCGGCTTAAGCGATATTTTAGTTTTTAGCCACATAGATTGGGCTTGATGAACCCAAAGGATCAGTAAGAAATAACACTACTGACTTGTAGTCGGGGCACATTTTTACTGCCGCCACAAAGCACTAAAACACGCTAGTGTCAATGTCAATACATAGTGAAAAATTGATTATTGGAAGCAACAAACACAAACAAGAGATACAAGTAGTAGACTCGGTTGTATTGAGCATGTTCATGGGAAGTAAGTGCAACACCTCTCACGCCTCCAAGCACCTCCTTATACCGGCTTAAGCGATATTCTGCTTTAAAGCCACAAGTTCGAATACATTATTCATGACCAGTGCTTTTGATCCTTTCCATCGTATAAGTGGCATGCATTAATGCGTACCAAGTTCTTGGTGTTCACTGTAAACAGGTGATTTGGGGTAAAGTAGAATGCATTAATGCGTACCAAGTTATTGGTGTTCACTGTAAACCGGTGCTTAAGTTTCATGTAGAATGCATTAATGCATACCAAGTTACTGGCGTTCACTGTAAACCGGTGCTTAAGTGTAAAGTAGAATGCATTAATGCATACCAAGTTACTGGTGTTCACTGTAAACCGGTGCTTAAGGGTCAAGTAGAATGCATTAATGCATACCAAGTCACTGGTGTTCACTGTAAACCGGTGCTTAAGTTTCAAGTAGAATGCATTAATGCATACCAAGTTATTGGTGTTTACTGTAAACCGGTGCTTAAGTGTCAAGTAGAATGCATTAAAGCATACCAAGTTATTGGTGTTCACTGTAAACCGGTGATTAAGTGTCAAGTAGAATGCATTAATGCATACTAAGTTATTTGTGTTCACTTTAAACAGGTGATTAAGGGTAAATTAGAATGCATTAATGCGTACCAAGTTATTGATGTTCACTGTAAACCGGGGCTTAAGTTTCAAGTAGAATGCATTAATGCATACCAAGTTACTGGTGTTCACTGTAAACCGGTGCTTAAATGTCAAGTAGAATGCATTAATGCATACCAAGTTATTGGTATTCACTGTAAACCGGTGCTTCAGTGTCAAGTAGAATGCATAAATGCATACTAAGTTATTGGTGTTCACTGTAAACAGGTGATTAAGGGTAAAGTAGAATGCATAAATGCGTACCAAGTTATTGGAGTTCACTGTAAACCGGTGCTTAAGTTTCAAGTAGAATGCATTAATGCAAACCAAGTTACTTGTGTTCACTGTAAACCGGTGCTTAAGTGTCAAATAGAATGCATTAATGCATACTAAGTTATTGGTGTTCACTGTGAACAGGTGATTAAAAGTAAAGTAGAATGCATTAATGCATACCAGGTTATTGGTGTTAACTGTAAACCGGTGCTTAAATTGCAAGTAGAATGCATTAATGCATACCAAGTTACTGGTGTTCACTGTAAACCGGTGCTTAAGTGTCAAGTAGAATGCATTAATGCATACCAAGTTACTGGTGTTCACTGTAAACCGATGCGTAAGTGTCAAGTAGAATGCATTAATGCATACCAAGTTATTGGTGTTTACTGTAAACCGGTGCTTAAGTGTCAAGTAGAATGCATTAAAGCATACCAAGTTATTGGTGTTCACTGTAAACCGGTGATTAAGTGTCAAGTAGAATGCATTAATGCATACTAAGTTATTTGTGTTCACTTTAAACAGGTGATTAAGGGTAAATTAGAATGCATTAATGCGTACCAAGTTATTGATGTTCACTGTAAACCGGGGCTTAAGTTTCAAGTAGAATGCATTAATGCATACCAAGTTACTGGTGGTCACTGTTAACCGGTGCTTAAGTGTCAAGTAGAATGCATTAATGCATACCAAGTTATTGGTGTTCACTTTAAACCGGTGCTTAAGTGTCAAGTAGAATGCAGTAATGCATACCAAGTTATTGCTGTTCACTGTAAACCGGTGCTTAAGTGTCAAGTAGAATGCATTAATGCATACCAAGTTATTGGTGTTCACTGTAAACCGGTGCTTAAGTGTCAAGTAGAATGCATTTATGCATACCAATTTATTGGTGTTCACTGTAAACCGGTGCTTAAGTGTCAAGTAGAATGCATTAATGCATACCAAGTTATTGGTGTTCACTGTAAACCGGTGCTTAAGTTTCAAGTAGAATGCATTAATGCATACCAAGTTATTGGTGTTCACTGCAAACCGGTGCTTAAGTGTCAAGTAGAATGCATTAATGCATACCAAGTTACTGGTGTTCACTGTAAACCGGTGCTTAATTGTCAAGTACAATGCCTTAATGCATGCCAAGTGTTATTGGTCTTCACTGTAAACCGGTGCTTAAGGGTGAAGTAGAATGCATTAATGCATACCAAGCTATTGGTCTTCACTGTAAACAGGTGCTAAAGGGTAAAGCAGAATGCATTAATGCATACCAAATTATTGGTGTTCACTGTAAACAGGTGGTTAATGGTCAAGTAGAAGGCATTAATGCATACCCAGTTACTGTTGTTCACTGTAAACCGGTGCTTAAGTGTCAAGTAGAATGCATTAATGCATACCAAGTTATTGGTGTTCACTGTAAACCGGTGATTAAGTGTCAAATAGAATGCATTAATGCATACCAAGTTATTGGTGTTCACTGTAAACCGGTGATTAAGTGTCAAGTAGAATGCATTAATGCATACTAAGTTATTGGTGTTCACTGTAAACAGGTGATTAAGGGTAAATTAGAATGCATTTATGCGTACCAAGTTATTGGTATTCACTGTAAACCGGTGCTTAAGTTTCAAGTAGAATGCATTAATGCATACCAAGTTACTGGTGTTCACTGTTAACCGGTGCTCAAGTGTTAAGTAGAATGCATTAATGCATACCAAGTTATTGGTGTTCACTGTAAACCGGTGCTTAAGTGTCAAGTAGAATGCATTAATGCATACCAAAGTTATTGGTATTCACTGTAAACCGGCGCTCAAGTGTCAAGTAGAATGCATTAAAGCATACCAAGTTATTGCTGTTCATTGTAAACAGGTGCTTAAGTGTCAAGTAGAATGCATTATTACATACCAAGTTACTGCTGTTCACTGTAAACCGGTGTTTAAGTGTCAAGTAGAATGCATTAATGCATATCAAGTTACTGGTGTTCACTTTAAACCGGTGCTTAAGTGTCAAGTAGAATGCATTATTGCATACCAAGTTATTGGTGTTCACTGTAAACCGGTGCTTAAGTTTCAAGTAGAATGCATTAATGCATACCAAGTTATTGGTGTTCACTGCAAACCGGTGCTCAAGTGTCAAGTAGAATGCATTAATGCATACCAAGTTACTGGTGTTCACTGTAAACCGGTGCTTAAGTGTCAAGTACAATGCCTTAATGCATGCCAAGTGTTATTGGTCTTCACTGTAAACCGGTGCTTTAGGGTGAAGTAGAATGCATTAATGCATACCAAGCTATTGGTCTTCACTGTAAACAGGTGCTGAAGGGTAAAGCAGAATGCATTAATGCATACCAAATTATTGGTGTTCACTGTAAACAGGTGGTTAATGGTCAAGTAGAAGGCATTAATGCATACCAAGTTACTGGTGTTCACTGTAAACCGGTGCTTAAGTGTCAAGTAGAATGCATTAATGCATACAAAGTTATTGGTGTTCACTGTAGACCGGTGATTAAGTGTCAAGTAGAATGCATTAATGCATACCAAGTTATTGGTGTTCACTGTAAACCGGTGATTAAGTGTCAAGTAGAATGCATTAATGCATACTTAGTTATTGGTGTTCACTGTAAACAGGTGATTAAGGGTAAATTAGAATGCATTAATGCGTACCAAGTTATTGGTGTTCACTGTAAACCGGTGCTTAAGTTTCAAGTAGAATGCATTAATGCATACCAAGTTACTGGTGTTCACTGTTAACCGGTGCTCAAGTGTCAAGTAGAATGCATTAATGCATACCAAGTTATTGGTGTTCACTGTAAACCGGTGCTTAAGTGTCAAGTAGAATGCATTAATGCATACCAAAGTTATTGGTATTCACTGTAAACCGGCGCTCAAGTGTCAAGTAGAATGCATTAATGCATACCAAGTTATTGCTGTTCACTGTTAACAGGTGCTTAAGTGTCAAGTAGAATGCATTAATGCATACCAAGTTACTGCTGTTCACTGTAAACCGGTGTTTAAGTGTCAAGTAGAATGCATTAATGCATATCAAGTTACTGGTGTTCACTTTAAACCGGTGCTTAAGTGTCAAGTAGAATGCATTAATGCATACCAAGTTATTGGTGTTCACTGTAAACCGATGCTTAAGTGTCAAGTAGAATGCATTAATGCATACCAAGTTATTGGTGTTCACTGTAAACCGGTGCTTAAGTGTCAAGTAGAATGAATTAATGCATACCAAGTTATTGGTGTTCACTGTAAACCGGTGCTTAAGTGTCAAGTAGAATGCATTAATGCATACCAAGTTATTGGTGTTCACTGTAAACCGGTGCTTAAGTTTCAACTAGAATGCATTAATGCATACCAAGTTACTGGTGTTCACTGTTAACCGGTGCTCACGTGTCAAGTAGAATGCATTAATGCATACCAAGTTATTGGTGTTCACTGTAAACCGGTGCTTAAGTGTCAAGTAGAATGCATTAATGCATACCAAAGTTATTGGTATTCACTGTAAACCGGCGCTCAAGTGTCAAGTAGAATGCATTAATGCATACCAAGTTATTGCTGTTCACTGTTAACAGGTGCTTAAGTGTCAAGTAGAATGCATTAATGCATACCAAGTTATTGGTGTTCACTGTAAACCGGTGCTTAAGTTTCAAGTAGAATGCTTTAATGCATACCAAGTTACTGGTGTTCACTGTTAACCGGTGCTCACGTGTCAAGTAGAATGCATTAATGCATACCAAGTTATTGGTGTTCACTGTAAACCGGTGCTTAAGTGTCAAGTAGAATGCATTAATGCATACCAAAGTTATTGGTATTCACTTTAAACCGGCGCTCAAGTGTCAAGTAGAATGCATTAATGCATACCAAGTTATTGCTGTTCACTGTTAACAGGTGCTTAAGTGTCAAGTAGAATGCATTAATGCATACCAAGCTACTGCTGTTCACTGTAAACCGGTGTTTAAGTGTCAAGTAGAATGCATTAATGCATATCAAGTTACTGGTGTTCACTTTAAACCGGTGCTTAAGTGTCAAGTAGAATGCATTAATGCATACCAAGTTATTGGTGTTCACTGTAAACCGATGCTTAAGTGTCAAGTAGAATGCATTAATGCATACCAAGTTATTGGTGTTCACTGTAAACCGGTACTTAAGTGTCAAGTAGAATGCATTAATGCATACCAAGTTATTGGTGTTCACTGTAAACCGGTGCTTAAGTGTCAAGTAGAATGCATTAATGCATACCAAAGTTATTGGTATTCACTGTAAACCGGCGCTCAAGTGTCAAGTAGAATGCATTAATGCATACCAAGTTATTGCTGTTCACTGTTAACAGGTGCTTAAGTGTCAAGTAGAATGCATTAATGCATACCAAGTTACTGCTGTTCACTGTAAACCGGTGTTTAAGTGTCAAGTAGAATGCATTTATGCATATCAAGTTACTGGTGTTCACTTTAAACCGGTGCTTAAGTGTCAAGTAGAATGCATTAATGCATACCAAGTTATTGGTGTTCACTGTAAACCGATGCTTAAGGGTAAAGCAGAATTCATTAATGCATACCAAATTATTGGTGTTCACTGTAAACAGGTGGTTAATGGTCAAGTAGAAGGCATTAATGCATACTAAGTTATTGGTGATCACTGTAAACCGGTGCTTAAGTGTCAAGTAGAATGCATTAATGCATACCAAGTTATTGGTGTTAACTGTAAACAGGTGATTAAGGGTCAAGTAAAATGCATTAATGCATACCAAGTTATCGGTATTCACTGTAAACAGGTGCATAAGAGTCAGGTGGAATGCATTACTGCATACCAACTTATTGGTGTTAACTCTAAACAGGTGATTAAGGGTCAAGTAAAATGCATTAATGCATACCAAGTTATCGGTATTCACTGTAAACAGGTGCATAAGAGTCAGGTAGAATGCATTAATGCATACCAACTTATTGGTGTTAACTGTAAACAGGTGATTAAGGGTCAAGTAGAATGCATTAATGTATACCAAGTTATTGGTCTTCACTGTAAACAGGTGCATAAGAGTTAGGTAGAATGCATTAATGCATACCAAGTTATTGGTGTTAACTGTAAACAGGTGCTTAAGGGTAAAGTAGAATGCATTAATACATACCAAGTTAATGGCGTTCACTGTAAACCGGTGCTTACGGGTCAAGTAGAAAGCATTAATGCATGCCAAGTTATTGGTGTTCACTGTAAACCGGGGCTTAAGGGTCAAATAAAATGCATTAATGCAAACCAAGTTAATGGCGTCCACTGTAAACAGGCGCATTAATCCATACCAAGTTACTGATGTTCACTGTAAACAGGTGCTTAAGGTCAAGTAGAATGCATTAATGCATACTAAGTTATTGGTGTTCACTGTAAACACGTGATTAAGGTCAAGTAGAATGCAATAATGCATACTAAGTTATTAGTGTTCACTGTAAACCGGTGCTTAAGGGTCAAGTAGAATGCATTAATGCATACTAAGTTATTGGTGTTCACTGTAAACTTGTGCTTATGGTCAAGCAGAATGCATTAATGCATACCAAGTTATTGGTGTTCACTGTAAACAGGTGCTTAATGGTCAAGTAGAATGCATTAATGCATACGAAGTTATTGGTGTTCACTATGAACAGGTGCTTAAGGGTCAAGTAGAATGCATTAATGCGTACCAAGTCATTGGTGTTCACTGTAAATAGGTGCTTAAGGGTCAAGTAGAATGCATTAATGCGTACGAAGTTATTGGCGTTGAATGTAAACAGGTGGTTAAGGGTCAAGAAGAATGAATTAATGCGTACCAAGTTATTGGTGTTCACTGTAGACAGGTGCTTAAGTGTCAAGTATAATGCATTAACGCGTACCAAGGTATTGGCGTTGACTGTAAACAGGTGCTTATGGGTCAAGTAGAATTCATTAATGCATACCACGTTATTGGCGTTGACTATAAACAGGTGCTTAAGGGTCAAGTAGAATGCATTAATGCATACAAAGTTATTGGCGTTGACTATAAACATGTGCTTAAGGGTCAAGTAGAATGCATTAATGCATACCAAGTTATTGGCGTTCACTGTAAACAGGTGCTTAAGGGTCAAGTAGAATGCATAAATGCATACCAAGTTATTGACGTTCGCTGTAACCACAGATGCTTAAGGGTTAAGTAGAATGCATTAATGCATACCAAGTTATTGACGTTCGCTGTAACCACAGGTGGTTAAGGGTCAAGTAGAATGCATTAATGCTTAGCAATTTTTGAAAATTGCCGTAATAGTTATACGTTGGATAAATACATGTTGTATATAAATATTAACGAATGTTAAAAAAAAGAAGATGTTTTATTGCACTTGTACAAGAAATGAAGAACTAATATTTGAAAGGTTTATTATTGATCATGACTGAATACTGTAGGTATTCTTACTGATTGTGGTACATCCATGTACTACTTTCCCTATGAAATTAAGATTTGAAAATAGATGATTACTTAACATTCTTATAATGTATAGATAGTAGTAGTACTCAGAATTTTGACTAATATTTGGAAATATTGCCTCCCTCTATATATTTATCGAAAAATTAAGCTAAACAGCAATATGGCGGCATCTATGTCAATCGTAACATTAATAAATATAACTAGTAAATCATGCAGAAAATGTTTATAATCTACATAATTTGTTTTATATAGATTTTTTGAAGAAACGGCAAGCTATTGATAATTCTAAGCACCCCAGTGTCAACGTCTGTGTGTGCGTTGGTTAACATAATACAATAAAGCTCAAACAGAACTCCGAAACAGTTAATATGAATTCAATGAACTTCAATTCTGAAGGAACTCAGACAAGTACCATAACTCTGTTATGCATTTAAACACTTACATCCCACTTTTACATAGGCGGCAAGAATACGTGTTCAACATACACAGTTTTCAATATTTTTAATTTATATGATCCCCGGGATTTCAATCGTATCTGTTTTAGTGCTTTACTTATTATATCATGATAAACAGCTTTTCTGAAATTAAACAGATATTCCGTAATTATCTATAGATAATGCTTATGACTGGAATTCATACGTTTGTGTTGTAGGTATACACGACTAAAACATTTAATTTTGAATTAGAAACCTATGGAAACTTAACACTATTTTCCTACAGTTTCCCTGGCCGTTTTTGCTATAAGTTTAAACTGACTCCTGAGATGCTGCGTTCTAACACATAAAGTCTGTCTATGCATCTGAGATTTAGGCCTGCCGCTACGCGAGCGATCTTTTACACCTTCGGTTTTTGTATTGGCACACTCAATCTGTGTATTGACATTCTAAAGCAATTAAAGTGTGCAGCCAACCTATCCAACCTATCCAACCTATCCAACGACATAATGGCGTAAAGCATACCAATGGCTTCGTTTCGCCCACTTAGGGCGAGCCTCACTATTTACACAAACTGTGTGTTTTTTTCTAAAATTAAAATTCTTGTTTTATTTAGAAGTATCTAATCCAGAGAATGGAGCAAGCAGTTTGGAAATCAAGAATTTGGTTTCAATGTTCATCAGTTTGTTTGGACTGAATAACAATTTACATATGTTAAAATATTAAGTGTATACCTGTAATAATTAACTTAGACTCCTGTGGCATATTATACAAATGCAACAACACCAAGTGCTTATTATAATCAGAATGTGGACTAGAATTTAAGTGTCATTTCGAGAGAAATGGGGCATTATACGCCCGTTACCTTAACATTATTATGCTAGTTCATTATGACCTTGACCTTTGACCTTCTAACGAAAAATGCTTCAAACAGAGCATATATTATGCTTTAAAAGGGCCTGGTAATATTGTCCTTTAACCGTCTGACACCCAAAATAATATGGTTCTTCTTTTCAACAAGGACAAAATGCGCTTGGGATGTTTCATGAGTGCAAATATTATGAAGTTATTCGGCAAAATGTGAATTTTCTTATAAGATCATGGTGACCTTGACTTTTACCTAACTGCCCCGAAAACAATAGGCTTCCTGTTCTCACCTAGCGCAATGTATCAATAAAGTTTCATGAGTGTAGGTGTTATGAATGTCAGTCATCCAGAATTGGTATTACCATATAAAGACCTGGCGACCCGGCCTACTGACCCTAAACAATATGGATCCTCCACATACCTAGAGCAATGTACCAATGAATTTTCATGATTGTAGGTGTTATATTTTCCCTAAAAGTTCATGGTGACATTGATTTTTGAATTACTGACCCCAAAAACAATAGTGTTCCTCCTCTCACCTAGGGAAAATATACCTATGAAGTTTCACAAATTTGAGTGTTATGGTTTCGAAGTTTCATCCATAATGCGTATTTCCATAAAAGGTCATGGTGACCTTGACCTGTGACATAATGACACCAATAATAACAGGGATTCTCCTCTCACCTAGGGCAACGATACCCATGAAGTTTCATGAGTGTAGGTGTTGTGGTTTCGAAGCTATTGTCCGGAATGCCGCATTTGCATAAGGTCACTGTGACCTTGACCTTTGATCAAGTGAACCAAAACCACAATAAAGATCCTCCTCTCACCTAGGGCAATATACCTATGAAGTTTCTTGAGTGTAGGTGTTATGGTTTTGATGTTATCACCAGAATGCCATATTTCCATCATCTAAGTTCATTGTGACCTTGACCTTGGCATTATGCAAATTAACCAGTAGGCGTTATTGCCTACTGACCGTTCCAAGTCGGTAACCCTGTCTTCACCACCCTTTCTGTTGTTTTTTGTCTCTTTCATTGTAGTTTCAAGTCCTTGTTTGCAGTACAGTTCGGACCTACGACGCCATTGCTTTCGGACGCTATGGTTTCTATAGGACCCTATATATCATTTTGTTTACGGACGAACGGACGTACATACATATGTACGGAGAACACCGTACCATAGTACGTTCCGTTTTTGAAACGGGCGTATTAAAACTTTAATGAACTATATCATATGTATCTCAGTCTGCTGTTAATATTAATTGTATATTATTATAAATACTACAATGTAATGAAAGGTAAGGCAAATCAAATTCATAAAAAGCATCAATTGTACAGTAAGTTTACTGTCAAAAAATCATTTTAAATCATCTGTGTGTATTAATCCTTGTAAACATCGTGCCTCTATTGTGAAATTCGGTTAATATGAGATATTATGGTTCTTCTTTGCAACAAGGACAAAATGCCTTTGGGAAGTTTCATGAGTGCAAATATTATGAAGTTATTCGACAAAATGTGAATCATAAGATTATGCCGCTTAAGTGATTTTCACTTAGTGAACTGTTGATTGATACCATGAAATCTCCGTCATATATCAAGTTATTCCCTGCGGTCTGTTGAGAACATTATAATGTTCACTTCTAGTCATAACTACCACAACTATACAATTAATAGTCACAGTAAAGCTGGAACTGGAATATTGTTTACATCTAAACTACATACGTTTATATGTGACATATATATATATACCATCAATTGCAACCTAACAAACAATGCGTTTATTCAACGGCCAAAATCAGACGTCGGATTCATCATTATGAGAAATGTATATTCCAGCGGCACGAATACTTTATTTGCTCCGTTAATCACAATTGGTCCATCAATCTCTGTTGACACCGACTTGGTACTATTATCGGTGGAATTTTTATCTCTAATTATGGCGAAACAGGATTTTGGTCTTCAGATTTGATATAACACTAAAATAAGAACTTACTGTAGAAATCATCAACCCATTAAGGACAAAAAAGTAGATATATGTTAATAATTGTCAAATGTCGCGCATTTGAAGTTACGTTGTGCCCTTTACCACAGTAATTTTACACACATTTTTGGAATAAGAAAACTTCAAGGAATATATAAGTGAATGTAGTAACTGAGAAATCTAAAACCATCCAACGTTTCATAACCATATTTTTATGGAATTGATTCAGGATTAAAGAAAACATTCTTGTCTGAATCTGAACGAAAAGTCTGAATTTCCTATTGACTTTATCGAAAACGCACACCTGCTTAACAGACCGTGATTAAAGCTACAGAGTCTCTATTTTAACTGGTAATAACTGATGAATATGAATGAGTCACGTGTGAAGTAGTTTCAAATCGACGAACACTCCAATAGTCGGTATATAAGGCAGAAATCGATGCTTAAATATCATATTTGTATTTATGTTTCGTTTTCGGCCATACAAAGTGCAGGTAACCTGAGTTCATTATTGTCAAAGTGGAAAGCAAGGCACTAAGAACTATAGTATAGTTTTGTACTTGTCTGACTAAGTCAGACGGAATTTATTTTACTTTGAATTGAAAGTGTAACTCATATATCAAAGTTATACAACTTTATAAACGGTATTGACAATAAGTTGGATGAACATAAATACACACACGTGACTAGCATGATACAATTAAATGACTAGGTAAGAAAAATGATATACATTTCAAGGACGTTTGCAGACAGAGAAACAGGGCGTTGAGGTATCAGAAGGCACGTATATGTCCGCTTTTGCAAGCAACGACAGACGCACACAATGAAGGTGGATGGTGGGGAGGTTAGGGAAAAAGGGTTGACAGACCTGACTCTCTCGCAGAAAAATGGCGTCTGTCTTCAATACCTCCCTAGAGGGATATCCATGACAAGGGATATTGGTCCCCGAATTGGTGATTGACCAGCTTCACAGACATTAAGAGTGCATAATCGTCTGCTTAGCCTTGTCAGAGTACTGAGAGTACCAAACGCCCCGGCTCTCTGTCAAAACATAAATCCGTTTTCCTTATTTCAACAGAAAACCCTATTTTATGTTTCGTTTTCGGCCATACAAAGTGCAGGTAACCTGAGTTCATTATTGTCAAAGTGGAAAGCAAGGCACTAAGAACTATAGTATAGTTTTGTACTTGTCTGACTTACTTGGAAAGTCAGACGGAATTTATTTTACTTTGAATTGAAAGTGTAACTCAAATATCAAAGTTATACAACTTTATAAACGGTATTGACAATAAGTTGGATGAACATAAATACACACAAAATGTCCAACCAAAGGGAACCTGCACTTGTAAGGGAAATATCGTACGTGCCTGACGAGGCAGCCGTTGTAGTTGCTAAAGCCTCGTGATTGTACAATTGCTCCTAAGGTGATATGACAATATTCACAGCTTGATCACATTTGCTAAATTGTTCATAGACAATGTGATGTCATTATATAAAACAAAATGATTAATATCTCATAACTAAACATGTTATCAACTAAATTAAACAATAAACCAGATGCAGTGAAGACAAGGAGAATAATGCCTACGTAATAAGTAACAATCCATGTCTAAGGGAACTGAGAGGCAGTAAATGATCACAAATTGTACATCTTCATGCAAATACTCATCAAAAACATACCACAATCCTTTGGGAGTAGAATCGTGATTTACAGGAAAACTTCAGAAAGCCAGGAAATCTGCGAGCCAGCTGCCCCAACCCTAATTGAAACCTAGCATTTTTATTTTTTATTTATTTCTTTTTTTTGCGTAGGAGGGGAGGTAGGAAGAATCTACGCTCAGACCAGAAAGGCATCTTCTACCACCCTGACTTTCTTTAGCATTTCCAGTCCAAGCTGATTCTAAACGCACAAACTACCCAAACCGGTAGTAACTGCCCATCCGGATGTGTATACAATGTAATTTGAAACAAAGTTGAAAGGAACAACCAAAACTATTAATCGTAATGCTTAAATTGTCGTAAACGCAATAGTGAGACTTGAATGTGATATGCACAATTGTCAAAAAGAAGCAGTGCTTACAAAGTTACATAGTACTACGTACTAAATGTGTGTTGCTTTAGAATTTAGAGAGTTTAACATCAACATTACAACAGGTTGAAGGCAAAATAGTTATCCAAAAACATATAAAGTAGTATGGCAAAACAGCATCTTATTAAAACTGAAACACAAGGACGTATCTAAGGGGAACATACCCCATGTTCCGCTAGTAGTCGTCGCATATTTACAATGCTATATAAGATCAACAAGTAGCCACAAGTTCATTGTTGCCTACAACTCTTAAAAAATACTAAAAAACAAGTACGAAGTAAGTATGTACATGATGCATACGAGAAAGAGACGTAATGATATACGTGATGTATATGAGAGAAACATACCTCATGTTCCCCCGCACACACCATGCATAATAATTTGAACTGAGAGAAAGAAAGGACGTATCTAAGAAGAACATACCCCATGTTCCGTCCATTCGTCCTCGCATAGTTACAAATGTAGCAACAACATCAATGCTACTCAAAAGGACAATTATATAGCAAATACTGCTATGGGTTTGCCTTAACTGATTCGCGCATGACTTTATGCTACGACAAACTTAAGCGTCGAAGTTTGCCATGATCGGCGATCCCTAAGTAAAGAACGTTACTCCAAACAAAACCTGGTGAAGCTAATGCTTCATCTCTAACTTACCATAGTGTTTTGAATAATTAGCAGGCTTCTATTACTCCAAATGTTTTACAATTTATAGACCACGTTAAAAGTAGATATAAAAGTCGAACAATGTTACAAGAAATGTAACTTTCAAGGACCTATTTTTTTTTATTATTTATTATTATTATTATTATTATTTTTTATTTTTATTTATTTATTTATTTTTTTTTTTTTTTTGTAGCATGTGCTTCAAATTCCTAAATGTTTAGAGATGTTCCAACATGCTTTCTACTATAGAACTAGACACAGACTGTAACTACAAGCTCCATCTTGAACTTTAGTTTGTTTTAGGTATAAGGCATGTTTATAGTTACTCCAAACAATTGATGATTTCATGTCGAAAACCATGTGAACTGAAATTTCACGAAACGAGTTTGTGCCATAAAGACATTATTTGGCTCCAATGTTTCAATTTGGCTCTTTTTTTCTTCTTTTTTTTTTTGCGAAAGTAGTTGCGCAAAGAAAAAATAAGCCAGTGCAAGCCCTGAATGTGTTAATGAGATGACGGGATTCGAATGTATTTCCTGTATGCGGTAGACTTCCATCGACCCAAGGCCATTATCTTTGTTTCTGATATTCCCGACATAATGGCTTGAGTGCAAGCACCAATTCGGAAAATATGAGGTTTGTAGGACTTTGTTGACATTTTTGAAAACGCGAGTACTTTGGAAAAGTTATTTGAAAACGAGGCTCTAATCAGGGGCGTGTTGTTCTACGGACAAGTAGTGGCCCGGCTTGTTTCCCTCTTAAGCTCATATATTGTTTGAGGTGTTTAACAGGGCAGTACTTGCTATTTGAACTTAAAATATTTTTTTTTTTTTACAGGAATCGGGTTGCTTTTAGTTTTGAAATGATGTAAAGTTATGCAAACGCAACTTTTTGTAATTTGAATATCTTTATACTGTACGACTTTGTTTGACAATGCACAGCGGGAAGGAGTTCACCTAATCGAAAAAATCTATGGAAAGCGGTAAGGAAAATAGCCTGGTACATTATGCAGTCATAAATGTAGAAAATGTGTGTACATGCTTTAACCAATTTGCGAAAGTCAGGTAGGAGGATAGGTAAGCTTGAGTCTACTGATCTTGATCCTATTTTGCAACCCATTATCATTCTTTAAACTAAGAAAATATGTGTAGAGTCTGGTTTGTTTGCTAGTTTGAGCATGAAAGCAATTGCAGATAAATGACTGTAAATAGTTGATGTTGCAAAAAACATGTTGTACAGAGAGGCAATTAAAAGCAGAATTGTAGAGACCGACGCAGGGCAAACAGTCTTCGGTGGGTTTTGTTGGTTGCAAAACCCCTCGAAGCGTTGAATATATCTGTTGTAAGCCTTCCTGGTTGAAATTGCAAGTGAGGAACTTATCATTTTGTGTTTTAGAGAAGTACTCCCTCTGGTGTTAAGTACAGTGGCACTGTCACGGGGTCTTCGCTTAGATATGTTGCGTGTTTATTTGCCTCTGTTATCTTTGTCAGAGGTGTCGGATTCTCACCGTTTTCTCTGTCACTGGGGTCCTCATTGGAAGCACTGTCCTCATCGTCGCTGGCATTGCCATCTGAATTTATTTCACTGTACTGACCCTCCGCCAGTGCGTAACGTATGTTGTCATCCGACGATGATGTGTCAGAGGACGAGGGTTGTATTGTGTCCTCAATTTGACTCTTCTTGGCGGGTCCCTTGCCTTTGTCAGACAGTTCAGCGCGCCTTTTATGTGCGCTCTTGTGGAAGTTTACTGTGATGGGACGATATCCAGAGATGACATGAGGGATTCCCGCAGCTATGGGTCATCCGCAATCCTCCTTGCCAGAAGGCGACCTAGCTTGTCGGACTGTGTTTCATTCCGAGGCATGCTGAAAAAGTATTGTACTCAACAGGAAATATAATCAACAATGAATTTCCCGGTTAAGGTGAAGCATAGAGCATGCCTTTCATCGGACGACAAGGAACTGTGACCCATCAGTCCATAAGGTGTCAATAGCTTAACTAATAATTGAATCCTAGTTCAAAATATAGGTATAAAATTATATATATAATATATATATATATATATATATTTTTTTTTTTTTTTATTATTATTATTTTTTTTTTTTTTATTATTATTTTTTTTTTTTTTTTTTTTTTTTTTTTAGGCTTCACAACTAAGGCATCACAACCGGAAAAAGTTCCGAACAATAGTCAATGCCTGTATGAAATTAAATTATATGTATTTAATATAATATTATACTATGTAGAACAATTACAATAGGTACATTGTTATTTGATATTACAGTACTGATCACTGTAAATGTGGACACAGCCACGTTATTTGGGACGTAGATGTACGGTGTCTGTACGTAAATGTACGGTGTCTGGAACACTGACGTAATGTCTTGTTTGTTATGTTTTGGTATTGTAACTTAACGACTTTAACCAGTACACCGAAGTATGACGTGCACGCAGTGACTATCCAATACTTTACCTGGTAGGGTTCACCGTCCCCACTCCTAAAGCAATGTCACAGTGGACACTGTCCTATTTCATAAATGCAATTCACGGTGAGCACAACGTCCTACATGTAAGGTACTATTCAAGGTAGGCAAACTGTCCTACTTCTAAGATAATACTCAAGGTGGTCACCGCCTCAATCCTAAGGAGCATTTAAAGCTGGCGCACTGTCCTGTATAGAAGATACTATTTAAAGAGGGCACACTGTCCCATGTATATGGTACTTTTGGAAGAGGGCACACTGTTCCATGTATATGGTACCTTTGGAAGAGGGCACACTGTCCCATGTATATGGTACTTTTGGAAAAGGGCACACTGTCCCGTGTATATGGTACTTTTGGAAGAGGGCACACTGTCCCGTGTATATGATACGTTTGGAAGAGAGCACACTGTCCCGTGTATATGGTACTGTTGGAAGAGAGCACACTATCCCGTGTATATGGTACTGTTGGAAGAGGGCACACTGTCCCATGTATATGGTAGTTTTGGAAGAGGGCACACTGTCCCATGTATATGGTAGTTTTGGAGGAGGGCACACTGTCCCATGTATATGGTACTTTTGGAAGAGGGCACACTGTCCCATGTATATGGTACTTTTGGAAGAGGGCACACTGTCCCATGTCTATGGTACTTTTGGAAGAGGGCACACTGCCCTGTGTATATGGTACTTTTGGAAGAGGGCACACTGTCCCATGTATATGGTACTTTTGGTGGGGACACACTGTCCCATGTATATGGTACTTTTGGAAGAGGGCACACTGTCCCATGTATATGGTACTTTTGGAAGAGGGCACACTGTCCCATGTATAGGTACTTTTGGAAGAGGGCACACTGCCCCATGTATATGGTACTTTTGGAGGGGGCACACTGTCCCATGTATATCGTACTGTTGGAAGAGGGCACACTGTACCATGTACTGTCCCATGTATATGGTACATTTGGAAGAGGGCACACTGCCCCCTGTGTATGGTACTTTTGGTAGAGGTCACACTGTCACATGTATATGGTACTTTTGGAAGAGGGTACACTGTCCCATGTATATGGTACTTTTGGAAGAGGGCACACTGTCCCATGTATATGGTACTTTTGGAAGAGGGCACACTGTCCCATGTATATGGTACTGTTGGAAGAGGGCACACTGTCCCATGTATATGGTACTTTTTAAAGAGGGCACACTGTCCCATGTACAAGGTACGATTTAAAGTGAGCACACTGTCTCACTGGCGATATCTGATACAATGCTACGAGGAACAGTTTTATTTGTTCCAACCGTAGTCTACAATTATATTAGAGGTAATATTATACATCCGGCACACTGTTCCAATTAGAGATCACTGTCTTGAAAAGGAATAATATCATAAGAACGCATCATAAGAACGCACAAGCGCTATAATGCATATCTGACGATTGTTATGATCACTGTCTTGAAATAAAGTAATATGTTAAGCAAATGTGAAGAAGGAGGCACATGCGCTTTCATGCATATTGGACGATTGGTATGAAAATGTATAGTAATATGTAGATACAACTATGTTGTCGCATATTGGGCAATATAAATGATGTAAGTAACTAAACACTGACCTGAGTGGATATGGTATGTTTATACCAATGACCTGGACGTCAGCGTAACATACACGAATCTCAAGTACTGTTTAGTCTACTGCACCTGGTGAACTACTGTGTGACTATATCTCAAAAACGAAATAAATAAAGAAATTATAGAGAAGCATATAATTAGTCATAATTAAATGGCTAGGACATTATGATGTACATATATAGACAATTACATATACATTACACATATTCAATATTCAACTCACTTCGTGTCACAGCATATCGTGTAAAACAACAATTGATTAGATTCCATACTAACTGGACCGAGCAACTAAAATATCTTGGGAAACGCGTTAATGCGAAATATATAATTCTGAGATACAACTTCACTTATTAGTTAGAAGTGGATAATTTTAACCTTTTCTTCGCAGAAAGGATGGCTCCCCTGACTGATCTGAAATAGTAACGCATGCCAGAAGGTTCCTTGTTGTGTATACCATCAAAATGAATAAATTTTGCGAGGAAACGAGAAGAGAAGTTTCTCCCAGAGTTTAACCAGAAGTGTATACAATTACTGGTTTGCAGAGCTTCCTAAAACAGCGAATTTGTCAAGGCAACACGGTCGTTATAAAATCTTCACATCTACAGCGTGGAAGGATTTCTGAAATTAAAACAATTTCCGCTCCCTCTTCAATGCATTTCTTTGCAAGGGAGCAGATAGATGTCACTAATGTCTTTGGATATACAACCGGACTACAGAGGTCATTGCTACCAATATCTAAAAAAACAAACAAACTATTTTGGAATGTAAAAAGACCGGTATACTATCACGTTTATTCCACACGCTCTTAGGCAAATGTTGGTCGGAGATCACAGCACCCCAACTTCCCAGCCAGTTTAACCGATCATTCAAATTAAGGTTTTATAACCCCAGTGGTGTAGTCCAATTAGATAAACGTTGAATGAAATAATGGCCTATTAATAACACATTCATGTTCAATTAGTCATGCATACACACTGGGCGATGGCTAACACAGTGCGAACTGCTGTGCTATAATTAGCCAATTAGCCGCGGTAAGCCGCTGTCTGAGATAATTCTAAAATTAGACCAATTGTGAAAAGTTATTTACACTGTGCTAATAATTCGGAGGAAGTGTACATATGATAAAAAGGTATACTAGTATCCCCAGTTAGAACCAACTAATTCAGACGCCCTAATTTGTAGTTTAGTGTTACCATACTGCTTGAATATATATACTTCTAATACTGTATAATTTATGTATACGTTCTGTTGTCTGGCGAACACAAGCTCGTATACTTCGCATAAATACTCGATAAATCGATTAGTTTGTGTAGAACCAGGTAATACCTTCAATCGAAGACGATGTAAGGCGTAATATGCAACTAGTTTAAGAATGAAATAGATTAACAATAATGCAATATAGAGTAAAATGCAGGAAGAAAAAGGGTTGACAGACCTGACTCTCTCGCAGAAAAATGGCGTCTGTCTTCAATACCTCCCTAGAGGGATATCCATGACAAGGGATATTGGTCCCCGAATTGGTGATTGGCCAGCTTCACAGACATTAAGAGTGCATAATCGTCTGCTTAGCCTTGTCAGAGTACTGAGAGTACCAAACGCCCCGGCTCTCTGTCAAAACATAAATCCGTTTTCCTTATTTCAACAGAAAACCCTATTTTAGCCTTCGTACAGGTAACATCGATAACTATACGGCTTCAGAATATATGTTAAAACAAATGCCTTGCCCGGAACGGGATTTGAACCACTGCCGATGCGCTTTTAAGTTTTAATGGCCGTACATTAAACCACTAGACCACAGCTATTTATTGTTTCTATCATTATTAACACTAAATAGGCATTATGTAATATCTACCGCACACACAAACTCATCGAGATATGGTTGTTTTGAGGCGGAATATTAGTTTAATATTGATAACATACAGTATTACACCAGGCAATGTTAATTTACACGTCCGACACGATGGACTATATATTTAGGGATTCATCTTGAGTTGCGTTCAAATATGTAAAATTAGTTTGCCTCATAATAATTGGTAGTTTGTATACATTTATAGCGCAGTGGATAGAACACCTGACTTGAAATCAGAAGGTCGTGTGTTCGAGTCCCGAAAGAGGCAATTTCTTTTTTCTTCTGTAGATAATAATGTAACCTGTGTACAGGTACGATGTGCACTGGTATGTCTATACAATAAATGATGTCCTGCGTTATATTTGCTCGCTTAAATACCCGATTTCGACATGAGCTGGTGATCATCAAGTTACAAATAAAGACACGCCTACAAAAAAGAAATCGATTGATATAGAGACTCTGTAGTTTTAAGGACAAGAACAGTAAATGCACACGTGGAACAGTAAATGAAACATTCACACAAAATACGCATGTTTAACGAAAAATACACTAAACATATTTAAAAGATGCATATATTACATAAAAAGGTGGAAATACTATTTGTTAATTCTTTAAATGTTTGGTTTGCCTCATTGGAGATGCGATCAAATTGCATATCGAGGACAGCACCTCAATAATTGCACATCGAGGACAGCACCTCAATAATTGCACATCGAGGACAGCACCCTAATAATTGCACATCGAGGACAGCACCTCAATAATTGCACATCGAGGACAGCACCTCAATAACGAATACTTAGTTTGTACTTCTGGGACATGTGCACACGTCCTTCGTTTGTAAGAATAATAAACATTTCGAAACAAAGAATATTATGGAATAAGAATAGTGACATATTTGAAAACACGTACTGCTTGATGAAATTCTATTTACTCTGGGATATTTAACCAGCGAGTAAATATGTGAAAGTGCACTAGTAATGACATAATGAGACACACTCAATAACGATTGGTTCACACAAGTTATTAATAAAATATTAGAAAAGACCGCGATAAACGAGTTTGAAAACATTACAGGGTCTGGAAGAAAGGGAATCTGACAACTTCATAATTCCTGTTATTTTGTTTATAAATTACACAAGTAGCCTTGTCGTCTCTAACGCAGTTGTCTGTATTCCCCCGAGATTAATTCGTTCTGACTTTCTGTCCTGTTAACATCTGTATCTAAATTCGTAATGTGTCAGTTAATTGTAATTTATTGTCCCAAGATTGTTAATTCATAAATTTCACCGATGGTCTTATTTCGGTCGTTCATATCCAGTTTGTCAACTTTTATTTGATATCAAGATATGTGTACAGTTTCAATAATGGTACCTCATTCATTTATCATCCTATTCCCGGCGCTCTGTTGAGAACATTCCACAGCTCACTTACAGTCGTAAGTTCCACAAACAAAGGTGAACCAATAATACACATATTAACAGTGGATTATAATGGAACATCTTATAATTACCTCTAATGAACAGACTCAGTAAAACCGAGTCTGCTACTTTTCTCTCTTGTTTGTGTTTGTTGCTTACAAGGGATCACCTTTTCAGTATTTATTGTCATTCACACTAGCGTTTGTTTAGTGCTGTGTGGCGGCCGTAAAAAGTCGCCCAGAGAACAAATCAGTAGTTTTAGTAATTATTGGTCCTTTGGGATCTTCAAGCCCATTCTGTGTTGCTTTAAAGTAGAATATCGCTTAAGCCGGTACTAGGAGGCGTGAGAGGTGTTGCATCTTATAATTACATTATACATTACTCTCATGAACAGACTCAATAAAACCGAGTCTGCTACTTTTCTCTGTTGTTTGTGTTTGTTGCTTCAAAGGGATCACCTTTTCAGTATTTATTACAGTTAAATACATGAATGAGAAAATGGTCCTATAGAAACCACAGCTCCCACAGGCAATGACACCGTAGGCCCGCTCTGTACCACATCTAAATGAGTTTGTATGTGGACACTCTATCTAAAATCCATACGGCTAGTCCATTGCAACATTAAACACGCGTACAATCCATGACAAAAACCTAACGTTGGCTGCATCATTATGACCAATTCCATAGGCAAGGAGACTTTATTATTTCCGCCAGTCGAAATTTGTCGATCAATCTCTTTTCGACTTCGACTTGTCTACTGCTTTCAATCTTATGAATGCGAAACAGGATTATTTTCAGATTTGTTACACTACACATACAAATATAAAAGGCACAACCCCATTACTATAGCTCTAAAGCAAATCGGAGGAATTTTAAGCTTGGTTTACTACCAACTTCAAGCTTGAGGAAAATGGCCGTAAACCCGTATATAAGTAAATAAACCTATTCCAAGACATCATATTTTACCGTCGTTCGTTGTAGCAACATCGATATAAAAACACCACTGACCTTATCATTGAAAAACAGTTCGCTCAACACGGGATTAGAACACGAGACCTCCGGATGGACAACCCGTATACATGACTATTAGGCCAAAGAGACAAATAAAATACTACTTTTCATGTTAACTTTGTATTCGTTTAACATGTTTATTAATGGATTTTTGGTTATTTCTCGATGTTATTTAACAAAACACAAAGTATATTTTCAACGTATACTACCAGTATTCTAATGTTGGAATTTGTAATCTATATTTTCTGGGACGTTTCATTTCCCAAGGTCTTTGATGTTCGTATGCACCTAGAAACGCATTGAATCACATACAAAGTGAACAAATGATAACGTCTACAATGCTAACAGTATGTCAATAAACATTATGCTATTGATCAACTGATTGGAGTAGCCAATGACAAAGAGCAGTGATTGGCAATCCTATGGGTTCGAAACTCGCATAGGCTATAATATTGTTCAGTGGGTTTTTATTTTTGATGTTACTTTGTCCATCGCAGGTGAAGAAATAAAATATGATCGCTAAAATGCTGCCTAATATACGGGTTTCCAGCCATGTTTTACGAACTTGAAGTTGGTCAGCTGCTCCCATTTGCACTGTCTGTGTAGCGCTGGATGCAATAATTCTGTCAAGCGAAAATAATGGTTTGATAAATGCAACACCGTACCATGTAGCCAATGGCATTTTGACTACAGTGATTACAGATTTGACATTTATTCCATGTTTATTTGTTCATAGCGTGAAAGCAATGGCATAACAAAGGAATTTAGTATAATCGAATTTAAGCAAACACCCAATATTTGATTACGATGAGCATTACCGTGAAATCTGAAACTGCCTTTGTATACGAAATATCGATACTCCATCTATGTGAGGGAGAGTATTACATATGTCAATTATAGCGTTATTATGAACTTAAGAAAATTGTAGTAGTGATGGTAGGATTGTAAATCTGATTTAGAATATAACAATATAGTTCAAAGAAGACAAAAACATTGTTTATATATGCGTAGTATATGACATTTCAACTAACATTACGGCATGTATGTTAAACGTTTTATTTAGTCATCTACATCAGCTGAAACGTTAGAGAGTAGACACAGACCTTACCTTCATACGGACATAATGCGGACACAAACATTACCTTAATACGAACACGAACATTACTTAAATGCAGACACAAACATTACCTTAATATGGACACAAACATTACCTTAATACCGACACAAACATTACCTAAACGCGGACACAAACATAACCTTAATATGGACACGAACATTAACTTAATGTGGACACGAACATTACCTTAATGCGGACACAAAAATCACCTTAATGCGAACACAAACAGCACATTAATGCGGAAACAAACATCACATTAATGCGGACACAAGCATCACCTTAATGCGGACAAAAACATCACCTTAATGCGGACACAAGCATCGCCTAAATGCGGACACAAACATTACCTTCATTACCTTGAGGCGGACACAAAGATTATCCTAATGCGGTAACAAACATTACCTTAATACGGACACAAACATTACCTTAATACGGACACAAACATTACCTTAATACGGCAACACACATTACCTTAATATGGATACAAACATTACCTCAATACGAACACTAACATTACCAAATTGCGATAACACACGGATACAAATGGACACACACATTACCTTACTATGAATACAAACAATACCCTAATACAGACACTAACAATACCTTAATATGGATACAAACATGACATTAAATTAATATGGATACAAACATGACATTAAATTAATATGGATACAAACATTATCTTAATACGTACAAAAAAACATTAACTCAATGCAGAAATGATCATTACCTTAATACACATGCAATATGACTTTTGAAACGTTACAACAAACGTGGTCCTATATAACCACAGTACCAACACGCGATGACACCGTAGGTCAGCACTGTACCGTACCACAAACTAAATCAAATTAAATGGTTAATGAACAGGAAAAACACAGCATAAACAGTAGTGAGGACAGGGTTACCGCCTAGGAACAGTCCGTAGGCAATTGATCCTGTTGTTAAGCTTAAAATAAACTTCGCTATTTTCCTTTCTTCAACTTTCAAATTGACAAGACAATGTAAATAAAAGTACATCCCATCAAAAGGAAATCTCTAACAATAACGTCCACATCAAAAGAAATTAGTTAACGATAAACTTAAATAATGTAGTCAAACTATTTAAAACATAAATAATTAAAAACACCAGCAGCTGTATCCAATTTTTACTGAACAAATACAGAAGCCAAAGTGAAAAAAACAACAGCAATCTGATTTACGACCAAAAAACTTGAGGAACGAAAGTTCACGCACCTTCCCTCCTCCTGTTCAATATAAAATTATGAGTCCAACGAGGTCGTCTGTTCGTCAAACAAGAAAAAATTGAAACGTAATGACGGATTGTAACTGTAACGTACTGTTACTTTAAACCAAAATTATGCCTAAACATTCAAGGAATGGTTTATTGTACTCTACCTAAGTAGATAAACTTGCATTTCCGTACTTTATCAAATGATCAAATTATGTTATTCCCTCCAACGGTTGAAATGGGAACATGAATGTTGCCATGATGTACATGCAGTCTGACATTTGAATTCAAATTATGGCCGTGGACTATGAGGTTTAGAACTGATCTGACTTGTTCAAAGACACAAGTAGATCCAGTAAAATGATATCACTCCGTTTAAAGTTGTAGAGGGAAACAGATTCATACAGACGTACGGAGCAATGGATTTAGTAGCTATATTTCCTGGTCTTTTCATCATTAGCGTTAAACCATTATAGTTCAGACATGTAAAAAGACACTTCACAAATATTGATTGACGGTTCACTTACATATTCAATAGTGACAATCTTGTGAAAATAAAACTATTTTTATATATAGACGATACAATTTTATGTTACAGACATTTACTATTGTGTTGCTTACGTCCCTAATATCTTCACATCAGTATGAACTGTATTTATTTTTACGGGACTTGACTGGAGACACCGAACCGTATTTGGTTCCTAGTTTTAACACATTACAATAATTTGTATAGCAACCCGTCTGTAATTAGTATACACAATTTATCAAACCAAATTCATTCAAAATCACATGCAGTATAAAGTCAGTTCGTTATTTCAAAGGTGTTGCATCTATATTACATCTCATGAACAGACTCAGTAAATACTGAAAAGGGTATCCCTTGGAAGCAACAAACACAAGCAAGAGAGAAAAGTAGCAGACTCGGTTTTATTGAATCTGTTCATGAGAGGTAATGTGAATTGCAACACCTCTCACGCCTCCTAGCACCGGCTTAAGCGATATTCCACTTTAAAGCCACAGAGATTGGATGATCCCAAAGGACAAGTTAATAATAACACTACTGATTTGTAGTCGGGCCGCCACACATCACTAAACAAACGCTAGTGTGATGTCAATAAATACTGAAAAGGGTCCCTTGGAAGCAACAAACACAAACAAGAGATAAAAGTAGCAGACTCGGGTTTAATGAGTCTGTTCATGAGGGGTAATGTTCTACACCTCTCACGCCTCCTAGTACCGGCTTAAGCGATATTTTGCTTTAAAGCCACAACTATTGGGCTTGAGTCTGCTACTTTTCTCTCTTATTTGTGTTTGTTGGTTCCCATGGTTCCTTTTCTAAATATTTATTGTCTGTCACAATAGCGTTTGTTTAGTGCTATGTGGCTGTTGTAAACTATTTAAAACTGTAATCCCCGGGGCTGGACCGAATTTGACCCCGGGTTAACCATTTGAACAAGCTTGGTAGAGGGCCTTAGGTGTATGCTACATACAACATATTATACCTCTAGCATTTGTAGTTTTAGAGAAGATTTTGTTAATGACTTTCCTATATAAAACTGTTCTCCGGGGCAGGGGCAGATTTGACCCCAGGGTCATTGAATTTCTACATTTCCTGTTCGACTTTTATATATTTTTTTGGTAGAGGTTCATACGTTGATGATATATAAACTACATGTATATGAGAGCCCTAATCCTTGTTGGTTTAAAGAAGAAAGGTTTTCACGTTGCTTACTATATAAGTCTATGCAAAACATGCAAAATCTCTATATATAAATTTTGGAATCCAGGACGCAGCCATATTTTAGCCCGGGAATTCATTTGGTCGTCATAGGGTTGACAATCAATAATTAAATAAAGATGTAAAAATCGAACAGGAAAAGTAGCATTCAAGGACGACAGTCAACCACAAACACACACAGAAACAAAGAACAACTATATATAAAAAATGATGAATATAAGGCAAAATAAGTTATTCTTGAGAAGTTTTTTTAAGATTACGACAGTTTATGGCAACGGCGGCCATCTTGGTTGTGACGTGACCTAATTTTAAAACATGTAAGAAACATTGAACTAATGGATGATCCATCCACATGAAGTTTGGTCAACATTGACTAAGTGGTTTCTGAGAAGATGTTTAAACAAAAGGTAATGACAGACAGACGACGGAAAATGGAGTAAGAGTGATCATAACAGATCAGTTCCCCTAGTCGATGGCTAAGCTGAGCTAAAAAGAAAAGGTAATTAATTGTTAAATCGCCGACATTTTTTGATTGAATAAATGCCAAGTATGTGTTGTTGTTCCCTTTTAGCAAATAGTACATAAACTAACCAGTAGGCCATATTGACTACTAAATGTTTCAAGTCGGTAACTCTGTCTTAACCACTCTTTAGGTTGAGTATTTTCCTATTCGTTGACTGTTTAAGGTTTTCATTTGATTAGTTTGTGATACAGTGCGGACCTACGATGCCATTGTGTTTGGGTACCCGAAATTCTATTGGACCATTTCTATACCTTTTAAGTACTTTGAGCATTTTCTGAAAAGCATGTGTAAAGTTAAAATCCCAATTATCGTTATCGAGGATTGTGTGTCTTGTATTCCTTGTATATTGTGTAGATGTAACAATAACCATGATTTCTGCTATTGACATACCAATGTACCTGTCCTTGTGATTTCTGCTATTGACATACCAATGTACCTGCCCTTGTCGCTTTCGAGTACATACGTTGCTTTTTGTTACGCAAAGATATTTGTAACACATTATTTAATCTTTCTCTAGCCATATGTGTTGATGAATACAGTAAACAGTTATTTACTTTCACATTAACATTGTATGTTCATGACACACATGTTTGACCGGCAGAAAAGGAATCCGTTTTAACACGCCGATGTTACTGCTTCTAAACACAGTACGGACATGTTGAAATCATTTACATTATTCGAGTGTAACATATACATCTTGGCTTTCTGGACGGTTAAGTTATATTTTCAAGTTCTCGTAAACCTTTGTAGAAGAGTGTGTTTCTTCTAGTTCTGGAAAAACACAACATGTTACGTAAATATTACATTTACATGAATTTCATATGATGTAGAAAACGGACATAAAGCCGTATTATTGTTAGATAGAACCAAATTATCAAATTGACAAAATGTGAATGTATGTTAAGTGTTTTGAACGTATATATACGCCTATATGTATATTTAAACCTATGACGAAAACCGTATGCAGACTTGAAAAGCGACTTTATAATATAACGGAAATTTACTTTTTAAATATTTTAAAATTAATACAGCATACACATGAATATAAATATCATGTAATTGTAATAACCTATTTCGTTTCGATACAGTTAAAACAAGTAGTCAGATTTAAAGTGCTACACGCTGGAATACCACGACGTAATCACGTGAAATATTACCCCACCCAGTTACATTATACTGACACCGGCCAACCAGTCATAGTACTACCTTGTATATGCGGAATGTCAAGAAATGGAGCTCTAATATAATTTTATGGATTCTTTGATGTGGCTCGGCTGACGGATGAAAACATGACCTTCCACATGCGAGGAGGACTCTCTAGCAATGAGCCAACGCGGCCATTTATTAAAATAATATATACTTTGTTTTTACCTAAAGTTTGTAAACTGTCATAATTGTTTGCTGTGTTATCTCTTTCTGCTAATGTTGTGTATTGCAAGGACGGGTCACTGAAAAGGAAATACATTGGCGATGACATCTAAGTTATATATTATAAGATCAACATACTAACCTTACATCATATACACAGTTACCATACTTGACAATTGCGAAAGGGCCGACGAAAAGAGAATGATTACATGAAGTATGTAGGCTATATAGCAACAAAAACAAAGTTGTAGCTTTATTGTCAACCCTTTTATGTTTTTGATGTCTTATTTGGCCTTTTATTCATTTTTAAATTTGTTGTTTGTTTCTATGTGTGTTTGTGGTTGACTGTCGTCCTTGAATGTTGCTTTTCCTGTTCGATTTTTATATCTATATTTACTACGTGTACTTCGTATAATTCAATCAATATTAATCAACGAGACACTACTAAGATCGATTTTAATACATTTATTTAATAAATATTTTTTTGATATTAGCACACTATTTAGTTTGGTTATAATTTATTACAAAGCGGAAAATCGAACCCAGATCGCCTCGGTGAAAATCCTCTAATTAACATTGTCATGACCAAGATCACAGAAGATAATAGTTTCATTTACCAACCTAATGTCTTGATTATTGGCATGATTGGGGTTCGACACAGTATCTGAAATAAAGAAATATGTACAGTCACTCATATAAATGCGATAACTAATTGTCTTCAGAATCTGTCGTTTAACAAATAAAACAAACGCTTAACGCTATAAACATCATTAGTAAAATGGTGAATATAAGAAATAACAGTCTAAACACTTTAAATCACAGTTACTTTACCTAACTGACGAAAACAGAACGTCTGTAAACGACTTATCTTTATTGCTTTCTCAAACTATCATAAATCATGTTTGTCGATATGAAAACAACAAAAAATAAGTCTATCACTAAGAAATATTTTGAAGATGAATAAACGCAAAATTGAGATATAAGGTCCTATAGAAACCACAGCGTCCAAACACAATGGCATCGTAGGTCCGCACTGTGCTAAACAAGGAGACATATTTGATTATACAATGAAAAGCCCAAAATACAACAGAAAGTGTGGTGAAGACAGGGTTACCGACTTGGAACGGTCAGTAGGCAATAAGGCATACATATTAGCTTGTCTGAATAGATTTTATGTGTACTTATGTCTTCAGCGCCCAAATAGACAAGACAGTGTAAACAAAACTACATCCAATCAAAAGGAATTATCTAACAATAAAGTCCACATCCAAAAGAGACACTAACAAAAGAGACACTAAGATGTTGTTGTAAAGCTATATAAAATACAAAATAAGAAACAGGATGTATCCAGCATTGTACTGAACAACCACAGCAGTTGATAAATGTTAAAACGTTAAGCGTTACTGACAATGTGTGTCGGTAAACTCGTGAGAGTTTCAAGATAAAAATGAGATAAATGGTCCGACAGAAATCACAGCACCCAAACTCAATGGCACCGCATGTTTGCCCTTTACCACAAACAAAGAGCAAATTAACTATACAATGAAAAGGACAATACACAACACAAAGAGTGGTGAAGACAATGTTATCGACTTGGAACGTTCAGTAGGCAATATTGCCTTCTGGTTAGCTTAACTCGATTTTAAGTGTACACAGCCTCCCTATTATCATGTCTTCATAGCTCAATTTGACAAGACAATTGTAAATAAAAGTACATCCCATCGATAGGAAATCTCTAACATTAAAGTCCATCTCCAGAAAAATTAGGAAACGATACACGTTTATGTTACTGTTAAAATATATAAAAAACATAATTAGAAACACCTCATGATGTATCCAGACTTGTACTGAACAACCACATCAGAGACAGCCAAAGAGAGAATCAATCTATGGTACGACCAGAAAACCCAAGGGACAATAATAGTTCATGGTTTCAGAAAGTGCAATCATGGAGTTCCTCGAGGTTGTACGGCCATCGCACAACAGAAAGGTGAAGCCTAATGACGGACTGTAGAGGTGTCAATCACCATGGAATGAAGTGCGTTGTAATACTAAAGTGTTGTATCCTTTTCTGACGCATTTAATGATTATTTTGTAAAGTGGTCAGAAATCCATCAGACCCCTTAATATCATAAGTTTATAGATCACATCTCCATAGAATAAAGGTTGTGATATTCCTATCCGCAGACAAACTTTTAGGTTGGTGTTTTACTTTTCCAGCAGGTTTTCGTTGCGGCAATATAACTTCGGCCATTTCCAAAGGTCCATTATCATACTCTTTTTTAGTTTATGATAACAAAAACCTTGATGAAGAAGTTTAAATTCAGGCGATTGTAATGCACATACATGTAATCAACATTTCTGGTTGCTTATATTGAATTGCACTGATTTGCAGTGATACATAGTAGATTATACTACGTATCTATTTTCAGGTTCGAGAAGACAAATATAACAAGCACAAAATGCGTAATTTACCGTCAGTAGATTGCCTTTTCTTTATAAAAACAAGCACCACAGCAACAGAAATAATCACAACGATGAGAACCACAAATCCTCCTACAATAGCTCCTGCCGGAATCTGTGTTTAGTTTTCGGTTTCACTTTCTAAAAAGGAAAACATACAACATAATGCATACTCATGACAATATAATGTTACTTAAACGTCAAATGAACAAGTATATGAAGTTAGTAAATTTTATAAGTTCTCCAAATATGTCAAATTATGCCTTTCAATGCATTTTTTTCTGAAAAAGTATCTGATATAGACGTAATAGTCGATTTACTGCACATGTATTGTTTACATATTTAATATATGAAAACGAACGGTGCTTAAGTACGTTAGTTCAATTGTTTCAATTAATGATTTGGGTTATCGAGTGAAATAACACATGTTGACACTCATAAACAACATAGAGTATGTAGCAAGTACGTTTAAGACTTATTGCAATTGCTGAAACTCTGAAAAGGGATGTTGGTGCATGAACTTTCCCTTAGGTTTTCTTGTCGTAACCCTAGATTGTTTTTTTCTGGATGCAGCTGCTGTTGTTGTTCAGTACAATTTTGGATACATCCTGAGGTGTTTTTAATTATGAATTTGTTTTATATAACCTATTGTTTGCTAATTTCTCTGGATGTCTGAATCTAAATTTGTATTCTTTATTTCCTCCATGTATGGGAGAGCATATATTTATAAATAATGATACACAAAAAATTAAATATAACTTATATTATAGAACGAAAATGAATAGTGCATAAATCAACAAATATATACTGAAACGAAAAAGAAACGCAACTCGGGAATTTCTGCTATATATTGTATGTACAATATGCTGCTGTTAATCGAATGGTACATGACTACGTAAGACCTTTCCTTCCGGAAAAAAAAGACTAAAACACACAACACAGCAAATAGTATGCCTTCAAAGTTTCATCATTGACAGAGTACGAGTTTGGCTCAAGCATGTGAGCAAACTAAGGATGCAAATTGTGCAAACTCTTCATGTTAAATACAGTACTGAAATGACTCAATTTTTCTAAGAGGAACTTCAACATTTATGAATTTACTTTTTACAATGTGAACTGTGATTAAAACATCACAGAACAAACTGCCAACTATGTACTGGATTCCTATATTACATAAAAATCCATATAAGGCCCGCTTTATTTCGAATTCTAGTGCCTGCACCACCACAAACATCTCCAAACTTTTAACTTCTTGTCTTACTGCCGTTAAAGATCACGTTAAACAATATTGTGATAAAACTTATGAAACTCTTGGATTAATTTGTTTTGGTCTATTAACCATTCAGGAGACGTTCTTGATAAAATTTGCAATAAACGTCAAAGTTTCATCTAGGAAAAATACTATATTTTTGGCCTGTAATAATACTAGGGCGTTTTGTACTTACGGCAGTTTAGACAATTACACTATGTGGACTTGCCAAGAAGTTTGTGAAGCGCTCATCTTATTAGATAATATTTTCGTCAGATATGGAACGACCGTTTATAGACAAATTATTGGTATACCTATGCGTACCAACTGTGCGCCCCTTGTCGCAGATTTGTTTTTATATTGCTATGAAAGAGATTTCATGTTGAGTCTTTCACCAGATACCCAGGAAACATAGATATAAAACTCGAACAGGAAAAGCAGCATTCAATGCCGACAGTCAACCACAAAAATACACAGAAACAAAGAACCAATTTAAAGATGAATTGATTGTTAGAGAATAGTTCATGGCGGGGATTTGGTTAGTTACACTTTCCCGTTTTATTGGGTTGACAGTAGGGTAAGTGTGAGGTTTGGTGCACCCTAGAACCTGGTTTAAACCCACAGCGGCCTATTTTGCCACTGAACGTTCCAAGGCGGTAGCCCTATTGTCAACCCTTTTGTGTTTGTGATGTCTTATTTGGCCTTTTATTCATCTTTAAATTTCTGCTTTGTTTCTGTGAGTGTTTGTGGTTGACTGTCGTCCTTGAATGCTGCTTTTCCCTTTCGATTGTTATATCTATATTTATATCTGAACTGATTTTCTTTTACAAACACCTTGAGATTTCTTTGGAATATTATGTGGAATTAAGTGAGCAGTATATACAATATATAGCGGAAATTTCCGAGTTGCTTTTCTTTTTCGCTTCAGTATATATGCGAGATAGAAGAAAGGGCCCCGGCAGATATCGTTATTTAGTTCATGGAATAAAAACAAATACCTGGTTTTGGAATAGTGAACGTAGTGACAGGCCATGTTGCTTCCTCTGTTAATCCAAGTTTAATTCCAGCTTTTAGGCGAGCACGGTATTTTCCTGGTGGTAATCTCGTTATATTGACATGGTATAAGTACATAGGATGTAAGTAAAATAGACTATCTTCATCTACCCGAACTTGTTCTGACCAGTCGTTAGTATCAATTAGCGTTGTTTCCATTACAAAACATAGTTTGGATCCGCCATTAAAACCCCTTTCCCAGTAAAATTGTGTCACTCCGTCAATCAGTCCAAGAAATCGAAATAACTGGGGTGGAAGCGGGGTACCTGGTAATATATATTATGTATATGGCTGTCATAACTATAAGAGTACCAATAGTTGTATGAGTAATTCAAGGGGGTAAAATAATCCGACACTAATATGCTATTTAAGGTAGCTCTACAAAAAGGCACAATTTTATATTATTTCTTGTACGTTATAAAATATTTAACCGTTAGGGCTAGCAGAATGTGCTTATCAAAACGTCAAATAAAACATTTAGCAACGTTTTAAAATATTCTAGCAAGTAATACAACAAAGGAAACAACACAATCAATATTGTATATCGCCACGCTAATTAATGTATATGTAAAAATGTATAGGCCCAGAAGATGTGTTCAAGTGCCCCAAATACATACGGAATGAACGCAGAACCATTGTTTAATAAACAGAGAATGATCAAGAAACACACGTAATGCACGAAATATGCACTGAACGCAAAAAGCATTTTTAAAACAATAAATTAAAAACAGCACTGAAATATGAAATTTACTTCGGATAAACAATAATTAAAATGACGGTAAAACATATTTTGCGATTTTAAATCGCAGTAAGAACATAACAGATGCATATTTTCAATTATGCATTAAATTCAGTTGCCTTCACGAATCCATTTCCCTGCACTTAGATTTTTTTCATCACATGCCTCATCACAGTTTATAGATACATTTGGGAAAACAATAAAAAGGTGATTTAAATAAATAAATTACTAACAAAAGCGAACCTGGCCGCCTTAATATCATCTTTTCCGAAAGGAGTCGGCAATTTTATCTTTATTAGTTTTATTCCATTCAGTATTAACTTTGAAACTACCGGAATTACTTCTAACAGTTTGTGAAGTAATTATTTGAGATGGGTACTATGTTTGGGATTTTGTTATACGCCAACATGTGCTGTAACGTATACCGAGTGGTGTTTTATACATTTGACGCAAAAAAACAACAACACAATAACAATATAATTGACAGCAACTAAGAATATGAAGTGATTGTATTAATTGTGAAATATAAACCAATATAATAATAATATGGGCTCTACTCTATTTGGTCTACCTTGAAAGGGCGTTCGCAGTTAAAAGTAGCTAAAACAAGCTAATATCTTTCTACCAAAACGGGATTCCTCCACTAGCTTGGTCAGCGTAAGAACAACGACGCACTCGATTGTGTGAAACGCGTTCAAACCCCATATCTGTTGTTACCGTCCCTCTGTTGATATCGTCATTAAGAAGGTTTTGCTGTTGATACGGTCTCTTACGTGTATCCTTAGTTGATATTATAGCATAATTAGTCTTAGTTATAAAGCCATTCATAATTAAAGAAAAAATACACTAGACGTAATTAAGATGGAAATGAGCATTTGTTATAAACAGCAGTGATCACAACTAAAGCATGTAATAGATACACAGTCATTGACTACTCTTATGTGGCCATTATGGTATATGTGTATAGTCTTTTTGTGTGGTCCGTTCATGCCATGCCTTACCTATCCGCGTTATGAACTCTCTCTGTATAACAGTTTGTTTGTTTATATGGTGTTTTATGGTCATTTTCAACACATGCAAGGTTATACATGACGGTCGATGTTTTTGTGGTGGAGGCAGACCTGCCAGTTTTCCTGGGTAGAACCAGTACTGTACACCTCCCGCCATCCGTAAAAATCTACATTTCCTCACTTACAACGACTTGTGTGGGATTCCCAGTGGGATTCATAACAGAGTTCATTTTAGTTAGCTTGAAGTATTGAAGAACTGGTCAGGTGGGAATAATTTTTACAAACTTCTATAATTAATTAAAAGTCGGTTCTGTTTGGGGTAGAACGCACGATTCCTGGATTACTGTCAAGATGTTAATCCTAACTTTACAACGTCATCTTTTGGAACCCCATTTACAGGCTGCTCAGCTTTATACAAACCTGATAAATAATGATTAGTTGAATCAATTTGATTGGTTCGATTTCAATAGGTTTTGCAAAACAAGTCATCAACCGCAAGTAATTTATAACTGGAAGTAAAGCGTTGTTCGAACCGGGACAATTAAATTTTTCAATTAAATCGTCACACAACCAACGCGTGCATAAGTCTGATATTCCGCGTAAACAGCGCGTGTGAATTTGAGTAGCGCTGAACAGGACAGTTTTCCTACATTTATCAACAGTTTCTAAAATCAACACTATAATTGCAATGAGTTTTCGACACAACTTACTTTCTACAACAAGTCTGATGACTATGTCCACCTGGCCAACATCATTTTGAAGTCTCAATGTATAGTTGGTAAAGTCTTCTTCATGCAGGTTTGTCACATAAAGCTGAATATGTTGCCCATCAAAGTGACATCCACACCATAGAACTGCGTTGTAACATTCCCTGTTTGGTGCGAGAGTGTGTGTCTGCTATCGTCAGTGACAACTGTTTTATCCGGTCCATGAGAATGACGCTAAATACGACAGGATGACAATAGAATGGTAATGACATATTTACGGAACCTTTGATTGTACCTGCAAACTGCAAACTGTCTGTAAGGATCTTGGGTGATACTGAACAAAAAGCAAGTTTAATGGCTGTAAAACGACAATATTTAAACAATGCTTACAAATCAACGGGGAGGTAATATCGCCGATTTTGTTCGCCTTGTTTATTAAATCTAAGAATTATACTAATAACACAATACTGATTCAGGTTTAAAGATCGATTACGTTGCATGAATATCTTTGCGTTTCACCATGTTCACCGATGACACATAGTTATTCGAATGGTCTCTCTTGAAGATATACAATCTAGTAATGAGCTGCTTTATTTTTATTTTTACACATTGAGCTTAGACGTAAATATTCAGAAAATGAAAGATGTTTTTTCTTTTCTTCAGAACACGAGATCGTTTATTACAGAATGAAATATTTACTTCATTATACCTCACGTGTTCACTCCTGTATGAAATGACTATTCCCTGGCGTGAAACATATTATAATATGCCTTTATTATGACGCTGATTGGTCAATATTTTAAATGTTAAAATGAAATGTCTCTGTTCAATTTATTCATTTTTTACCACATTTTTGTGACGTCACAGCCAGTTTATACACACGTATTGTTTTTTTCTATTCTCTACATCGTATGTACAAATACTGGGCGGTAAATATAAGGAGCATATTGTTTATAACTCTGCGCATCGTAACACTGACCGCAACAGCTTGAAAACCAGATTTCAAGGCAAAATAATCGAAACTCCTCCAGACGCTTTATCACCTGTATCTCAAATATAGTTATACAATGAATAGTTTTTAAAAGATATTTTATCACTAGTCTTCAAGAAAGTTTCTTGAAGACAAAATGCAACAGGGCTGTGTTCATTTAAAAGTAAGCTGATTTCATCAAAATTAGATTTTACACCTCGGCAGTTCCATTGAATGACCTTATTTGATTTTGATGTTACTACGGCGGAAGTACCGGTTTACGGCCTTTGGGGTTGGCAGACCTTGGAGACTTTGGGAGTTCCAGATGTGCTGGATCATCAATCTCCATATCCAAGTCTCCAAATCTGTTGTGCAGTACAATCGGATCATCAGATCCTGTTGACTCTCCCCTAACCCGGGAGTTTTCTTTTATCTTGCTGTCACGTCCGTGGCAGCAGTTCTGCTGGGAGAGTTCGTCGGATTTGACGAACCTTTGGACGAGTTCGTTGATTTTGGTGGACTCTTGGTTGCTCCAGAGTCCGTCGATTTCGAAATAGATGCAGTAGATGTAGGAGTTGTTGAGGTTATGGTTGAAGGAGTTTCAGGCTTGGAAGCCACAAGAGGTTTGGGAGTTACAGGAGGCTTATTTAAGAGGACCACAGTTTGAGAGGCTGCAGATGTTTTAGAGGATTTCTGAACAGAGGGTGGAATAGTAGCAAACTTGTCAGAGTCTTTTGGCCAGGTTAACACGGTCTGCGCCGCGATATATCTGGTAGCTGGTTTCTCAACTCTACTCGCATCGGTATACCAGATAAAGATCATTGGAAAGAGAGAGATGTGTGACAAGCACGATGTATAAATATGGTCACCAAACACACATCAATTGTTATTGTTACATCAGTCTGTGAAGACACATCAACTTGTTTTTATTACAATAACATACATTTGATTTCTACAAAAACTGCTGATTTTATTGTTAACATACATTTGACTTGCTGATTTTGATGTAAATATAGATATAAAAATCGAACAGGAAAAGCAGCATTCAAGGACGACAGTCAACCACAAACACACACAGAAACAAAGAACAAATATAAAGATGAATAAAAGGCCAAATAAGACATCACAAACACAAAAGGGTTGACAATAGGGCTACCGCCTTGGAACGGTCAGTGGTAAAAAAGACCGCTGGGGTTTTAAATCAGGTTAAAACCTGTCACAAAATGTCAGGGGTAGAGCGTATTGGTCGTACAAAGCTCTTGTAAGTTGTTAGTTACACCCTAATCCATTGTTAAGTTGGAACAAATTCACAATATCCATGATATATTCAGGTAACTCGGAAAAGCGTGCACATTTTAAGTGGCCGCAATAGGATGCCCAGAAGGGCCGTTTAATAAGTTTAGTTTTGTGCTAATTCATGTAAACGTATAGGTCTATCTCCCTTGAAAGGCAAAATTGTATAAGGGTCCTTTCGTGTAGATTTTAATACTGCCAATTTAGCCACGTATGTCACGGACTGAGCGGGGGAAATAATGGTTTGGGCGTAACGTTTGCTATATAACTCAGTTTCTAACAGGTATTATATTAGTGTCGTATATAATCAGTCGACACATTCAGTATTTGTTACAATACTAAGAACGTCTTAAACGTTTATTAGAACATTCTTTTCATATTTCATCTGTTTATTCGCTTGTTTTTTTTTTAGATAATTGTATATATCATATTTTAAAAGTTGCATTAAACTTATGTAAATGCATTTTCACCGTCATTGATTCTTTCCTGAGTTAGCCCCAACCACTAGGGTCATCTTGCGACAACTGGTTTTCAGAGTAGTGGGATTTTGGGCGACTACGGAGGGAAAGAATCAATAAGTGATCTTTATTATTATATACTAAATCTCTACTTATTATTTTAGAATTGTGTACCACCCTCTGATCCATCAAGGCGACTGTGGACGATCACGGCCACAGCTTGGAAGACAAGTCAAGACACGACAAGGGTAGGGTAAGTCCAAACTGTTGTTTTGTACGTTCTTTCCTTGGCACGCGGTCGCAGTGGTCTACACGATTGGGTCTGAGGCACGTTTGCTCAATAATGTGGGTGTTTGTTCTTACCTCCCTTGATATATCAATAGTATCCAATTAGGTTGGCGAACAAGACGTTCTACTCATGTTGTGACACTCGAGTATACTTATATTGATGGGAGAAGTAAATATACATGTACATGCTATACACATTTCTATGATTATTTAAGGTTTATGTCCAATATCAAATATAGATATTTTATGTAGTGTATATGTTTTGTGGAAGCTAGATACTAACTATACATAACCGTTAGTAGTTAGCGCTAGTACAAATGTGTATGTACCTTGTCCTATGATGATGCCCAGGTATTTACTGAGGACACAGTGACTTACCATTAGTAGTTAGTAGAGTAGACTTATTAGTGACTGGTGTATTGTAGTTATTGTAGTGAGTATTCCACAATGTCTATAAACATGACGTCCATAAAGGAACTCACGGATATGGGTAAGGAATTAGGGTATACTGGAGAGGAGCTTAGAACCTATGTTAAAGACGAACAGGCTAGGGAAAGGGAATTTAGACTTAAGGAAAGAGAATTAGCAAAGCAGGGAAGAGATGAAGAAAGTAGATTAGTTAAAGATAAGTTAGAATTAGAAAGTAGATTAGCCACAGAGAAGTTAGAATTCGAAAGTAGATTAGCTAAAGAGAAGCGAGATGAAGAAAGTAGATTAGCTAAAGAGAAGCGAGATGAAGAAAGTAGATTAGCTACAGAGAAGCTAGAAATAGAAGGTAGATTAGCTAAAGAGAAGCGAGATGATGATAAAGAGAGGCTAGAATTAGAAAGTAGAATAGTAAGGGAGAAGCAAGAGTTAGAACATGAGAGGTTTGAAACAGATGGTAGGATAAGATAAAGATGGAGATGGAGAAATCAGAGTTTGATCATAAGATAGCTTTAGAGTTGGAAGCAGCTAAGACACATAGTAAGGACAGTAAAACTGTCGGGAAAGATGGGTATTCTGGGAAGTTAAAAGGTCCGAAGTTACCATACTTTGATGCTGACAAAGATAACAGTTACTTGTTACGGTTTGAACGTTATGCTGAGTTACAGGAATGGACCAAAGATAAGTGGGCAGTTCATTTAAGTGCGTTATTGAAAGGCAAGGCCTTAGATGTATTTTCTAGATTACCTAGTGTAGATTCTCTTGACTATGACAAGTTAAAGGATGCTCTGCTAAAGAGATTTGATTTAACTGAAGAAGGTTTTAGAAAGCGGTTTAGAGCTTGTTTGCCTGAGAAAGGCGAGTCATTTATTCAGTTCATTAGTAGGTCTAGAAATTACTTAGATAAATGGTTAGAGTTAGGGAAGGTAACGCAGACTTATCAAGGCCTCATAGTATTTCTTGTTGCGGGACCAACTATTCAATTTTTGTAGTATAGATCTGTTCTTATTTCTGAAAGAAAGAAAATTAGCTAGTGTAGAAGAAATGGCAACACAAGCAGATCAGTTTGCCGAGGCTAGAGGTTGAGCTCATAAGGTAGTGTCGAAAGACAGGACTTTTAGAGATAGGCAAGGGGACGATCATAGTAATAAACAGAAAGTCCAGAGTGGAAGCTATAGAGGTGGAGGTAGTTCGATGGGTGCTAGAGGAGGTAGCAATAGTGGTAACAACATAGGTAGACCATTTATTCGTTGTCGTCACTGTAATGGGAATCATGCTTCACATGAGTGTAGGAAAGCGGTGAAAGTGTCCGCTGTCGTAGACAATTTTAGTGACAATAGTAGAGGGGACAACAATGTAGGGAGTCAGAACCAAGGTTTTAACAACCCACGGAATTTTGGTAGAAGTAGAGGTGGTCAAAACCGAGGTAGAGGTAGAGGCAGAGGTAGTAATAGTCCGGTTATTAAAACCGAGAGTAGTAGCTGTTGTGTTAGGTCGGATGGCGTAATGGCGAAGATCGGAACATGTCTCTTTCCGTATGCAAATCTTCCAACGGCAGATGGTAGAGTGAATGGCACGAACGTAATTGTAATGAGGGATACAGGTTGTACAGGTGTGGTAGTTAAGCGTAGTTTAGTTACGGATGACCAGTTGGTAGGTAAACAGTCACCATGTATGTTGTTAAATAAGTCGGTAGAGTACGTGCCAATAGCGAGAATAGATGTAGATACACCTTTCTTTAAAGGGACAACAGAGGCACTATGTATGGACGACCCGATGTATGATTTAACGATAGGAAACATAGAAGGTTCAGTACTTCCGGTAGTGTCCGATTTTAGCAGTAGCATAAGTAATGCAGTAGAGACCAGAGCGCAGGTTCAGAAGCAAGCTCAGGCTTTTAGAAAATTAAAGGTTCCTGCAGCGGTAGGTGACATATTCAAAGTGGAGTTTATAGAAGAACAAACTCAAGACGAGTCATTAGGTCCTTGTAAAGTGAAGGCCAAGGATGGTGTAGTGAAGAAGTGTAAAGGGTCCGGTAGTTGTATGTTTGTACATAAAAATTGTTTATTGTACAAAGAATTTGAAGATAGTGATGATAGACAGTTTCACCAATTAGTGGTATAATACCCAGTATAGAACGACAGTGCTTAAGGTAGCTCATGAGTCGATTATGGGAAGTCATTTAGGCGTAAAGAAAACATCAGATAGAGTATTGGCAGAATTTTATTGGCCAGGCGTTAGTGGAGATGTAGGTATTGTATGTCCTGCGATGTATGCCAAAGGACAGTACCAAAAGGTCGAGTGACCAAAGTACATTTAGGTCAGATGCCACTGATAGATACACCATTTTAGCGGGTAGCCGGAGACATAGTTGGACCAATTTTTCCAGTGTCGGATAGGAAAAATAGGTACATTTTAACCATGGTAGACTATGCAACTAGGTATCCGGAGGCAGTAGCATTGCCCTCAATTGAAACTGAGAGAGTAGCTGAGGCATTAGTTGATATGTTCAGTAGGCTAGGTGTACCAGAGGAAATGCTGACTGATTGTGGGTCACAGTTTACGTCAGAACTTATGGCTGAAGTTAGCAGGTTATTGTCTTTGCGTCAAATCACGACAACACCGTATCACCCTATGTGTAACGGGTGAGTCGAACGATTTAACGGGACGTTAAAGCAAATGTTACGGCGTATGTGTACAGAGAGACCCAATGATTGGGACAAGTATCTCAATGCTTTGTTGTTTGCATTTAGAGAGGTTCCACAAGAGAGTTTAGGATTTTATCCGTTTGAGTTATTGTACGGTAGATCAGTTAGAGGTCCCATGAGGATTCTTAGAGAGATGTTCGCAGTTGAAGTAGATAGTGATGAGGTTAAGACTACATATCAGTATGTTTTAGATCTGAAGGAGAAACTAGAGGAGACTTGTAAGATAGCTCAAAGTCAGTTAGTTAAGGCAAGTACCAAGTACAAACGATACTATGACCTAAAAGCTAGAGCTAGGAAAATTAAGATAGATGCCCAGGTGTTACTGTTACTCCCGACCGACAATAACAAGCTGTTATTACAATGGAAAGGTCCGTTTTACGTGAGAGGCATAGTGAACACTATGGATTATCGTTTCGAGATAAACGGAAAGTTAAAGACCTTTCATTCGAATATGCTGAAAGAGTATATCAGTAGAACCGATAATGTGCAACAAGGGGTGTTAACTGTAGTTAATGTTGCAGTTATTGAGGATAGTGAGGAAGGCAGTAGTGAGGACACTAGTCCCATGTATTTTCCCACTAGTGTAGGTAAGGAGACAGCAGCCGATGTAGACATATCGGGCATGCTTAGTGTAGAGCAGCAACGAGAGCTGGGTAGTTTACTCTCGGAGTTCAGTGATGTCTTGTCCGAAAACCCGGGGCAGACAGATGGAGTGCAACATGATATTGTACTCACATCAGGGGAACCAATTAGAATTAAGGGGTATCCCATTCCATTTCACTCCCGATCAATTGTTAATGAGGAGGTGAAAGACATGTTGAAATTGGGTGTCATCGAAACTTTAAGCGCTCCTTTTTCATCCCCAGTCGTACTTATTAAGAAGAAAGATGGGTCAATTCGATTCTGCATCGATTTTAGACAGCATAATAAACGTACTTTGATGCAGAGCCAATGCCTTATATTGAGGAGGTATTCTCTAAACTTGCGGGATATTCATATTTCTCCAAGTTAGACCTCAGTAAAGGTTACTGGCAAGTCCCACTTTCAGACCAAGCTAAAGAGATGACCTCTTTCGAAACTTCACAAGGACTTTTTAAGTTCAAGGTCATGCCCTTCGGTCTCGTAAACGCCCCCAGCAACCTTCTGTAGGTTGATGAGGAAAGTCTTGAAGGATTTGTCCAACACAGACAGTTTTGAAGATGACATCCTGGTTTCTACAACAACATTTGAAGACCATATTAAGGCTCTACGTAATCTGTTGGAACGGCTACGCCGGTTTAAACTGACTGCAGAACCTAGCAAGTGTCACATAGGTTACGCAGATATAGAGTTTCTGTGTCATGTTGTCGGAAGAGACCAAAAATTGAAACCCAACCCCGACAAGGTTAAGGCAATTGAGGAAGCACCAAGACCCGAGACAAAGAAACAAGTTAGGTCATTTTTAGGGTTGGCGGGTTTTTACAGGAAGTTCATCCCAAACTTTTCGGCTATAGCTGCACCTTTGTCAGACTTGACAAAGAAAGGTCAACCCAATAGTATAACTTGGGGTGGGGGTGGGGGTGGGGGGGGGGAAGCCAGGAGCGAGCTTTTATCTCTTTAAAGGGGAGTCTGGTCAAAACCCCAATACTAAAATTACCTGAGCTTGACAAGGAGTTTATCCTCAGAACGGATGCCTCCGATTTAGGGGTGGGTGCAGTCCTACTGCAAGAGCAAGATGGGTGTAGTCTCCCCGTGGCTTACGCAAGTCGGAAACTACTACCCCGGGAATGTAACTACTCTGTTATCGAAAGGGAGTGTCTTGCAGTAGTGTGGGGTGTCAGTAAATTCCACCGATATTTTTTTGGTAAGGAATTTGTCTTGGAGACTGACCACCAACCGTTAGCTTATATGAACAAAGCAAAGGTAGCTAACAGTAGGTTAATGAGGTGGGCACTGACTCTGCAGCCTTACCGGATGAAAATTAAAGCGATCCGAGGAAAGGACAATATTGGGGAAGACTATTTAAGTCGCCGCACATATTGACAGGTTTAATGCAATAGTATAATAGTGTATTGCAGTGTATTGTACAATAGCAGTTTAAATCATTTTGTTGAATTTTAAAAAGTGTAGCACTTTCTTTAAGTGTCACGGGTAAAGCGTATTGGTCGTATTTAGCTCTTGTAAGCTGTTAGTTACACCCTAATCCATTGTTAAGTTGGAACAAATTCACAATATCTATGATATATTCAGGTAACTCGGAAAAGCGTGCACATTTTAAGAAGCCGCAATAGGGTGCCCGGAAGGGCCGTTTAATAAGTTTAGTTTCGTGCTAATGCATGTAAACGTATAGGTCTATCTCCTTTGAAAGGCAAAATTGTGTAAGGGTCCTTTCGTGTAGATTTTAATACTGCGAATTTAGCCACGTATGTCACGGACTGAGCGGGGGAAATAATGGTTTGGGCGTAACGTTTGCTATAAAATCCATTGTCTTCTAGTTCTGGCCGGGATGGCTCGATAGTTGCTTTGTTTGGAGCAGGAGTTGGACGGCGTAATTATTGTAATTGATCATTAATTGTAAAATAATATTAATTTGATAAAAGTGGATAATAGGTGCATTAGTTAACGTTGGCGTATAACTCAGTGATTGTAATACACGATTGTTAACATTAGTTAACAATGAGATGAGTGACTAGTATAAATGTTCGACGTATATACATAGCGTTGTATAATATGGGCTTTAGTTGACATACATGTGTGCATGCATAACTCAGTGAGTGTAATATACGAGTGATTTGATAACGTTGTATATTACATGTATTAGGGGCATTGGTTAATAGCGACGTACATGGCGTATACATGGCGTTGTAGAATATGTATACATTGCTACTCATCATTAGTACAGCTTACATATATTTATTAAATAATGATTTTTTTGGGTAATGATAATTATGCAAGATGGTTATGTTTATCAACCAACATCTAAAATGTATGTATAACTACAGCCCAAGCCATCCAGAGTTGGATATAAGCCATCCAGGTTTGGATTCAAGCCATCCAGGTTTGGATATAAGCCTTCCGGAGTGGAGCCAAGTGTCCACGCATAACGTTAAGAGCGGTGGAGACGGTCCCCGTACCTGCGCAACATGGCCAGGTTCTAGTAGCGATAACCCCCGGGACACGAGGTGGGCCCGTTATCAGTCCTCACTGGAGGAATATTATCCACAACCTCAGTGGAGATTAATCTTCATACATATCATGTCATCAACCCTTTTAGAAGGCATTTGATGACAATCACTCATTGGATTCGCGCATCATCATCTTCATGAGCTCTCGCGCATCACAGTTATCGCGCTAGATCATAAATCAACATTGTTATAACTTTAACAACACTTTAGTGTCGTATATAATCAGTCGACACATTCAGTATTTGTTACAATACTAAGAACGTCTTAAACGTTCATGAGAACATTCTTTTCATATTTCATCTGTGTATTCGCTTGTTTTGTTTTTTAGATAATTTATATATATTTATCATATTTTAAAAGTTGCATTAAACGCATTAAACGTCATTGATTCTTTCCTGAGTTAGCCCCAACCACTAGGGTCATCTTGCGATACTAGGGTGCACCGAACCTCACACTTACCCTACTGTCAACCCAATTAAACGGGACAGTGTAAATAAAGAAATCCCCGCCACGAACTATTCTCTAACCAACAAGGCAGCATTAATAGGCAGTATAAGTAAAACACAAATATTCTCGTGTATGTATAGATACAAAAGAAACAATAGCATAGAAAGCCACACAGAAGGTACTCAATGACTTGGCAGAAGCCAGAGCAACAAGACAAGACTGCCGACAAACATCAAACTTCACCGTCCTTTTGGGATTTAGGTAGACGTCATCATAGGGCCCACAGCCTGTCCGGTCATCGCACGATCATAGTGGCGAACTGTAAATGGGCCCACTACCTAGCATGAAGTGCGTTGCAAAATGATAGAGTCATAACCTCTTTTGATAAATCTTTTAACAAGTTTAACAAAGATAGTATGAAAGTGATCATGTCCAAGGATCTTACTTAGTAAATCACGTCACCATAGAAGTCAGGTTGTGATAGTCCTTATCGCATAAGAGTTCTTAAATTACTTTTATATTTGGAAAGAAAATCAGGCTTACGATAATAAAATGTTGCAAAGGTTTTTCGAAGTTTATGGTAACGGTAACACGGATTGAGTACCCTTTTAGTTATACAAAGATTACGAATATTTAAGTCCTCAACTCGAGTAATGCTCTTGAAAAACGAATAGGTTGAGACACATACACCCCATAAGAAGTTGCTCGGGGAACATCCCCATCCAAGTGGGGATAATTAACAATGTCAAAATTAAAATCATCTCTCTTGTCATAGATTTTACTAATTATTTCACCATTTTCAATCGAGAGATCTAAATCAAGAAAAGAAGCGTTATTATCAGATGTATTAGCTTTGTTAAGCTGAAGTTCTTTAGGATAAATATTATTAACCATAGTTGGAAAGAAAGGGTTAGGATTAGGGTTAGGGTTCCAAGTGGGGATAATTAACAATGTCAAAATTAAAATCATCTCTCTTGTCATAGATTTTGATAATTATTTCACCATTTTCAATCGAGAGATCTAAATCAAGAAAAGAAGCGTTATTATCAGATATATTAGCTTTGTTAAGCTGAAGTTTAAAGTCGGACCCCCGTTTTGAAAACTTATAACTGTTGGGACTGGGGTAATGAGTCACCTCGCTATGTTCTGGAGTCTTACTTGATGACTGCACTTATTTTAACACGTCCTATAATGCACTGTCAACATCCCAGTGGTGTTTAGCTCCGTGTGCTATTACAAACATGTAAGGGATCCCCTTTTCAGTATTTATTGACATCCACACTAGCGTTTGTTTAGTGCTGTGTGGTGGCCATGATCAAGCCCATTTTGTGTTGCTTTAAAATAGAATATCGCTTAAGCCGGTGCTAGGAGGCGTGCAAGGTGTTATAATGAAACTCTCATGAACAGACTCAATAAAACCGAGTCTGCTACTTTTCTGTCTTGTTTGTGTGTGTTGCTTCCAAAGGTTTTTTCAGTATTTATTGACATTCACACTAGCGTTTGTTTAGTGCTGTGTGACGGCCGTAAAAAGTCGCCCCGACTACAAATCAGTAGTGTTTTTTTTATTACTGGTCCTTTGGGATCATCAAACATATTCTATGTTGCTTTAAAGTAAAATATCGCTGAAGCCGGTGCTAAGAGGCGTACGAGGTGTTGCATCTTATAATTACCTCTCATGAACAGACTTATAAAACTGAGTCTGCTACTTTTCTCTCTTGTTTGTTTGTTGCTTCTAAGGTATCACCGTTTCAGTATTTATGCACACACCACTGAATTAAATGCACCGTATAGCTTAATTAACTATATCTAAAGAGACATGCTCATTGTCGCTAAAATATAAAAGACAATAATTGTAGCATTACAGTATGTATTAAGTGTCGATCGTTTAAAATGTCTTGAAATAAAAGTTTGCGTGCCGAAACACAGGGTCTAACAGTATCAACTAGAATGATCACTAAATGTTAATGTAACTACAACAATGGTGTCCAGTCAGAAACAAACTTCCAACTATCAATTGGTAAACATCACAATCCGTTTACTGAAGGTGTTGTGTAACAAGTCTGAAATGTCCATATTCTCAGAAATCAAGGGCAATTACGTCAGCTTCTCGTCAGTTGTGCTTATTGTCAAACCCTACAGTGATGTTATTGAATGTTAGCCTTCTATCCCATTTATTTTGAACTTGTCTGAGTCTTTTTGATATAAAACTACACAACAAATTTGTTGAAAATCGGAACCAATTTTCTTTCGTCATTGTGTATAAAAGCTTACATTTGCATTTTTTAATAGGCAAGGGCAATAACTCAGAAAGGAATAGGCCAATTTTGCTCTTTGTCAAACCTGTTGAATATCTCATTAATTTGAAATCTCGCACTAAATCAGTTCACTAAAGTTACTGCCACTCAAGCTGAAATTTGCTTTTTTTTTAAAAACAATAATAAAGCGCAAAAAGTCAGTAAAGAAAATGCCAATTTTGCTCATTGTTGAACTTATTGGAGTGTAACGTAATGAGGTATGTATTCTGAAAAAATGAATAACATTTATCCAACCAATATCTGTTAAAAGGCGGAGAAAAATTCTTGCGGGTGTTTACACAAACTGAATGATGTTTTATTCAATAATCAGGGGCAATAATATGGCATGTGTCAATTGTGCTAATTGTTAACTTGTCAAAAATATTATCTTATTGATATAAAGCATTACAATAAAGGTGGTGAAAATTAGAATATGACAAACACTCGCATTGTTTTATAATGTTTATTTACACACTCTAACAAATTGTTATTCGTATAGGTTAATATAGTACATATTCCATTATAACTTAAATATATCTAGATTCGAAACACATTTGCTTAACTGCCCTTTAAATTACTCAATCGCGCTGCGCTTAGGTTTATAGTTCACATATTGCATAACCGCTCATATATCAGTCCTCCCCATCTCGCTCTTGTTTCTCTGTGTATTCTTAGTTTTATACGTTATTTGTAGACAGGGACGTAGACTAAACGAGAAGTATTCATTACAACCCTTTTAAGAATATTGCAGCGTGTGTAGTATAGTTGTATAATGCATATGATGTTTTGTTTTACGTGATAGAAGCAACAAGCACAACCAAGAGAATAAAATAGCAGACTCAGTTTTATTGAGTCTGTTCATCAGAGGTAATGTAAGAAACAACATTTCTCACACACCCTAGCACCGGCTTAAGCGGTATTCCACTTCAAAGTCACCAATTTTGGGCTCGTAGGACCAGTAAACATAACACTACTGATTCGTAGCACGGGGAGACTTTTTACAAAGTTATTGTGTACTCGAGCCGCAATTTGCCTTTTTTCAATAATGAAGGACAAATGCTGAGTGAGGCAAGTGTCAATGTTGCCCATTGTTGAACTTATCTTCTTGGTAAAAGTCTTGGTAAAAGTCTTCAAATAAAATTTGGTAAAAGTCAGAAATCGTTTACTATATTCATTCTTTTAAAATGGAAAACACTATTTAGGGACGAGACAAAGCAATGCCTATATTGCCCCCATCAAACCTTGTTTAGCAGGGTAGCCCCCACTAAACTTTGTATTTATTTACATTTTAATGATAAAATGTTGTGTGTTTTTACTTACAGTAAACAAGAAATGACGTTTGCTTGCTGATTATTGATGTAAGTCCGTCAGGGACTGCTTCTGCAGCTTTGCATGCAAACAGTTTATTGGCATCATCTAACTGGACAGGTGATATTGTCAGTTGGTTCTTACTGGTAGTGTACAAATACCTTCCATCTACAGGGTTGATTGCACCATCAAACATCCAGGAATACGTCATACCGAGTCCATGATCAGTAGGTACTGTTGTGGATGTACTGTTGGTGCATGTCAGATTTACTTCTCCTCCAAACATCAGGATTCTGGTTTACCATTACAAAAGGGGTTGTTGGTGTTCCTAAAAGTAAAGTTGTTATATAATGCGTATATAACAAAGTAATGTTTATTTATTTATTCATTTTATTTCCTCCATTACAGAGATTACATAATATAATATTATGACGGTGCAAACAATGCATATTAAAGTAGGTGATGTGTGAAATATTTGAAAAAAGTGAAAAACATAGAACATGAACAATATGTACATAGATATATAAAAGATATCCAAAACATGTCTAATACATATTCCTCTCTTGTTAGAACCTTTATTCACGAAACGAAATATAGAACGAAACGAAAGTAGACAAAGGTTCTGGAGGGGAATGTAATCATATATATTTAACTACAGTATCCTGGTCCGTGAGTAGACTAATGTAATACGCAATTGACTAACTCTAAGAATTGCCAATATTGCAGGTTTGTCTGCTAGTATGTTAATTTGCAACTTATACAAACACATATTGAGTTACATTTTTTATAAAGTGATATGACTGAATTAGAAAAGCATAATAATTAGTTGAAGACAATGTGTCAAAAAAGGGTATGCTAGATCCAAGCATGACATTATACATCTCTTTGCCAGGAAGCGTAATAAAGAGGTTAAATTGTACAATATCTAAGATCAAATATATTTTTGTCTCGACAACGAAAAGGCTTCGCATGTTGTTGTTGAATGTTCGAATATGTCATTTACTTTAAAGTGGCACAACAAACATTCACTTTCATTGGATTGTCTAACATGAACCCACAGTTTAATTATATACAACACCAAACGAATGTCTGAGCTTGATCGGGGAATATCCCATAATACAGCTGACTTAAGTATTGGATGAAGACGCCGGAATCTCTGGAAATCTTCATCTTCACTCAGTCTCAGTTCCCACGATTCAACCTAGTGAATATTTACATTATTTAAAACAATTTTCTTCCATTTATATTTTGACGGAAAATGTCCACTATTGACATAATCCGTCAAAAAGTGCTGTAAGTTATATTTACTTAGTATGGTAAATATATCGGGAATAAAACCGTATTGGTCCTTGAAACCCTTCAGAACAAAATGGTGTAACCTAATGTCAAATATCCTTCTAGACAGTAAGTTTAGCGGCGTAGAGCATAATTTTTGTAAAAAACACAATTTCCTTTTATCAATTTCCGACACCATTGGCATCCAACCTAGAGTACTCAATGCCATGTCTGTTCTAGTGCGCATATGCAACTTCTGAGTACATTTTGCAGCTAATCTTATAAATTTTTCGGGTAATAAAATGTCACATCCTTGCATGTGTGACCATCATTCGCACCCGTAAAGAAATTAAGGAAATGATATCTTCTTTATAAGATTTGCAAGAGTCTTAGGATTTATCAAATTAAAATCAGTCTCTATGTTAAGCAATGAAAATAGAGATGCTCTACCCTTTGAACATATACTTTCAATACCTTTTGAACATTTTAAATGCGGGACAATATCTATACCTACATGTTTTGCTTGCATGGTTTGTTCAATACATTTTTCTCCAATCATAATATCAACAGCAGCTTTATTGTTTTTATTTTTACTACATACTAGAAAATTGCACATTGAATCGCTATAGAAAAATCTCCATTTATGCGCGTAGTCATTGGCGATATCTAGACAAGACTGCAGATTTAGTGCATTAGGACATACTAAGGTAATGTCGTCGGCCAGTGTTGGGGCAACACAATTTACGCTACCAATAAAACAACCAAGTCCGCTGCGCTCTAGATCATCAAGAAGAGTGTTGATGTATAAGAGATAGTACCAACTAGACATTACACCTCCTTGGCGTGTTCCCTGCAATAAGGTGAATGGTTCGGATTTTATACCATTTACTAAAACGCAGCTTGTCATACCACTGTAACACTCTATTATTACGCGAAGGGCTTTTCAAGAGATGCCAAATTGTTTTATCTTGTAAAAGAGGCCATTATGCCAAACAGTGTCAAATGACCCTGATGTATCTAACAGGACCATAAATGGACTACTTCAATGTTGGAACATATAGTAAATTGTTTCGCGAAGGTTAAATGATGTTGTTATCGACCCGAGATATTGTTGGTAGCCGTTTTGCTGACTGTTTGTGAAGCTAATTCTACGTTGTTAAGTCCATTTTTGAACTCTAAATGATTTTACTTTTTCGAAAACTTTGTAGATAACAGGTAAGATAATAACCGGTCTATAGCTTACCGTGTTACTTCTACATTTGCCTTCTTTTAATATAGGTAAGATAATGCCGATTTTTAGATCGGACGGTACGTGTTCTGGATAGAAAATCATATCATAGAGATGTGTTAGATAGCGTACCTTAGATGGCCATTTGCTATTAGGTCATGACCTCCGGATTTATTTAATTTAATGGAGCCAATGACTTCATGTACTTCTGAAAACTCAACAGGACCGCTGAGGATCTTGTCAGTAGCATGTTCGTTTGATTTAAAAAACCTGTCGATATGAGTATCAATTTCGTTTTTAAAATCTTCGTCAAAATCTTCATTTAATACAGGAATGAAAACACTTTCCTAGTGGTTTTTGAAGGCGCCTGCGATCTCGCCAGGTTTCCTGAGAACCTTACCATCTACGTTTATGTCTCTTATGATATTGGAGCGTCTTTTCCTTTTCTTATTTAGAATTTGCCAAAATGTTTTTGAATCAATCTCTGCACTTTCTTCCAGCTCATTATAAAATCTGCTATTACACTCTGAAATTGCATTTTCCTGGATATTTTTGAATTGTCGTTTAGATAATTTGTAGTTTGTGTAATATGAATGAGTATGGTCCCTAGGCCTTCCTTCAGAGATCCACGCTCGTCTTAACTGTCTCTGGGTTGCGTGTGCTTGTCTGACCTCTGAGGTCCAGTAGGGCTTTGCGTGTACATTTGGTTTTAATTTAGGCAAGGTCTTAATTGCGGCCGTATGAATAGAATGAACAATGTGTCTGTACATTTCATCTACGTCATGATTTGAGCAAATATCTAGGTTTAAAATATCACGTTTCGATAACTGCAGACATCATCATCAATTGCATTGCACACATTAATAACATGTTTTTGGTCGCTACTAAGTATAATGAAATCAAGCGTTTTCTTAGTGAACGTAAACGAACAACCTTCTATATTTGCGAAAAACAGCAAGTTGTTATGAAGAAACCGTTTTAATAAGCAACCTCTTTGATTATCTACTGTCGAATTACATATATCAACATTGAAATCCCCCGTTAGTATGACATTTCCCTTTTCTGAATATATTTCCAATAGGGACTGCACTGTATCTAGACACTCTTTGTATTCATCAAAACTATAATTTACTGAGGGCATAAATGTAGATTCATTAGGAGAGTTAATTATTTCTACGCCAACAATTCTATCAGAAAATGTTTGCACTATGTCTCTTATGCAATATGCATAGTGTTTCTTATACACAATTGCACTGCCACCTTTACCACATCTCAGACCCTGACTGTTAGAGGCATCGCATGTAGATATATATGTATAATCAGTATGAATAGAGTTTAAAAACTCTGTATTATTTTTCTTTAGTTTATGCTCAGTTATAAGAGCAATTTTTATATCGTACTTGTCTAGCAAGTCACCGAGACTAGCTGCAGACAACATGATGCCCCTAACATTCCAGGTCAGAGTTCTGCAATCGATTTTATTAACATGAGTGTGAATGACACAGGTGAATAGCAAAATCGCAACAAGTTCTACGATACTAAAATAGCGTATGTTAATCATCGCCTTCATATTGATGTCCGTTATGTTTTTTATAGTCAAACTTTGATACCCATTCGTTAGTACCACACCACTTTCTACAGTGCATTCGTTTCATCCAAAAACTCTTATCTTCAAGTAAATGACTATCAGACTTATAAACAGTTATTTTAGCTCCTAAACAACGTCTTCTACTTTCAAACATATATATTCCTACCACCTCTACTCTTCTGTCAGTAATATACTCTTCCATTTCGGCACGGTTTGAATCAAAACTGATTCCACCAACATAGTATCTGACTGCCTTTCTTCGTACAATACTGCCAAAGGACGGTATTTCGGTGTGTTCTTGGTTCGATCTAGCAGTTCTATAGTGAGATTGATAAGTGGCTGTTGGTTTCCTATAGTTCCGGCTGTTTCATGTGTTTGGTTATTATTGGCATCGAAGGAGTTGTGTTTTGTTTGTCTATCTTCGTATGTGATCCTCGTTTCTATCGCCTTTCCTATACTAATGCGTTCGTTAGTTAAGGCGCATCCATTAGCACCCGTCTGCTTATCTTGTTCCTTAGACTGTGTTTTAGGCGTTTCGGCTTTGTTTTTTGTCTTTATCGTGTTTTTTGCTTTCTGCATTCAGTTTAAGTGCTTCCAAATAGAGCTTCTTCTGACTTTCGCCTTTATCGCATTCTTGAGTCTTCACTTCTATTTCAGCAGGTGGTTGGATTGGGGCAGCATACAATAAATCCATTGATGTACTTATGGTACCCTCAGGTCGCACAGCCATACTTTCAATCGTTCTGTCGTGGATTCGTTTATGGCTCGCCTGTCCCTTAATCGATTCCATTTTATCAAATATGTCAAGTCTGTCATTTAACTTTCGTATTGTGTCTATAAACATCTTGTTCTGGTGTTCTACAACTCCTATACGTAGCCTGTAATCGTAAACTTCAGATGATAGTTTCAGAAACTCATTCTCAAACACCTCTAACCGTGTATTACTAACAGCTATCTTATTTGCGTCAGCTGCTCTTTCGCATTTTACGGCTTCCATTTCAATTTTAAGAGCTCTCACATCGGCCTGGAGTCCAGCAAGTGCTATCTGAGTTATAACACTGTGATTAGTATGGTTTGGCATAACCTTTAAAGGCGTATTTGTAACACTGTCAATTACTAAGGCGTCTAGGTCGATTGTTTCTGATTTAATAGTTGGTTTCCTTCTCACAAACAGACCAATCACAATTTTTGGATCTTTATTGCCTATGAATTCGTGCAGAGAGTAACAGTCACGAGCATACTTCACTGCACTGGTCGATGAATTGGTAGAATTCCTTCCAATCAATTCCCCAGTGGGACAAACATGTATATGTCTAGCGCGTCTTGCCAGAATCTCTCTATATGTCGCAAGAGGTGACTCAAAATTTACCAGCTGTATGACGTTATTAACGATCTTACGTGTTTTGATTTATGGGGCGTCGCGTTATCGTGCAATGCTTTGCCCGCTTCCAGCAATTGCCTACGCTTCTTCCCCACCATTGTTCTCATATTATTCTGTAGACATATATATAGATCCTGTCTGTACACAATAGTTCTTTCACTTTTTCAACTTTAAAAGGGTATATGGCTGAAACATGCAGTCATAACTATGGCTCATCTGAAATGTCTTTAACACCACCTATAAATTGCTGCACCCACATATAACCTGTTTAAAATGTTGGAGATCGCTGAGCCCGATACTTATATTTAGATAACGGCCCATTGGAAATGTTGTCTGCAAGTTTTTCATCCACTTTACGAGCATCTTTTTGTTTTACTTATATTGTCTATTAATGCCGCCTTGTAGTTTAGAGAATAGTTCATGGCGGGGATTTCTTTATTTACACTATCCCATTTTATTCGAATCATAGTAGATTAAGTGTGAGGTTTGGTGCACCATAGAACCTGGTTTAAACCCCCAGCGGCCTTTTTTGCCACTGGCCGTTTTAAGGCGGTAGCCATATTGTCAACCCCATTTGTGTTTGTGACGTCATATGTCTTTATTCCTTATTAACATTGCCATTCATGTTTGTCCTTTTGCGTTTTTTGGGTTTACTGTGTTCTTTGAAAGCTTCATATCCCGTTCGACTTACTGCTCTGGCTTCTGCCAAGTCATTGAGTACCTTCATTGTGGCTTTCTAGGCTATTGTTTTTTTTGTATTATATTTACACGAGCATATTTGTGTTTTACTTATATTGCCTATTGATGCTGCCTTGTTGGTTAGAGATTAGATCATGGCGGGGATTTCTTTATTTACACTGTCCTGTTTTAATGGGATGACAGTAGGGTAAGTGTGAGGTTTGGTGCACCCTAGAACCGCTTTAAACCCCGAGTGGCCTACTTTGTCACTGACCGTTCCAAGGCGGTAGCCCTATTGTCAACCCTTTTGTGTTTGTGATGTCGTTTGCATTTATTATTGCTTTTGCCTTCTTGTTTGTCTGTTTGCGTGTTTGTGGTTGACTGTCCTCCTTGAATGCTACTTTCCCTGTCCGATCTTTTTATATTTCTTTTTACACTTATATTTATATATGCACCTTGCTCACCGCGTCCAAGGCGTTCGATGTGCGTGCCGATGACGTCATGTCAATATGATGTCACTGATACTCACTGATATTATATTGTATCAGTTGAATCGGCAAGAAATCAGTGTGCATGTTTACCAAATTTCATAAACAATCCTCCAATAGTTATTTAGATACCTTATATAGTTGCAAAATTGAAAAGAAATGATTGTCTAGCATTTGTTTATGCAAAGCAATGACATCATAGAGTATGTTGTCTATTAGTTTTATAATACAAATATAACAAAGTAATGTTTTTCTATCATGTGTATCTTACTATACAATTCATCATAGTATTTCTATATTAAAAAGTATTGCAAGTATATTACAAAGTAAGGTACGTTTAATGCTTTAATATATCAAACTTATGTTTGTTTAGGATTGTATATCATAAAGCAATGTAAGCTTAATAAGTGTGTATTACAAATCAATGTAAATGTATTACATTTGTATATAAGACTTTAAGTTTGTTCATCACATAAAATGGCGTCTGGCAGTGTAATAATGGCATGACATGAATCTCATAATACACTAATGGTATAACTTAACTTAACGTCATGTAAAGATAGTTTAAAAGCTAATCCATTATTGAATTTATTAAAATCGTTGGCAAAAATACCATATGCTCGAAAAGTTTGCCAACGAGTTTGATAACTAAGCATAATGTAAGAGTCTCTACAAGGTATTGTAAGTCTAGTATCTGTATATTACATAGTAGCGAAGTATAGAAAAGTTAAGTAAGTGTATCATTGGTTTATTTCAAAGTAGTGTACGTCTGGTGTAAATTACAAAGTAGTCTTAGTGTAGTAATTGTATATTACGAAATAGCGTATTCTAGTATTTGTTTATTACAAAGAAGTGTAAGTATAGTATTTGTATCTTACACAGTAGCGTAAATCCAGTATTTGTACATTTCAAAGTTAGGTAAGTCTAGTATTTATACATTAGAAAGTAACGCAAGTCCAATATTTGTTCATTAAAAAGTAACGTAAGTTCAATATTTGTATTTTACAAAGTAGCATAAATCAGGTATTGGTATATTACAAAGTTAAGTAAGTCTAGTGTGTGTATATTACAAAGTAACGTAATAGTCTATTATTTGTTATTTACAAAGTTAAGTAAGTCTAATATTTGTATATTACAAATTATTATGTTTGTTTGAAGGGTATTTCACGTTATTTTTAGCACACGCTAGGCCATATATTACTGTCGATTGGTTTGTTAGCGGAAGACAACCACAATTTATTTTCCTTAGGTAGAACCAGTACAGTATACGTTCCACCATCCGTAGGAATCGACACTTTCACACTTTCCAGTAGGATATTACAAAGTAACGTAAGTCTATTATTTGTATATTACAACGTAACTTAAGTCAAGTATTTGTAAGTCTAGTATATGGTTATTAGCAATATCGTAAGTCCTTATTGTGTATAATACAAAGTAACGCTAGTCTAGTATTTGTATATTAACAGTAATGTGAGTCTATTATTTGTATAATACAAAGTAACGTACGTCTAGTATATGTATATTACAAAGTAAGTAAGTCTAGTATTGCTTTATTAACAGTAACTTAGTCTAGTATTTGTATTTTACCAAGTAACGCAAATCTAGTATTTGTATATTTACAGTAACTTAATTTTAGTAGGTATATATTAACAGTAACGTTAGTCTAGTATTTAATTATTAACAGTAACTCAGGGCTAATATGTGTATACAACAAAGTAACGCAAGTCTAGTGTTTGTATATTTCTATAGCAATGTGAGTATAGTATTTATATTTTCCAAAGTATTGCGAGTATAATTTGTGTATAATATACATTATTGCAAGTCTAGTATTTGTATATTACAAGGTAAAGAAATTCCAGAATGTCTACATTTCAAAATATAGTTAGTCTAATATGTGTATATTACAAGGAAATGTAAGAGTATTTGTTGTATATTACAAAGCAGTGCAAGTATATAAAAGTTGTTAAGTCTGATATTTGTATATTGCAAAATAATGTAGTTTTCAAAGTATGTGTAATTAAAGGGGGTTATACATAGGACTTCCATTACGTGGTCCGAGTATTAACTTTCGTACCCCATCCAACTCCTTCTCCAAGAAGCGAACACGGGGTTGGCTCGGGTATGAAATAACACCTTAATTTCGACTTAAAAAGTTCGCATATTGTAAAGTTAAAACATGTAATAGGTAATTTTAAACAGGTTATCGTTTCCAGTAAAACATATTTTTATTATTGTTGAAATATCCGTTTTAAAATCCTGCTTATATAAGCTTTCCCATCGCTTATTGGAATTGAGGCGGGACCACGTAATGATTACAAGAAAAGTAAAACGCATGCGTTATATGTAGACGATTTTTAATAATGGGTAAGTTTGTGGAGGCTTTGTTCAAGTCACATACCGGTAGTCGTCAATATGGAGATGACAGGAAGGTAAATTGAAAAATTGAAGAATTAAAAGACACTGTATGAATACAGATAAGTATTTATTTGGTCTTAGGTATACATTATTATGCGTGTTAAAGGGAATATATTCAAATATTTTGAAATAAACGATTTACACCTGAGCTATAACAAAGGAAATTTCAGTGACCATGCTACAATATAATATAAAAGTCATATTTACTTAAATTTTACAAGTGATTATCTATTTATGTTCATGTTTTAGTTGTATTCAGGCTCAAAACCGCTTCGGAGTTGCAGTCAGCTTTGTATTTTAAATGAATTACAATTTATAGAAAATACTTAATTTCTTTACTTCTTTACTTCATTATAATACTAAAATATAAATGGGTGCCGAAACGTCTAGGGTAAAAATTAAAATAGATGCCGAAACGGTTTGATGCCGAAACGTCTAGGTGCCGATTTGTCTAGGTGTCGAAATGGTTTGGTGCCGAAAAGTCCTGAATCGATCTTGATCACACAGACGCAAAACTTGAGAATTGTCTGCATTTATTAATAAGCATTTTTCATGTACTGATCATTGGGACCCTCCGCTTAAATTAGACTTATATACTATATACACAATATTTTTCGTCTAGAAAATGGTACTAGATATACCTGATAGGCGAGTTACCAAATACAGTTTGTGCATTTTTTATTAGGCACTGATAAAGCAAAACAGGAATTTCTCGGCGTGTATTGCAGACTTCTCCAAGGCGTTTATTGTACGCAACGTTATCTGGCATCATAAAGCAAGTAATATGGCGTCCACAATAAACCATACAGAACATTGGGATAATCTACGGCAATGGATGGCAATGGATCGACAAAGACTATTATTTTTATTTCAATTCTCGCCTAATAAATTTGTTAGTAAAGGCACTGAAAGAATGTTCTATAAGTATCATTTCTCTCGCTCTGGGACGTTTCTATGTAACCTATAAAGTGCCGATGATCCCGTATACGTCATTCAATTCCACAGTATATAATAAAACATATTTCTTCTATAAGTTTGTTTTTTCTTTGTAGGCTCTATGATACAGAATATGAAACCATAAGAGCTATGATTACCACTGCTAGAGGAGACCATACTATTTGTATAACTTGTTATGAAGATCTGTGAGAGTAACAGTCGTATAAATGAATTAGGGAAGCAAATGCATTTATCATACTTCAAGCGATCATAATTTACTTCAATATTCAGTTTAAAATGTGTTTACATTATATTCTAGCTGTTATCATATGGCCTTTCTCGAAGTCAAGTGGGTTTAGTCAAGGAAGTTAACAAAAGCATTTTCAATATATATACCTTCCACCCATTTTTTTCGTGTCCGAATTGTTATGGGTATAGCGGGGGATATACGTGGATGTTTTTTCGATTTTTTAGGACGGGAAATAGGGGGGGCATGCCTAAAAAAAAGACCCCCCCCTGTAAATCGGGGGTATTTTTTTCGTTGTTTTATGGATGGAACAGTAGATTTCAGCAGCACGTAGTGTTCAATTTTTGTTTTATTATGTGTTGAGGTATATAAAGCTGTACACTTGTAACGTTTGAACAGTGTGCTGAGTGTGCTTGTTAACTCATTCACGACCAACATCATGTCCATAGGAAATCAAATTGACACCTTAAGCGCAAAGCTTTTTTGTGTTGGTATCATAGTCTTTGTCTCAGCGCTTTATACAATTCTTCCAGAAAGTCCAAAAGCTGCTTGTTCAGCTCAAAAAATGAAACTTGAGGTTGTGGTAGATCGGCTAGCAAAATTGTTAAAGAAAGAATCAGAACCTCTTTTGACACTGTTCACATCGTGGAACGACAATGATGAAAAACATTTGGTGCACAACATGACATTTTTAAACTGGCTGTCGCTGCGCCCCTTTATTATTCCCGTGATTTTCACAAATGAAACTGGCGTTGCCGAAGAGGGCCGTAAACTAGGTTGGGAAGTTTTTCCTATTAGGGTGGCCGCCGCAGGAGGCATTCCGGTTTTGAAATACATGTACGAGGACGCTATGGATGCGTTCAATTCGACGTTTTATGCATACTGCAATGGGGATATTGTGTTTACCGACACACTGGTAGAGACTTTAATTTCTATAATAAATTCCGGCGTTGATCTAGCACATCCGACCCTAATTGTTGGTAAAAGAACTAATGTCGACAACGTCACGAAAGAAGAAGGTTCTTCTTGGGGAAATTTATCGGCAGTAGCAAAAAGCAGAGGTAAACTATTTTCAGGCTATGCCGAAGACTACTTTATTACCTCACGTTCCTATCCTTGGAATGATATAGCAGAAGTGGTGATAGGGCGTCGAGCTTACGACAATTGGTTAGTGTTCAATGCTCGACAAAATAAGCATATTGTGATTGATGCTACAAAAACAGTTTTGGCCGTTCATCAGACGACACAGGCCGGGAATTTCGAAGGTCATGCTCATAAAAATAGGGATTATAACCATATTTTGTTGATGAAATTGTACAGACGGATCAATTATGGCGCTGGAGTGGTGGAATGTATCGAAAGATATACAGACTTTGAAAATGGTGTCATTCGATTTAAAAGCAGGAATTTACCAAGGAGATGTGCTTTGTCAGATTCATTAAACAAGAAATAAAAACAAGAAATAACTTTAATGACAGTGTCTGTGTTTAGATTTTATTTCCATATAAACCTTGTTCAACTTGTTTTCTCAACAAACTTGTGCGTTCACAAATTTCATCATGAAATGTTGTATCGCCAAACGACTGTACTGTTCCGATTTGGCTGAAATATTCATCAAAATCCTCTATCGACGGACATGTAAATGGCTTTATATAACAATTTGTTCCAACAATATAACGTTTGACGTACTCCTCGGTTCTGGGCGATGTAAGTAGCAAATATCCCCAATGCTGCGGTTGGGACACACGATCAGTTACCAATGAAAATATCGCAAAATTGTCTCCTAGATTTAGTTTGATTTTTTCAATATCCTCCAAATACAATCCCGGAAAACTAAACATCCATCGCCTCGTGGCAATGATTTCTGTCTCATAGCGGTTCATGTAAGTTATTGCTTTGATATAAAATCTACGTCGAGCTCTCTCGTTCTTCAAGTTGATCTCTCCGATTGTCATTAACACGTCTTCTAGAGTGTTAAACCCCTGCTCAGAATTATCTCCGCACATGTTTCGTCTAACTCTTTCGAGACGAACTTCGAGCCATTTCGTCTGTAGTTCATCTTTCAATTTCGAATTAATCGTAACCAGTGGAACAACGTGTTTGCAGTTGTCCATCTTCTCTTTTCACTGATTAGCCGGCCGTCCGGCCGAGATAATATGTTGGGCATGATTATGACACATTTGTATTAGTTTTTTTGAGGTATAAAAGGTATATCACCCCAGTAACGTTCAGTGCTCTTACTAACTACGGGGATGAATACCAAATTTACTGCTAACGAAACTGACTACGTTTTTTACCGTGAATGTGATGTGAAGACGACTATACAAAAAGACAGAAATACTTTTCTGTTAACACGGCCCCAACACATCGACTTGGAAGCTGAAGTGCTTACTTTGATTGGGAGCGACGAATTCTTAAATTGGGAATTTGGGAGTACAGCGACAGCCATTCCCGCTACACATAATGTCTGTAATTTTGTATTGCAGAGAGCAGTTAATGTTAAAAGTAAATTTTGTGCAGAAATAAAAGCTAACTGGGTCCTGAATTCAAAACGCTCAATTTGGAAGGCGCCTTGCGATGTCTGGATTACTAGCGGTTCGAGGCTTTAACAACGTGTGTGACCAGTCTCACGCCTGTGCAACAGAAAGCGTGCTGTCTGCTCCGATGCCAAACACTGAATGTGCCTTTTCGCCATGTTACAATGGGTTCGCCTCGGGGTTTCGAGAAAGTGTTATGGGAGTGATTCCATTGGTTAATACTATCTTTGCTTCGAGCCATATTTTGACCTTAAACAATTAAACGATTTTGATTGGTTGTGGTATGGTATATAAGGCCCAACCCTCGCCTTTTCTGACAATTTAGTCTGTGACTTCGGTCAATACACATGGTCTCTTCTTGCTGCTGTCATCCACATCATGTCTTTAACAAATTTCACGATTTTAAAAAAGTACGACCCGGTTAGGCAACTGGGAGCAGGAGGCGAGGGGGAAGTTTTCCTGGCAGCCAGAAAATCTGACGCACAATTGGTGGCTGTAAAGTGTGCTTCTTGGAACCCAAGCAAACGAGATTTTCCTCGTGAAATCTTACATAACATATGGATCAAACGCTCTGGGCTAACGCGAGTGAACAAAATGATAGAGTGTGAAGCAGATTTGCAAACAGGGACATATATCATGATTTTGGAGTACGTCCCGGTTGACTTGTACGAATACGTTTGGGTCAACAGGCATTTGGACGAATCATGCTACAAGGACATAGTTGCTCAAATTGTTCTGGCTGCAATTGACATGCAGAATATAGGAATAGTACACATGGACTTAAAACTCGAAAACGTGCTACTCGATCCCGGGACAAATGAGATTCAGTTGTGCGATGTCAGTCGGTGTGCCCATGTTAAAGAACAATTCACTAAAATGGCCAACGCTGGAACGAAGGCATATTATTCCCCGGAAGCCCTAAAAGATGACAGATTCTATCCAACTCGTACTATTGTGTGGACAATCGGAATACTGACCTACTCGATTCTCCACGCCACGGAGGTTCCTTGGGAGCTATATACTAACGGAGCTGTCGACCGCCTAACTTTCGACCGACACATTTCCAAAGAGGCGATACACTTCGTGTTAACGTGCTTGGAACCAGACGTCAGAATCAGACTGGACTTAAAACACTTGGTGAATTTGCCGTGGCTGGCGGGCTTGAACATTTAGTAGATTATGGTTGTTATAAATGAACAGTATGATTGTAACAGCATATACATTTAATCATGTCAATAAAAGAGTGTCATGTTTATATATATTGAATACTGAGGTTTTAGACTTGATTTTTTCTCACGCAGTAAAAATACCCATACAATACAACACACAGTAAACGTATAGATCAAAGTTGCAGTTACAAGTTGGCCATACAATGAAAATATAGTGTCACTCCAAACTGACCGAGGTTTGGGCATGATTTCAATTTCACGCCAAAAACTCGCTTCAGATTGGTATTTTGTTCACATACAGTACAGCACACAGTAAAAGTATAGATCAATTCCGTATTTCTAGTTTCCAAAATGTGCAGTTACAAGTTGACTATACAATAATAAGATAGTGTTACTCCAAACTGGATGAGGTTTAGGCATGATTTCAATTTCACGCCAAAAGCTCGCTTCAGATTGGTATATTTTTCACATACAACACAGCACACAGTAAAAGTATAGATCAATTCTGTATTTCTAGTTTCCCAAAAGCACAGTTACAAGTTGACCATACAATAATAAGATAGTGTTACTTCAAACTGAATGAGGTTTAGGCATGATTTCAATTTCACGCCAAAAAACTCGCTTCAGATTGGGATTTTTCCACCCATCAGAATGCTATGATAGTGAAATACCAATTTCCAATGGCCAACTTCTAATCACTAATATCCCATATTTTCAGAACCGCGCAACGTTTGTGTAGCCAAACAAAACATACAGTATAAACTCACGACACTCAAGTGAACTAACGGTTAAATCTAATTGAAACCGTTAAAAAATCCACGGGATTTTCTGGGAACGTTGCTTTTCCAATAGGAATCTTAGTTTTCCCATATGAAAACGTTGCGTGACGTGCTGCCCAACTATGACGTATTTTTGTCATTTTATGACGTTGTCGACCAGAATTGGCAGTAAACAAGATTGAGTTACAATGGCGGTTGGACGTGTGCGTGCTATCTCTGTGTGTTTTTTGTGGAATATGTCTATAAAATGGAAGTGTTGAAGGAATGCAGGTATGATATTACATTAATGATATGTCTGTCTATTAAACTCTTTACTTTGGTAGAAATTCTCCGCTAACTTTTGATAGAATGGCCGTGTAAACAAACACATTGTTGAAACGACGGCGAGTCCACGTGTTGTATTTGAATGTATTGTAATGTACTTATTCTACTGTTTCAACAACAGTGGTTCAACTGTAGGGTTATATTTGAACATTCTTCATAGACCACGTTTGAAAGCGTGCTAATTTTAAATATGTTTCTACCAAACCCGCCGTTCGTGCCATGATATGAAAACCTAAACAAACAGTGATCTCCCAACACGGCCAGTGTAAAGAAAGATATAAAAATCAACGACTACAGTCAATCACAAAACACAAAAACAAACACGCAAACTGACAAACGAGAAGCAGGATTCAATACCAAACTGTCGCTGATTCGTGCGTACAGTTTAGTTTTTTTATTTCACACTTGTCAACAATCCTCAATAATTACCAACAAGCCATTTAAATTATCGTTTCTTTAACTCGAAATTTGAAATCGCAAATCTACAGTGCTTCCCATCAATGAATGTGAGGATATATATACTATAGTAATATACGGCGTATGGGTTACATTTTTGTATGTTGTGTCCCCTGAGCAAGATTCCGCCATTTACCATGCTTCAGATTGTGAGAAAATGCATTGTCATCGAGCAACATTTTACGTAAGTTTTGTCACAAATAAGCCGTGTTCATTCATATTTTGATATCATGTGTTTATTGGAGTGGTGTCTGCGACGAAAGAAATATGTAACAGGCCAGTACTTCAACCGTAATAAGGTAAACGTCTCAAATAATGTTGGACCGCCAAACAGCTTTAGTTTAGTGAGAGGCCATTTTGAAATTTCTCGTTTTAAATATCTTTGTACAAAACCCGCCGTGCAAATGAATGGTTTGGTATCCACAAGATATACACTGCAAACACAAAATTATTATCGCGAATATATAGCCACGAAAAAACAGTCCCCATCATGTTGAAATTTGAATGCAGTGATGAGTGCGAACTATGCATGTAATATTAGGATGTAGATAATCTTCGAAAGGGGGTGTTGCAGTATCGATAGATAGATAGATAGATAGTTCTTATAATTAACGGCATTTGTGTTTTGCGTGTTTCGCCCCTTGAGTAAGATTCCGCCATTTACCATGTTTCAGACTGTGAGAAAATGCATTGTCATCGAGCAGCATTTTACGTAAGTTTTGCCACAAATAAGCCGTGTTAGTTCATCTTTTGATATAAAATGTGTACTGGAATGGTTTCTGAGATGAAATTAATAAGTGCTTCAACCGTAGCGTGGTAAACGCCCCGATTTCTGATGGCGAAAATGCCTCGCTTTCTCCACGTACAGACATTTTGGATCAAAACTGACGTATAAAAATATGAATTGTTGTAAAACATTTCCCATTTATATGCTAGTAGAAAGGCGTTTAACACAAACAGCTATCTTTAAAATGACAACTATTTGCAATGGAGTAAATATACAATACTCAAAACGCAAGTTCATTTAAACAAAAAAGCGTGGATCAACTTCTAAATCTCAATGTGAAAAATGAGAGACACTCATAAAACACGAACATTTCATGATTTTCACAATAAAATCAGTTGTAGAGTCCAATGCACTTGGCTCAGATTGAATACACATGTTATCATACGGGCGAGGATGAACTCAGTTTAACAATGAGATGGCAACCAGCCATGCAATCATCCTTTCCACACATATTCCAACAAATACAAACATGTGTACCCATACTGGAGAGAAACCATACGTATAAAATGCGTTTTTCATTGCGATCTACAACGGGCCACTTTTCGATAAATGCAAGTGTTCTGAGATTCAGTGAACAAGGCACATGCTGTGTTACTTGGGAGAGCTCTATTTTTTCAGTTTTCCAGTTAAAATCTGGATAAGATCGATTAATAAACGCGTTCAAACATGTGAGTGCATACCGAGGAGAAGCCGTACAAATCCATGTTTTTCTGTTTTCTTCTGTTTTCTGGATCTACAACCGAAACAAGCAGCTTAGATGTCTATTACATGAGAATTGAATGTTGTGTCAGTATGAGGTTCAGCGAACAATGCACCTGATCTCTTACTTGGGAGAGGCATATTTTCTCAGTTTTCCAGTGAAAATCCGGATAAGAACGGTTAATAAACGCATTCAAACATGTAAGTCCATACCGAGGAGAAGCCGTACAAAGCCAATTCTTTTCTTTTTCCTGTTTCAGTGAATATTTCAAGATCCGAACAAGTACCATTGACGAGAAGCTGTACAAAGCAACATTTAAGGATCTACAACTGATTCACATACCGAGGAAAAGCCGTACAAATCCAACGTTTCTGTTTTCTATTTTCAGCGAAATTGTCAGAATCTACAACCGAAGAAGCAGCTCAGACCTTAATGCAGGCCACAAAGTGCTAAAACTGAACGGACGTCAACTGAACTGACATCTTACACAATGCTATATGCTTTGACATTCTTTTGCCCGTAGAAGTGGCATTGTATTTTTGCCCGTAGAAGTGGCATTGTATTTGTCCCGTAAAAGTGGCGCTGTGTTTTTCAACACTATACAATTGAGCTCTGAGCTCACTGTTACAAGTTTGTCGGTATATCATACCATTTCTGACGACTTGGTAGTTAAACCGACTTACTTTATTTCAACACAAACACACGGTTTAGGCAAGGTGGTATAGTCTGTGAAAGTTGACATGTACATTTCTAGCCACATTACCACGATTATCGAGTACTGTAAATCGAGTTTCTCAAACAAATATATTGAAATCTATGTATCTTAAAATCGGTGCTCGGTAAGCGTTGCTCTGTTGTTGGAAACTTACATGACAATTTGTTTTATCAAACTCTCCTGACATGGGATACACCAGTATATTGCTTGTAGATTTTTATAAAGTTACAAGTAGACATACTCAGGTTTGTCAGTATAATACCATTTCTGACGACTTGGTAGTTAAACCGACTTACTTTATTTCAACGCAAATACAGGGTTAAGGCAAGGTAATAGTCTGTGACATGTACATTTCTAACCACATTAACACGATTAACGAGTATTGTAAATCGACTTTCTCAAAATATATACTAACATCTAAGTACCTTAACATCGGTGCTCGGTAAGCGTGGTTTTGTAGTTGGAAAGTTACATGACAAATTTTATCAAAAATCTGCCTGTAGATTGCCTGTAGATATTTAGAAAATTGTCTGGCGTTTTGTTACCTCACTCGCCACTGCTGCACTGAAAATCTAACTTCAACAATACATCTTGCTAAAGAAACGAAGACAAGATTTTCAGTGCAAACTTGTGGCTTGTTAGGAATATTCTGCACGTCAAATTACTTAGTCTACCTGTCGATAGGAGCAAAAGTGCTCAGTATGATGAGTTAGATTTTTAGAAAGTTGTCTCGCGTTTTGTCACTCCACGTACTATTGCAACGAACCTCTAACTTCCACAATATAGCTTGCTATCAAAACAGAAAACTAGAGTTTAGTGCAAAAGTGGTTTGTTGGGTGATAAACTTGGGTGATAAACTGCAAGCCAAATTAATCAAAATCTAACTGGCGTGCTGTACTCCATGCTCAGTTTAACAAGTATAGGTTTTAGAAAGTTGTCTGGCGTTTTGTTACTTCACTCGCCACTGCTGCACCGAAAATCTAACTTATCAATACAGCTGTATTTCATGCTTTCTCAAAAACAAGAATAACTGAAGTGCAAAAGTGGCTTGTTGGGCGATAAACTGCGAGCCAAAATTCTCAAGCTCTCTCCAACATGAAGTTTTGTTGGTAAAACGACGCTTCCACACAACAAACACACAGACCACTGATACAATGTGAGTAAGTTTAAACTTCATAGCCTATTGCTATACAGGAAAACTGTAGCTAGATTTCATTGAGCTCTTCATGAAGACACCTACATGACCCATTTCATCCGAAGCAAGCTAATTTTACAAATGTAGCATTATTCAACGCTTCATTAGGAAAAATAGAAAGAACGAACGGCGTATGGATCGGACGTCAGTTGTGTTTGTCTTAAACCCAAGGTCCAACTCTCAGTGCTTTCAGCAGAATATTTCTAGCTCCGTTGACGTCTCTATGGGTTTCATATTCGCAAAAAGGACAAATAAATGTTTCACTACGACCGAGAGTCTGGTTGATTTTTCCACATATTCCGCACGTTTTTGAGGTGTAGCTTTCATCCTGTATCACTAGCCTGCACCCCGTTTCTTTGACTCGATGCTCAAGGGAAGTTCGAAATTGATAATGTTGCCAGCAGAGCAAGTCCCTCTTACTCCTCTTCGATAGTTGATTTGGGACATCTTTTTTAACAATGCTGGCAACACCTATCTTACCAAGCGCAACGTATGAGTAATTCTTGACTAGATGAGAGGCCAGTTTCAAGTGTATGTCTTTGACGAAGGTTTTGAGTTCGAGGAAGAGCTTTCTCAAGTGTCGGCACTGGTCTCCGAAGGCTTGAGGTTTTTTACGTGTTCTAGCTAGACTGATGGCCGCGTTTGTCTTGTCGATTTTGTTATGTAGTTTACGAATGGTGCCCGGGGTATTATCTGTTAAATCGATCTTGTCTTCCTGAAGACCGACCTGGTAAACCGAAATGTTAGATGGATCGTAAATTGTAGCAAATGTCCTGCCACCAGGATCGATACCGCACATCGCTGACGGTTGAATTTCGGGAGGTTTGCATCTGGTGTATGTTGGATCGCACGGAATTTGCAAGATAAACTTGCCGTTCGCTCTCCTCGATATTGTTACGTCGTGGCTAATTGGCGGCAGCTTGGATATCGATTTAGAAAGCTTCATAAACCTTTCTTTAATGTGTTTTTTTCGAATGGAGAAATTGGCAGGCATGATGGAAATATAGCGATTGAGCACTTTAATATCTTCGGTATCTTTCTCGTTCAAAAGTCTTATATACGGATGTGGAATTTGAAACGCTCCTTGACAGGGATTAACAGTGTTTTTGTCTTTCAAAGTTACTTCTTTCTTTTTTTGATTGGATTGCGCTGATTTGTACATCACATCGTACAGTAACTTTTACAAGATGTTCCCTTGATTCTCGTCATTTTGTTATCGAAAAACCAACCGTCGCCATTCATTCTGAACTCAATATCGACGTCTTCAGAATTTGTTTTGACGACAACCTTCTGCAAATCGAAATGTTTTGGCTTGAATTGTTTCTGTTGTACCAAATAGTTACACCAGTTGTAAGCATGATTACTCACTTTGAGCATTTCGTTCAGAACGACTTTTTGTAGCTTCGTGGGTCTCAACCCAACGCTGAAGGTAGTCATCAATTTCCCATTTGATGGTTCTAAGTTGGGTTTCTTGGCGAATTGAATATCAGAAACATTCACGCCGGCGACTGCAGTTGTATCTGCTTCATTCAAATCCCTTCTCCGTATCGAATTCCACCAGAACCACATAGACTTAAATTTGTGAACATTGGCAGCATCCCACAAAGTCAAGGTGGTTGCTTTCCGTTTATTGCTGCAGCATGAGTTCGAGTTATTCATCGTTTTGATTTCTATGGAAGGCAACCGCGCTTTTATACCCCAAATGTGTGTGTTGCCCGTTCATTATTTTAGTTCAATTGACAGTACAAGTCAGTTTAAACTCAGTCAACCAAAATCGCTGTTTCAGTTATCGGTTGAAAGTCTGTATCTTTTACCATATAGATGTAGGACTCCTTTTTAAACATCGACGCAAATAGCCTGTTAGCACTTAATTACCGATTTGTGGAGAAAACTAGTTACGTTTACAATGGCTGTCCATCTACTCATCTCCTTTTTTTTGAAACAGACATGCCCCAAATAGCACTAAAATACATCGCAACACGTTTTAAGATCATTTTTTATGTATGGCAGCACAAGCAGAACACTATATCAACAGGCTCAAAGGCACAAACAGATTGTATTGTGATACAACTTGTTCAGTTCAATTCATGTTTTGTCTTCGTTTTCTGTAATTTTTCACAAGATAGCTCTAAAATGCTTCTCTGCCTCAAAATCGCTACACATTAACTTCTGTGGAGTTTCATCTTCACAATGCTGCAGTTATCAGTATGTTCAGTGCTTTTGGGGTAAACTCTTTGGCGATTTTTCAACTTCCACTGAGGTTTTAATTCACGGTCTTAACAGGCTAACAGGCTGCAACAGTCATTTGGTTCCATTTTCTGGTATCATTTTTTCATTGGGGAGTTATGGAAGCACACTTGCACATTTTTTCACTTTTCGACGCAAATGACACAAAAGTTAAAAAATTGAATGGGAGCTATGTTCACATAGTGTATTGTTAGCACGGTCAGTTGAAAAAGTAATTTGTGTCCATTTATATATCATTTTTCACTGAGACTCGCTGAGTTTAAAACATGAATTGGAGCTACGTCCATATATCATATTGTCAAAAATTAGAGCTAAATTGAAAAACTTATTTGGTGGAGCGAGTTTCATTTTTTGCATCTGTAAACCTCAAAACTCTACCACCCATCTGACAGAGCGATAGAAAAACACGTCTTGCCTGCTCGGCAGCCAAACCGTGTATGTGACTTTTTACCATGTTACAAATGGTTCGCCTCCAAATTAACTACAAATTTGTACAAATCTATACATTTGTGTAAATTTTTAGCCAACACTAAAACAGTGATTTGGTTCCATTTTTTTGTATTTTAGTGCTAACAAAGCTTGATTGTTTAACTTTTCGATGCACATGATCACCATTGAACTGTCCTTCATCTGACAGAGCGATAGAAAAACACGGCTTGCCTGCTCGGCAGCCAAACCGTGTATGTGACTTTTTACCATGTTACAAAGGGTTCGCCCCCAAATGAACTGCAAATTTGTACAAATCTACAAATTTGTGTAATTTTTTAGCCAACACTAAAACAGTCATTTGGTTCCATTTTTTAACTTTTCGAAGCAAATGATCACCATTGAACTGTCCTCCATCTGACAGAGCGATAGAAAAACACGTCTTGTCTGCTCGGCAGCCAAACAGTGTATGTGACTTTTTAACATGTTACAAATGGTTCGCCCCCAGCTGAACTAGTGTACAAATTTGTACAAAATCTTAGCTTGAACTATAGCGGTCATTTGGTTCCATTTACTGTCTTAACAGGCTAACAGGCTGCAACAGTCATTTGTTTCCATTTTCTGGTATCATTTTTTCATTGGGGAGTTATGGAAGCACACTTGCACATTTTTTCACTTTTCGACGCAAATGACACAAAAGTTAAAAAATTGAATGGGAGCTAGGTTCACATAGTGTATTGTTAGTACTGTCAGTTGAAAAAGTCATTCGTGTCCATTTATATATCTTTTTTTTTCATTGTGAACGTATGGAAGCACATTATTCACTATTCGAGACAAAAATCTTAGCTTCAACTAAAGCTGTCATTTGGTTCCATTTTTTGTATTGTAGTGCAAACAGTCACATACACTGTATGGCTGTTTTACTTTTGGAAGCAAATGATCACGTACACGTTTTTTTGCCTACACAGTTGTATTGTGAAAATTGAGATGCAAGGTAGTGCCCAAGTTTCACTTTTCTAACGGAGAAGTTGTTTCTTCAAACTGCAGACAAAATTAGTGCTAAATTGAAAAACTGATTTGGTGGAGCAAGTTTCATTTATTGCATCTAAAACTTACATACACCACTGACTGTAAACCTCAAAACTCTACCGCCCATCTGACAGAGCGATAGAAAAACACGGCTTGCCTGCTCGGCAGCCAAATCCTGTATGTGACTTTTTACTGTGTTACAAAGGGTTCGCCCCCAAATTTGTACAAATCTACAAATTTGTACTACAAATTTTTAGCCAACACTAAAAAAAAACAAATTTGGTTCCATTTTTTTACTTTTCGAAGCAAATGATCACCATTGTACTGTCCGCCCATCTGGCAGAGCGATAGAAAAACACGTCTTGTCTGCTCGGCAGTCAAACGGTGTATGTGACTTTTGACCATGTTACAAAGGGTTCGCCCCCCAAATGAACTACAAATTTGTACAAATCTACAAATTTGTGTAATTTTTTAGCCAACACTAAAACAGTCATTTGGTTCCATTTTTTTACTTTTCGAAGCAAATGATCACCATTGTACTGTCCGCCCATCTGGCAGAGCGATAGAAAAACACGTCTTGTCTGCTCGGCAGTCAAACGGTGTATGTGACTTTTTACCATGTTACAAAGGGTTCGCCCCCAAATGAACTACAAATTTGTACAGTACTGCACAATCTTAGCTTGAACTAAAGCGGTCATTTGGTTCCATTTCTTGTATTTTAGTGCTAACAAAGCTTTTCCATTTACTTTTCAAACGCAGAAGTTGTTTCTTCAAACTGCAGACAAAATTAGTGCTAAATTGAAAAAAACTGATTTGGTGGAGCAAGTTTCAAATCTACAAATTTGTGTAATTTTTTAGCCAACACTGAAATATTCATTTTGTTCCATTTTTGATCACCATTGTACTGTGGCGAAAATTGAGCTGCTACCCCACTGTCATACAAGGCAGTGTGCTAAATTGAATCGAATTACTGATTTGGGGAGCAAGTTTCCTTTTTTTGCATCTATACATCACTTACACACTAACACCTTAACTCTCAAAACTCCAGCACACATTTCACTGAGCGACAGAAAAACACGTCTTGTCTGCTCGGAAGCTAAATGGCGTACGTGACTTTTGCCATGTTGCAAACGGTTCGCCCTCATAGGTTAACGCTGATTGGTCCGTTGATCCGAGCAATCACGTGGGTGATTTTCTGTTGGTCGGTGGCATTATCGGTTCACGCCCACTGCAACGAGCCGATTGGTTGATGATAAAATATTGCACTGCCACCTACCGGCCGATTGATTAGTATAAAAGGCGATGTTAGGCTCTGATAGCTCAGTTGCAACCGTAACTCAGTACATGTACGACGTGTCCTTACGTTGGTGCATTTGCGAAAATCGACTTGTGAAACTAGGACGGTTTCAACAGTTGAGTCTGTTCGAGAGTTGATCTAGTCTATGGATATGTTGCCCAAGTGCTCCGTCTCGATGTGTAGGCATAAGCTCCTTCGGTAACCGCGTTAGCAAAGAGACAGTTGTACATCACAGGGCTTGTGAGTGCAATCTTAGGGCCAGTGGCAATGACACAACCGTATCCTAAGACAAAGATCGACTCTAACTCGACTAAGTTGATTGTTTGCGAATGCAAACTGTGCTAAACAGTTTATTCTTTCATTGAACTGTGGTTCGAGAGTTCATGTCAGAAAAAAGTATGCTGGTGTATTCGTTCACTGAACTTTGGTCCGAGGGTTCGTGTTCAAATGCAATAGTTTACAAACACCGTGTCTCTGTAACGACTTTGCAAAGTCGCTGCTATTCTTCTGTTGATACAGATTGTGAAAGATCGGTTGAAACTCTTCACACTATGGTGCACACTGTCGTGAATGGCTTCCTAGGGCGAGGTTACCCGGCTCGTTGGCTGTTGTCGAGTCATAGGGTAACTTGTCCCCCTCATGGAATGCGACCAGACAACAGCTCCAATACAGTGCATAGTGTGACTTCTTCAGGCTCGAGAAGAAGACTCGTCTACATTCAGTCCATTTGAGTGTCGGCGCCTTGTATTCAGGCAATGAATGCATGTAAGATGAGTTTCCCACGACGTCTCATATCTTGGATGTTCTTATCTCAGATTTGGTGATGTCTCTTTCACTTACACTTTTTGACAAGCGAGAGGCGAGGTGGTTTCGCGATCTAGCCTGTTAATTTTCATACTAACACTTGTCTTTAATACTTTTCAGGTAGTTGGGATTTTAAACTCTTGTGTTACCCAAGAGGCAACGTTGGACGAGAAACTATTGTGTGACCCAATAGTAGGATACAAATCTTGTGTTACCCAAGGTTTTTCGTTGGATAGGTGCTTGGGATTTTAAACTCTTGTGTTACCCAAGAGGCAACGTTGGACGAGAAACTATTGTGTGACCCAATAGTAGGATACAAATCTTGTGTTACCCAAGGTTTTTCGTTGGATAGGTGCTTGGGATTTTAAACTCTTGTGTTACCCAAGAGGCAACGTTGGACGAGAAACTATTGTGTGACCCAATAGTAGGATAGATGTGGATCACAAGCATTCCTGTGTTAACCCAGGAAATATGCTTCGTTGGATCACAAACATTCCTGTGTCACCCAGGAATCAACGTTGGACGAGAAACTGGCCTGCCCATCTGAAGCAAAGACAGGACATCTGCAGCAAAATGAAATTTTATTTGTACAAATTTGTTGCAATAAAATTGTCACTGAAAATCAATCTTTTTGTTCACTTTTCCACTCTACCCTGTTAGCACTTTTCGTAGAGACAAATAGGTATGATTGTAATGGCTGTTGTCATCTCATCTCCTTTTTTTTTGAAACAGACATACCTCAAATGGGCACCAAAATACAATGTTCATGTATGGAAGCACATTCCCATACTTCGAACAAAAGTTGACAGCCATGCTACAAAACCAACACAAACAGAGATTTGCACTGTGATACATTTCACTCTGCCTGTAGCAGCAACATTTTCAGTTTTATTGATTAACCAAAGTTGGAAATTTAACAGTACTTGTAAATATGTTACTCCAACCACCACTTTTTAGAGAAGTTAGCTCTAAAATGCTTCTCTGCCATAAAATCACTACACAATTAAAATACTGAAGACAAAAATGAAAATTTCACTGGAATATTTTCTTGTACTCTCGGAAAAGCATGCTACTTGGGACAATGGGAAAGGCTGCTGTCCCACTATTGAAGACTCAGAGCGTAAAAAAAACTATTTAATTGAAATATTCACTTTCTGATCTCGTAACCCATTTCATCCGAAGCAAACTAATTTTACAAATGTAGTATGTTTCAACGATTCATTTTGATACTTTTCACTTTTGTAGAAGCGAACCAACGTTAGAAATTGAACTATGCTTGTAAATGAAGATAGCACCAAAATGCTTCTCTGCCACAAAATCGCTGCACATTCACTATCATAAACTGATAAACGCAAATGTTCACCACCCAACTTTTCTAACGGAGCAGTTGTTTCTTCAGTCCGCATACAAATTTAGTGCTAAATTGAAACAGAGAACTGATTTGGTGGAGAAATTGTTTCTTCAAACTGCAGAAAATGTAGACTTGTGGACAGAATCTGAACGGTGAAAAAGAAGTATATAAATGAAATATTCCAATTTCTGGCTTGCGGACTAAGGCTATAATATTTCATTTAACACTTTTTTGCTCGCTGCTGGGGAAAACAAATCAGATCTATGAGAGTATGATACTGAGATGCAGAGTCTGGCCAGAATGTGAACCGTGAAAAAAAAAAGTATATAAATGAAATATTCCACTTTCTGGTCTGCGAAAGATAGGTTTGTTCAACCAAGCTGAGGCTACAGTATAGTATAGTTGAATCAAAACTTTTTTTGCTCGCTGCTGGGGAAACCAAAATAGCTATATCTATGAGATATTGAGGTGCACAGGTAAGGCCAGAATCTGATCGGTGAAAAGAAGTATATAAATGAAATATTCCACTTTCTGGCCCACGGACTAAGGCTATATAATATAGAGCATTTAACACTTGTTTTTTTTCTCGCTGCTGGGGAAAACAACAAAGCTAAATATATGCAAACGGTGGCCGCTGGAGAGGATGATTTCGAGAGCAAATTGTTCGATTTACTTCAACAGAATCAGTTTGATCGGTTTGAACGACACCGTGCTATCTTGACAGGCAAAGCTCATTTAACTGTTTTTTCAGATTTTATATTTTTCCACGATTAGGAAATTTGAGGTTGCAGTAAAAGCATGACACAGGAAACACAACTCTTTGTTTGACTTTTATTTTCCAACAATATAGATATAAAACACCTTGAGTATACCACACCCTTACTATCCTAACATAAACGCCAAGTGGGTCCAATCTCTTGATATAAAATGTCAGCGTTCTTATATACCTAAATAAGTATAGTTTCGGAACTTCTTCAGATTGCGTTCGAACATAGTCCATTGATTGCATTTTTTTCAGCAGAGATGGTGGTGTTGTTTCGTTCTTCGATACTTCTTTATTTTTTTGTTGGTCCTGACTGAGTTTATTTTTCTCGTCCATGACAATAGAAGTGTCACCACTGGTATACATATCTAAGGAACACAGAACTTTTGTTTGACTTTTATTTTTCTAACAACACATTTAAGGTCCAACATTAGTTTAGTGACATGATTTTTGATTTCATTACATCGCCGCTGGCATACATATTTAACAATTCCTTCCAATCACCCGGTTGACCCATTTTATCCGAAGCAAACTAATTTTGCAAATGTAGCCTTACTGAACGCTTCATTTGGAAAAATAGAAAGAACGAACCACGAATGGATCGGTCGTGTCAACTGTGTTTTTCTTAAACCCAAGGTCCAACCCTGAGTGCTTTCAGCAGAATATTTCTAGCGCCGTTGACGTCTCTATGGGTTTCGTATTTACAAAATTGACAAATAAATGTTTCGCAACTACCGAGAGTTTTGTTGATTTTTCCACACATTCCGCACGTTTTTGAAGTGTAGCTCTCATCTTGAATCACCAGATTACACTCCGTGTCTTTCACTCGATGCTCAAGATAGGTTCGAAATTGATAATGCTGCCAGCACAGCAAATCCCTCTTACTCCGCTTCGATAGTTGGTTGGGGCCGTCTTTCTTAACAATGCTGGCAACACCTATCTTACCAAGCGCAACGTATGAGTAATTCTTGACCAGATGCGAGGCCAGTTTCAAGTGTATGTCTTTGACAAATGTCTTGGGTTCGAGGTAGAGCTTTCTCAAGTGTCTACACTGGTCTTCGAAGGCTTGAGTTTTTTTACGTGTTCTAGCTAGACTGATGGCCGCGTTTGTCTTGTCAATTTTGTTATGTAGTTTACGAATTGTGGCAGGAGTGTTATCCGTTAAATCAATTTTGTCTTCTTGAAGACCGACCTGGTAAACCGAAACGTTAGATGGGTCGTAAATTGTAGCAAATGTCCTGCCACCAGGGTCGATACCACACATGGCTGGAGGTTGAATTTCGGGAGGCTTGCATCGAGTGTATTTTGGATCGCACGGAATTTGCAAGATAAACTTGCCGTTCACTCTCCTCGATATTTTTACGTCGTGGCTAATTGGTGGCAGCTTGGAGATCGATTTAGAAAGCTTAATAAATCTTTCTTTGGTGTTCTTTTTTCGAATGGAGAAATTAGCGGGCATGAGGGAAATATAGCGATTGAGCACTTTAATATCTTCGGTATCTTTCTCGTTTAAAAGTCTTATATACGGATGTGGAACCTGAAACGCTCCTTGACTGGGGTTAACAGCGTTTTTGTCTTTCATAGTTACTTCTTTCTTTCTTTGATTGGACTGCGCCGATTTGTACATCGTAGAGTAATGTTTACACGAAGTATTTTTGATTCTCGTCATTTTGTTATCGAAAAACCAATCATCGCCCTCCATTCTCAAGGCAACATCAATGTTGTCCGATTTTGTTATAGCCACGACCTTTATTAAATCGAAATGTTTCGGTTTGAACTGTTTTTGTTGTACCAAAAAGTTACACCAGTTGTAAGCGTGATTGCTCACTTTAAGCATTTCGTTCAGAACGACCTTTTGTTGCTTCGTGGGTTTCAACCCAACGCTGAAGGTAGTCATCAGTTTCCCATTTGATGGTTCTAAGTTGGGTTTCTTGGCGAATTGAATATCAGAAACCGTCACAGTTGAGACTGCAGTTGTATCTGCTTCATTCAAATCCCTTCTTCGTATCGAATTCCACCAGAACCACATAGACTTAAATTTGTGAACATTGGCAGCATCCCACAATGTCAATGGGCTTGCTTTACGTTTATTGTTGCAGCTTGAGTTCGGGTTATTCATCGTTTTGATTGCTATGAAAGGCAACAGCGCTTTTATACTCGAATTTGTGAGCTGTCCGTTCATTATTTAAGTCAGTTACAGAAAAAAATATAGCAGGGAGACTTTTCAAAACTAGGTAAATGGTTGCACACACCTAAAGATCAAGAAATGAATTGGTTCTACAGTGAGATTTTGATAAACTTGTTAAGGTACTTATGTGAAAATGAATATTTCACTTAAATACTTTTTTTTGCTCTCCCAGTGTGGTGTTTGAATGATGTTTTATTTGAGAAATCCGACAGAATGATGCATTCTCAGTTTTCTCAATTAAGGCATCTAACAGTGAAGAATTGAAAACGACAATGATTTGTTCACTTTAATTAAAACAACGTGGTCCTATTGAAGCAAAGCTGAACAAATAAACCATTGGTTGGTGAAGAAATGCTACAACAGATTTCTTGTTTGAGTTTCTGTTGTTCTGTTGTCCGAAGACAAACAATTTACGATATTGGCAAGCTAGCTTAGGAAAAATACACGACGAACAAAGCAGCTTTTCTACATGCACATTTTATTTTAAATAGACGTGAAAATTAAATATACAAAATATACAAATATATATACAGCAAAATATACAGCACAAGAATCAGCTATGATGTGTTTCTTCCCAGATGTGAAAGTCCGAAAGTCCAAGTAATAGAAACTGCTTTCATATGTTCTGGTGAGTGTATCTTTTCCATTTTTTTTTGGAGTCCGCATTCTCGGTGGGGTATCCATATTGTATCCTTCTACAAATCGGAGTTTCTCCTCCCGTGATATAAAAGTTCATTTAAAACTGTTTCTTTAAACCTCTGGGGAAAACAAGAAATAGTGGCCAAAGCAATATGTTTAACAATTTATTTCATTGCATCGCCGTTACCATACATATCTAACAATTCCTTCCAATCACTAGGTTGCTGTCGGATCCACGGATTGACGTTGTGATTGCTAACTAAAATTCTCGTATCTTGCACATAGGAGTACATATCGTCTTCGTCTTCTGTCAGGGCATTCAAAACCTGACAGTACTTAGCCATGGCCTTACAAATGGTATACCAATTCTCCCTTCTTCTGTTTGTAAAGTCTGAACGCTTTAGGGTATCTTCAATTAGTCTTTTGAAGAACTTTCTGTTCACGGTGGCCCTCGAAACATCGCTGTCGCTCAGCAAAAAACCTTCTCCTTTCTCAATCCAAGACCTGATGATGCTTAATATCACATCAAACACCTTTTTGAAATCAGGGTCCATTTGTTGGGGCTTTTTCAAAAACATGTTTCCTAGGCAGATGACCAGGAAATCACAAGACGGCGGCTTTACTGTCCGGCCAAAGTTACTATTGAACTTACAAACGGGAACTTTGTTTGTATTGACAGAATACATATACGGTTGTTTTGCTGCCATGACTAGCTGGTATGATTTGATATGATGAGTCTAAAGTCCTTCTTTATATACTTTTTTTTCACCAACGGGATAAATTATTATTTTTTTGGCGAGATCAACATTTGAAAAATCAGTCTGATTCTGTCCTTCCTTCTCTTGAGATGTCGAAAGTGCAACTGCATTCACCGCTTCATCTAAGTTTTACATCAGCTTCTGTCACGCTAACTAGTTCAGACGAAGCTGCAGCATTCAAAGGGTCGGCCGCATTGGAATATGTTGCCTTTGCAGCGGAAGTTTCTGGGTATATGCATTTGGTGAGAGCTAATGTTATGCAATGCGCCCTGCCTTTGAGCGAGTTTTGCCTTCTATGATAGTTGGGCTAGTTGGGCCAGAATCTTCAGGCTGGCTTGATCTGATACAAATACGAACGCAGCAGAAGCAAGCACGGAAGGAAGCTCGCAGGCAGGCAATGATCCCATTGACGCAACCTTTCACACATGCTCCGAAACACGTACACGCATACACTTGCTTTGACTGTTTCATTTTCAAGATTGCAAGTTGTGTACGCTCGCCAAAGCACTGATAGGAAAATGAAAATTTCACTTAAATACTTTTTTTCTATGCTCGGAAAGGCGCTGCTACTTAGAAAATTGGAAAGTCTGTCAATGTTTTGAGGAGCATAGAGCATATATTCTTTTGTTTTATTGGAAGTAAAGTGTTTGACTCTTCGATAGATTTGAGGTTTCTTGTTTGTGTTTCTTGCTTCCATTCTTCATTCTCTGACTAATTTCATCCAACAAAACCGGTTCTCCAACAGTTGTTAAAATATTATGTGTATCTAGAAAAGTCAAAATCAGATATTTAAGTTTTTGACGTGAATTTAAAGACATGTCAAAACCTTATCTCGGATTTTGGAACGACGAGTGTTTGCCTGTGTGTGTGTGTTGAAAAGTCAAAATCGAATTCTGAGTTTTCAACGTGACGGTTAAGTCATGTCGAAACCTCAGATTAGATTTTGTGATTTGTTCTATGTTCTATGTTCTCACCAACCAACGGTTCATGCTATTAGCTCGCCACTTCTGGGGAAAAGACATGACAAAGCACAAGTATTTTTTGATATTTTATTTACGAAAAAAAAGGAAAATGTTTTATCACAATACTGCACAGTAAGTAGTTTTATCACAACACGCTGGACTATTTCACCATATATGATTCTCAGAAATACCAGTCCGTTTCTATCGGTCCTCGAGGTTTGATAAAACCACTTGGAATTGTTCTTTCCACGTGTGGAAAGTAACTTCGGCAAAATGGACATTGCCCCTTCACTTTTCTTGCACAATTACGGCAAACTGCATGCACGCAGGTACTGCATTTCTCGAACGTATTCTGCTCTTCCATGCAGATCTCGCATTCTTTCAGCGGGCCGTCGTTGCTGTCTTGTCTCTCACCTCCCTTTTTTCCAATTTTTCTTTCTTACGAAGTATCCTCGCGTGCCAACGGTTGTAGCTCTCTCTGGACATTTCGATTGTTTGATTTTCTCTGTGAGCATAGATTAGTGTGATTAGATTTTAATGTTTAATTCTAGGAACTGCAGCTTTTAAAGGCCGCATTCCATCGTGGGAGGCGACAAGAGACACCACTAACCAATGAGCATCCAATGCTCTTTAGAAATGGAATGCTCCAAATGGCGTGGACCAACCGAATCACATTTCTCGTAATCTGATTGGTCGTTGACTTTGGCGCGAAAAATTGTATGCCTCTGCATTTTTTTGTCTGTGGGGAGTCTCATTAACGATCTGACATCGAATCGAACACATTGGATTCAGAAATAGAGAAAAATATATCATGGCAGAAGAACAGCGAAGCAAAATCTTGGACTTCCATATGTTTGACCACAACGGTAAGAAACGAAACTTTCAATTGAGATGAATGTTTGATTGCTCCTTCGATACATGTCCACAGCATTGCATTTTTCACTGAGATTTTCTCTAGTAACTTACAGATTGTCTTTTACTGTCTTTTCAGAAAAATTGACACAGTCGGAGGCCAGGTTTTTAGACTATCTTGGAGTTGTCGTCAGATGTATCAAACGCGAAGATAGAACGATAGAGCCATTAGCAGAACAGATCTGGCAGGACAGGTCCATTCCCAGAAGGAATAAACGTTCTCCAAAGAAAATACAGAGATTGAACGTCGTTCTTAGATCGCAGGGCCATCGAGTGCTAAGGTCGAGAACAGTAAAACATTAAAACCGAATCTGTGAGAAACTATAGATTTGCCATTCTGTGAAATAAATATATGTTACATGAACACATCTTTGTCGTTTTTAATTTTTCACTGTCAGATGCCTTAGTTGAGAAAACTCAATGCTTGATTCTATCGGATATCGTAAATAAACAAGAAAACACCACACAAAGACAGCAAAACAAATCTAACACAAAAACTGGTCAACTACTTATAAGAAAACGAAAATTTTGCTTAAATAGTTTTTTTCTTCGCTCGGAAACAGAGAAGCAGATTTCCCAATCATGCAGATTCCCAGCATCGAGAAAAAAGTATTTAAACGATTTTTACATTTTCTGATACTTCAAATCTGAGATAGCCAATACCTTTACAATTAGGAATCTGACAAATTTTCGCTGATATACTTATTTTGAGCGCTTGGAAAAAGCTCTGCTAGTTGGAAAGTTGAAAATGCTTATCCGCCAGTGCAGAGTTTTTTCAAAGCGCTGAGAAAATAGTATTTGTACGAAAATTTTCATTTTCAGTTCTATATAGGTCACATATGCATTTCAAAGATGACTTGTCTTCCACTCAAAACATTTCTAAAAGGCAAAAGACAAAATCTAGCTTCAAAACACATCAATGACATGAAAAAAGAATATAGAGATATTAAATGGCTAGCATGGCAGTGGGATGTGCTTAACGAACTAAACGAACCACCACACCCGAGAAAAATATATTGGGTTAGCGATAAGAAAGGTGGTCATGGCAAAACCTTTCTCTCGAATTACCTGAGACTACTAGGCGCGGCCAGGTTTGGTAGATCAGCAGATGTAGAATACGGGTACGAGGGTCAAGAAACAATCGTTTTTGATTTGAGCAGAAGTCAGAAAAATCGAATGAACTACGAAGTTATAGAGGCTTTGAAAAAGGGAGTGATGATGTCAAAAAGATACATAAGTTCTTTGAAATTGTACAAGTCACCGAGAGTGATTATATTTGCGAATTTCCAACCAGATAACACCAAGCTTAACGATTACATAGTATTCGAAAAAATATTGTCTGAAGAAGACGATCACTGGGACTATGAATTAAAGGGGGAATGGTCACAAGTAAAGCAAGAACGAGTAGATAGTGCCGATGAGATAATTGAAATATCTGACAGTGAATAAACTTGTTTCCCGAATGATGAAAAAAAGTATTTAAACGATTTTTTTGTTTTCTCAGTATGTTGTGGTATCTGCTATACTTCTGTCAAACTTCATTTAAACACGACTGTTTTTCCAGTCTAGTATGTTCAGATAGATAAAAAAAGTATTTCAACCCCAGTGATTTGGTTTTCACACTATCTCCCCATACACTATGCCTAAAAGATGCAAGAAATGCAGGATGCGCGTCTACTATACAATCAAGTGTATCTGTGGACATCGATTGTGTCTGCCATGTGCGAGATTGCTGGTACAATGCTAACCCATTTTATCCGAAGCAAACTAATTTTGCAAATGTAGCATTATTCGATACTTCGTTTGGAAAAATAGAAAGAACGAACGGCGTATGGATCGGACGTCAGTTGTGTTTGTCTTAAACCCAAGGTCCAACTCTGAGTGCTTTCATCAGGATATTTCTAGCGCCGTTGACGTCTCTATGCGTTTCATATCTACAAAATGGACAATTAAATGTTTCACTACGACCGAGAGTCTGGTTGATTTTTCCACATATTCCGCACGTTTTTGAAGTGTAACTCTCATCTTGAATCACAAGCATGCACTCCGTGTCTTTGACTCGATGCTCAAGGAAGGTTCGAAATTGATAATGTTGCCAGCAGAGCAAGTCCCTCTTACTTCGCTTCGATAGTTGATTGGGGCCGTCTTTTTTAACGATGCTGGCAACTCCTATCTTACCGAGCACGACATATGAGTAATTCTTGACTAGATGAGAGGCCAGTTTCAAGTGTATGTCTTTGACAAATGTCTTGAGTTCGAGGTAGAGCTTTCTCAAGTGTCTACACTGGTCTTCGAAGGCTTGATTTTTTTTACGTGTTCTGGCTAGACTGATGGCCGCATTTGTCTTGTCGATTTTGTTGTGCAGTTTCCGAATTGTGGCAGGAGTATTATCAGTCAAATCAATTTTGTCTTCCTGAAGACCGACCTGGTAAACCGTAACGTTGCTCGGATCGTAAATTGTAGCAAATGTCCTGCCACCAGGATCGATACCACACATGGCTGGGGGTTGAATTTCTGGAGGCTTGCATCTAGTGTATGTTGGATCGCACGGAATTTGCAAGATAAACTTGCCGTTCGCTCTCCTAGATATCTTTACGTCGTGGTCTATCGGTGGTAGCTTGGCGATCGATTTAGAAAGCTTCATAAACCTTTCTTTAATGTTTTTCTTTCGAATGGAGAAATTGGCAGGCATGATGGAAATATAACGACCGAGAACTTTAAGATCGGTGGTGTCTTTCTCGTTTAGAAATCTTAAATACTGTTTTTGAATCTGAAACGCTCCTTGACAGGGATTAATTTCATTTTTGTCTTTCATAGCTACTTCTTTCTTTCTTTGATTTGACTGTGCCGATCTGTACATCGTACTGTAATGTTTACACGAAGTTCCTTTGATTGTGGTCATTTTGTTATCGAAAAACCAATCGTCGCCCTCCATTCTCAACGCAGCGTCAATGTTGTCCGATTTTGTTATAGCCACAACTTTTTGTAAATCGAAATGTTTCGGTTTAAACTGTTTCTGTTGTACCAAAAAGTTACACCAGTTGTAAGCGTGATTGCTCACTTTGAGCATTTCGTTCAGAACGACCTTTTGTCTCTTCGTGGGTCTCAACCCCACGCTGAAGGTAGTCATCAGTTTGCCATTTGGTGGTTCTAAGTTGGGTTTCTTGGCGAATTGAATATCAGAAACCGTCACACCAGAGACTCCAGTAGCATCAACTTCATTCAAATCTCTTCTTCGTATAGAGTTCCACCAGAACCACATAGACTTAAATTTATGAACATTGGCAGCATCCCACAAAGTCAATGTGGTTGCTTTACGTTTAGTGTTGCAGCTCGCGTTCGAGTTATTCATCGTTTTGATTGCTATGAAAAGCAACTGCGCTTTTATAGCCAAGTTTATGAACCGTCCGTTCATTATTTATTCCTTCAGCTTGCTTCAAAAAACGACACAAAACGACACATTTTTAACATTTCAATACAAAAGCATGGACTTGTCACCACTGCCTCCAGAAATTCGTCAGGAAATATACAAAAATGTTGTTCGTTCAAATGCCAAAGGCGAGGAGTTTTGCCAAGAGGTAAAGACGGCCTGGTTTAAGAAAGCAACAAAAGCTTGTCAAAACCTCGAAGACGCTCTGGAAATTTGCGAACGATGTTCTGGACTCGGACCTGATTTGGAAATGAAAGCAAAACGTTGGCTAGACGAAGTGGAACAATACATAAAATTGGGATCCGAGTTTGTCGAGGCAAATTGTTTGGTTAAATTTGCTAATTTTTTTCGATTACATTTTGATTTGTGTTTGCTAAAAGGAAAGAAACAAATTGAGGTCGTGATACTTTTATTCCACCAGTAAATACAAGTGACAGCATTATGGTTTACAAATAACAATTTACTACATGGCATCAAATCATAGTTCAAACAACGTTAGTCTAGTCTGTGAAACGGGCCCGAGTAACATTTCGTATCGCGGTTCGACAGAACCCACACTTGTCCCCTAAATTTCTCATTTTCCTCACACACTCATCGCAGAACATGTGGCCGCAAGGAAGCAGAGCGGTCGCCTTTTCCTGTTGAAAGCAAATTGTGCATTCCATCAATTCGTCCCTAGCACTTTGTTTGGCCGTCTCATAGTAAACCTGTCTCTCCAACATCAGCTCAGATCTTAGTTCAGTTTCGCGAGCTTTCAAAGCAAGTTGATGTTTTTGATTCAGCTGGCGCTCCCTCTCTTCCCATTCCAATTTCACGGTGTCTCTCGCAGATTCTAACGATGTTAGGAATTGTTTGTGGTGTTGTATTGCACTGGTTACCGATTTGGAAAGGTTGAGCAAACTGTCCCCCAAAAGTTTAACCGATAGCAACGGGTCGTCTTGTTGCGATTTGCTATTCCGCGTTTTATAGTGCGGCGTAGCACGATTCTTTCCTTTTTTCGAACTAGCCGCTTTCCCAGCCCGCCCAGCCTGAGACTGCTGTTTCGCTGGACTCGCATGCAGAATTAAAACCTCGTCGCCAGATTCTGTAGATTCGTCTTCTCTAACAGCTGTCGATGTGGTGGCCGCGTTGATGGTCGTATTGGAAGCCGTGGTGTCAAAATCTAGCTGTCTCCTAGCCGTTGCTCCGTACCCTGAAAAGTGAAAAGACATAGTTGAGAATCAATTCTTTTGAACCTCTCGGGAAAATCATGTTGTCGTGAAGTGAAGTTAGTATTTTCTCCTAGTTTTGTTAAATGGCATAGATTTGTAAACGCGGCCGTCTAGAATATCGGATGCAAACACAGGCCACCGATAGTTGAGAATCATTCATTTGAACCTCGCTCATTTGAACCTCTCAAGAAAATCATGTTGTCGTGAAGTTAGTATGTTCTCCTAGTTTTGTTAAATGGCATAAATTTGTAAACGCTGTAGTCTAAAAAATCAGATGCAAACACAAGTCACCGATAGTTGAGAATCTTGGTAAACCTAAAACTAAACTCACCCACGTCTTTGGCTAAGGCCTTTTTGTTCTCCAGTAGGAATTTTGCCACCTCTATGACTTCTCCGATTTCCTCGTCATTCGAAGCCCCAATTATGCGGTCTTCATACAAGTCAAACATGAGCTTCGTTCGAATGTTCCTCTGACACGAGTGAATTACGCCGTCGTTGCATCCATCGCATTCTATTACATTGTCCACGTTATCGATAAGATGCTGCGCCTTTTCGACCATTCCCGATCTTTGGAATCTTCGAAACTTGAGCAGCAAGACAGTCGACATTATTAGATGTTTACCCATCGAAAGCCAACGAGAGAATGACTGTTCTGGGCATGTTTCTCCACAAGTACGTGAAAGTGCAAGAAAACCACGCCTTTAAAATGTAATAACCAATCATAGGATACCGGACAGGTTCGGTTCATTTTCGACAAATCAGAAGCGTTTGTAAATGGAGTGTACCAAAGTAAACGCCATCTGATTGGTTAGACACTGTTTCATTGCTTTTCTGAGAAACCAAACGAAAATGGTTTGTCATTCTCAAATCTATATTCAAACTATCAACACCTTACGAACTTACGATCACATCTTTAAAATGACAAAATTACTTCGGGTAACGTGCAAGTCTGGAAAATGTGAAATTTGCGGTGATCCGGCCTTCCTAGAATTCAGCGAGTGTTATACAGTAGTAAACTTGGACTTATTTTGGTGTATATTTAATAAATCTTGTATATATTGAAATGAAATTGGAATAAAATCTGTATGTAAAAAAGCTGCTTTGCTTGTCGTGTCTTTTTCCTAACCCAGCTGTTTGTCTTCATAATGACTTCATGAACCACGAACAACAAAAACTCAAACAAGAAATCTGTTATACCATTTCTTCAACAACCAATTGTTTATTTGTTCAGCTTTGCTTCAACAGGCAAAATCAACAGGCAAAACTAACTTCGTATATAATCGAAGCACGAATCAATAAAACAAGAAAATATAGGTTATACCATTTATTCATTCAACGCATCATGAATCACTTTGGCCTCGAAACATAGGATTTCAATGCACTTGGCAATGGCAACTCGTCACATTTTGTCGAATCCTCCATTGAATTCACAATTTTTAACCGGCAGAAATGCTTCAGCGAATGCACCTGCGGTATGTCGCTCACCCGATAGTTATAATACCCGCTCTGATGCATACGAAACTTTGGCCTGGGTAATGGAATCTCGGGATCGGGATCTAATTCCAAAATGCCAAAAACCTTTCTATGTAATAAATTTGTATGGTCCAACAGATATTTATTGCACACTATCAGACCACTTGAAAAATCTTCTACCAGCTCCTGTGCCGTATTCCTGTTTTCATCTGTACATGCCAAAAACAGAGCGATATGTTCCTGTCTCGGCAACTCAAATGGCCTATCAATCACCTTTATTGTGCCCTCGCCTCTATCGTACATGTCAAAATGACGATAGATACTGCTTATCTCCTCGTAATTAGCCTTGCTAACAAAAGCAAACACGATGCAAAATGAATCCGGCCCTTTGCTCCAGTTCTCCTTTTCGGCTAGCACCCAGTCTATAATCTTCCCATCGAACGTGTATTTGTTAATCAATTCTCTCAGCGTTTTAGCCCACTTGAATTGAACAGAATCAGCATCGTCGAAAATTAAATAAACCTTAATGGATACATTCAATTTCCGGATCTCTTTCTCATTTATATACTTGTAATCACCCATTTTGAGTCAAACTCGCAGATCTCAGAAAAAATTGCATTGCGAGTATAACTCTGTGGTGCTTTATATATTCATTGGTAAACATGACATAAACTCATTATTTTTGTTCAACTTGCTTCAAAAAACGACACATTTTAAACACCTCAATACAAAAGCATGGACTTGTCACCACTGCCTCCAGAAATTCGTCAAAAGATATACAAACATATTGTTCGTTCAAGTGTCAAAGGCGAGGAGTTTTGCCAAGAGGTAAAAACGGCCTGGTTTAAGAAAGCAACAAAAGCTTGTCAAAACTTCGAAGACGCTCTGGAAATTTGCGAACGATGTTCTGGACTCGGACCTGATTTGGAAATGAAAGCAAAACGTTGGCTAGACGAAGTGGAACAATACATAAAATTGGGATCCGATTTTGTCGAGGCAAATTGTTTGGTTAAATTTGCTAATTTTTTTCGATTACATTTTGGTGATGAATGTGATCAATTTGTCATCAAGATACCGATAGCCGATGAATGATCAACTATGTAAATGTTCAGAAATAAAAAATGTTGAACCATTCTTTCATCTCCTTTCTAATTTCGAAGATATCCATTTCTGGCTCCAGCAACCAATAAAACAAACGTTAAACGACGTTTAACACTACCTAAAAAAAATACAACAAATTTCCGATTTCAGAGTTCCATAGTCGAGCTTAATTCAGCCATTCAAAAACATATTCTAATACTCGAAAACACACTCTATTTTTTATGAAACTGAGTAAACGGCATATTTCTAAAACCTCACAATCTGATTCGAACAGACCGAGAATACTACAAATATCCAACCTCACAAAAGCACCCACACAAAACACTAAAGCGCTAACCCCGGGACCAAACATTTCCTCATTCGATTTGAACTAGTAAAACATGTTTCAAGCAATATTTTGGGGGGAAGAGTAAAAATGTTTCAAGCAATACTTTTGGGGGATCTCGAACGGTGCTTTGGAAAAGGGTAAAATTGTCTCAAACAATGTTTTTTTTGGGGAAGAGTGAAAATCTGCATGGGCAATGTTTTAGGAAAGGATCAAACTCTTCTCGAATAATGATTTGGAAAAGAGTCAATGTCAGGGAGGAAGATGTTTAGCAAATCGAGTTTAAGTTATAAGATCTCTATCTAAAAATGTTGAAATACAGTCTTTTTCAAAACTCAATAATACCAGAGTAGCCTCTTACTTATTCTGACAATTCTGAAAATGTTGAAATCTACTCGACAGCTCGATGCTTTAATAGTATATCATTGACACACAATAAAGCAAGGCTCCACGGAAAATGTTGAAATGAAAATCTCCTTGTCTAAACCCCTCAGGAAAATGTTGAAAATACGATTGTTTGACTATAGAAAATCGCAGGATATTTGGCGCTCGGTATCTCTGTGGTGAAAAAAAAGTATATAAAGGAAAAGTTCTCAATTTGAATGCATAGCACGCTCGAATATCTCCTGGAAAAATATTTAGACTGCGATGAAATGAGCATGTAGAAAATATTGCTGTTTTCTTATGACCAAAATCTCGAAGAAAAATTAAAGAAATGAGGCTAAACCCCTTATGGTGGTAGTGAAAAAAAAGTATATAAAGGGAAACTACTACAAGTTCGAACATCGAGGAGAGAAAGATTTCTGCTTGTAGTTTGAACCCTTTCTGAACCTGTGCTGGCAAGGCTGAAATCACTCTGCAGTGGCATTGTCTCGGGGACTATGAATATTGAAAAAGCCACGGGGTAGATTTCTGTCGTTTTAAAACTGTAGGATTTTGTGCATTTCTCCTGTGTCACATTTTGATGTGGAAAATAAATATAAGCACATTGAATGCTCGCTGTATTTCTTCAATCACTTTTCCCGAAACACCATAAAAGTAGACGAGGAAGAGTATCTATTGAAAAGAGGTGCCTGAATAAACCTTAGCTTTAACGAGTCTTACTTCGATTTTAAACTGAAGCAGTTCATGCAGTTCCCAAAAGCGTTAAGAATGAATGCAAGACCCGAATCTGTGTGGTATAAAAAAAGTATTTGATGGAAAATTTCTCAATTTCATAGCAAGCTCAAACATCTAGATGAAAGATATTTATTCACGTAGTTATGCGTGTATTTACTGCCTAGGCTGCTGAAATTACCCTGCAAGGTAATCGGGGGAGTAAGAATGTTGTAAAGCATTAGAGTCGTTCGATTTATCTACTCCAATTTTAAATCGACCTCGAACCACTCTAATGCTTTAATTTTTTCACCACTCTTTCAAATCCAGTTTTCACGATATTAGGGTTAGTTAAAACACAAAACCGAAGCAGCCAGCAATTGGTATCGTGAAATGGTGGATGTGAAATTGTCGAGAAAAAAGATAAGCTTTAGGATATTTTGAGGTCGATTTAAATCATCGGCTGTCCATGCAATGATTTGGTGGCAATTCAATTCTATAAAGCGAAACAAAAATCTAAGTAGTAGAAAACTATTTATTTTGTTTCTTTACATTTAGGATTACAACAGTAGACATTTATAGACACATTTTTCACTGAAATACAGTAAACGGTCCAACTTGTTTACACTTTAGACACATCCATTGTCCGTTATTTTTTGAGACCATAAGTTCCACGTATTTTATCAGGCAATGTTGGCAACAGAAAGCATGATTGCACGAACCCATGACTCTCGGTGGGTTGTTTTCGTCGTAACACATTAAACACTTATCAGGTTCGACACTTTTGGCTGTCTTCAACCAATCTGCCCTTATTTCTTAAAAGTTTTGATAAGCGGTAGCTAAATAAATCTGATGTTGGGCATTTTTGCGAACTTCGTCTGTTCTAGCGATATGTTCGTAGTTTTTAACACATTCTGTGATGCGATCTATATCACCGATGTCCTTTTGTATAGAAGTAAATGTTAATTTATTCCGTTGCTGCAAAGTGTTGTAATCATACAGGTTAGCGGTCTGGGGATCGTAATAAGTTGCTGTATCGGGAGATTCGTTTTGTGGAGTTTCTACAGCAGTCAAACTTGTTTTCTGCTGCGAAGATGTTTCAAGTTTTCCTTTCGACGACTTCGGAGCATTCACTTCTTTCTTCGCAGTCTTTTTTTCAGGTATTTTTTCGAGCGTTTTTTCAGGTACTCTTTCGACCGCTTTCTGAAAAAGTAAAACAAACACCACATATTAGAAGTTCGCATCTACAAATAAAACGAGCAATCATTAATAGTTTTTTTTCCGTTAGTGTCAAATCAACCGGAGAATATACATCGTTATTGTGGAGGCTGAAATATATTCTACAAACACAATTCCTTCGGTAGCTAACATCGGTCGTTGATATCTCAAATCCCCTCAAACTCACTAAAATGAAAAGCAACACACCTTCTTTTTCGATCCTTCTGAGCCGACTTGATCTGTTTTTCTTTTTCTCCCCACCGGAGCTTTTTGAGACGCCATCGTAAACGCTTCGTGGATCAATGATGTAGGTCCACAGGCAGCCGTTGGCAAACTCGACGTGCTGTTGCTCGCTGATACCAACGGTGTAGCTGTATATTCGGGCATGGCCGAGGATTCGTTTAGGTTTGCAATAATACTCATCAAGTTCATACAATCGTCGTTTAGCGCCCTTTGTTCAAAGTCAAAATCGTTTTCCTCTGGCAAGACGAATCCTCGATCCTGCAAGGTCTTTGTAGTCATGATGTAGAATGAAGAAAAAATGTGTGTGTCTGAGGTTTTATACGACGCCAAATGCCACGATGCGCATGATCCCGCGCATGCTCCGAAATGAATTACAAAAGTCTATAAATTGGGACGTTCTGCCATTCGCAGCTTCATTCGCGATGGCCTTCCAGTTCGAGCACATGTCTCTACCCGCACAATGCGAAACATTTATTCGTGCGAAGAGAAATTTTAATTCGAGCGGACACGAAAGACGTTTCATGTTCAATGTCACTTCGCCGTTCATCGATGTTTAAGGACATCGTTTCATCGCCATAACCAACTGCCCTTACGATTTTTTGAACTATCACCCAACAGCGGATCACTTGTTTCTAAATGAGCCCACGCTGCGAGACTTCGAACAATACGTGGACATCATGTTCGACGAAAAAGACGACTGGGAAGACTGGAGTTACTTCAAAATCTTCAGAAAACTCTTGCCTGAGGATTTTCAGAACTTTCCTTCTATTGTTAACCGGGGAAAATACAAACAGTTGACGTCTGGAGAAAACTATAAAGTGCCGATTTGTTTGATTCCCGTTGTAGAATACCATCTACTCGAGGACTACAGCAGCGTCTATACGGTTAAAGGATCCTGCACTTCACTGGAGCGATCTCATCTGCGATTGAAACTGAACACGTATTTTCACGCATTGTTGACTCTGTTGAGGTGTTCTGAGGAAGATGTTATCGAAGTGTTGTGTAGAAAGGGCGTGCTGCCCAGCAAGGATTTCCAACTAATCAGCACGCAAAAAGAACTCACGATAGCCTATAAAAGATATAAGAACTGCGGACCCACTATGAATCGCTTGGGTGATCGACTGAGGCAGTTGGAATCGGGATTTGCGTTCATCAAACCGAAGTACGGGATGCCAAATACAAATTTGTGCCAAGCTCTTCAGCATTTGTTCGCCATGCATCCGCTGTACGTTCAACATAAACGAAGCTTGTTCGTGCAGACCGAAACTATAGACGGAGGCAAGGGTCATTTGCCAAACGCTATTCCGAACAATAAACGCAAGTACACCGACAATACTAGAGACCAGAGCGGGTTGCCCAAGAAATTAGCCATCGGGGAAAAGACAACCGATGATATCCTATCGAGTGCAATGAGACAGAACTTGCCAGAGTTTTTCTTGCCGCCCGGGCGAGATTTTCTTAGTATCAACATTGATCAGGAATTGATTCCAACCGGCGGAGTAATCGTATATGTTTCTGACGAGTTGGATCAGCCTTCGCTATGTGATAATGAAGCAGAAATTGTATCATGAATGCATTTACATGTCTTGTATTTAATAAAATGTTGTATTCAAATATATGATTTCGTTTTACTACATGTCCAGAAAAGCTCTCTCCCTCTGAAAACGTTGAAAATACAGTCATCCTCAAAGCACTTGAAATCTGGGAAAATAGTTGGTCACATTTTCATAGAAAATTAGACCTATTTCTAAGAGAAGCTTTTTACTCTGAAAAGGTTGAAATCGCGATTGATTTAGAAGTAATCAAAATCTCCCAGCCATTTCAATCTAAGAGGAATGAAAAAATAGTGTATGGATGGGGAAAACAATATTATCGGCTGTCATTCAGTGATAAAATGGACGTAATAGCATTGCTGCCCTTTGAACTGAGATATTTTCCATTGAGAATATGGACAGTGTATTTGGACATGCTAAACAAACTAAAAACACAAACAGTAAGTGATATACGATTTATTAGGTCGATACATTGCAGAGACAGCAAATTGTGAATGTGATATACTCAAAGTTCTCAAATTTAGAATCAGTTCTTCTGAAAAATGTCAGCATCAGCATTTAAACCAAATTTCTGTTCTACGATTTTTGGAACAGTATATCCACAAACTGCGTCCAATCCCCACGCTGACTTCGAATCCATTCGTTGATTTCAACTTGTTCATTTCCACTAAGTGTGGGTAAGTGTCCTCGTCATTCCCAGAAAGTCGTCTGACTACTTGCGCAAAGTAGGTAAATATCAGAACAACACTTTCCCAGTTCATCCTGCGTTGGTCTACTCTCTGACAGTGCAACAACTTCTCCTCAACCAAGTCGCGAAAGTAGATTGTATTTGCGCTAGCGTCCCTCAGCTGATCTGCTGTTAACACATAATCTTTTTCTGCCTCGAGGCTATACGTTATGATGTCTACAAAGCCGTCAACCACTGGTTGTAATTTCAAACTCATGGGCGTTGGATGTTTGCTGAAGTGATTTCCAATAGACACCAGCAGATACTCGCAACACTCAATCATTTTTGATCTGGTTAGCTCAAGAGATGAACGAGTAATGTTGGTTTTAAAAATCTATCAACCTCTAAATAGTCCCTTAACACCGAACAACCTTTAAGACCAATGAAATGATAGAGTTGGAACATTTGAGGCGAACGTTATTTAACACGGTGAAAAGTCACATACACGGTTTGGCTGCCGAGCAGACAAGACGTGTTTTTCTATCGCTCTGCCAGATGGACTGTAGAATTGTATCCATAATAGGCTTTTACGTATCCCTTGATTCCCATTCTACACATCGGACAGACAGAAAGCGCCGGTGCACATTGGGCGCAGCTAACCATGTGTCCGCATGGCAAGAAAACAATATGTCCAGGGTTATCGAAGCAAATCTTGCAAGTTTGAACTTCTTTCAATCTGCGATTTTCTTCGAGAAGTAACTCTATCGGTTCAATTTCTCCATCCGAAGAACTTTCGCTATCGCTTGTATTGACTTCTTGGGTGGAAATTGAACTGAGCTCTAGGTCCGTGGAGTTTTCTTCAAAATCGAACAATATTTTGCACAGGTCAGTTGCCTTGAAATCATTGTAATCGTGATTTTGGATAAAGTAATCGATAGCTTTTTTAACACTTTCTTCGGAGAATCCGTTTTCTATGCAACTTTGAGCAGCAGCAGTACTCAAGGGGTCCGTTTTAGCAACCACTTTGCATTTGTTTTCGTCTTCGGGTCTTTCGCCGCGACCAAGTTTGTCAATATAAGCCTGTCCTTTTACTAGAAGGATGAATGTGCATTTCGGGTACCACTTCGCATGTTCTTCCATCGGCACATCGTCGTACTCCCAGTTTCTCAAACCTCCACCGCAAAAAAAGCAGCGACAACTGTCTCCGACCCCAGTGTAAACTAAACCCGCTTCGACAAGTACATCTTTTTTCAGCGGAAGGTAGTCCGGCCAAGTTTCAAAAGATTTCAGTCGTTGAGACACGGCCGCAAATCCTGGAAATTTTGGTTTATCTAAACTGATACCGAAGATTGTCGGCGTAGGTTCTGGTGACTGCATACTTTAAGCTCATCTTTTGGAATGAGGATTTACCTTTAGAATCCATACTCCCAAATAAATAATATTTCTCTACAGGATTGGGTATAAAAGCGAGTTTCTCTTACTCACATTTTTTCTTATCTCACAACGCCGCAATGGCTAACGAAGACAATAAGACACAGTTCGAAGTATGGCTGTTGCATACTTCTGATTCTGAACATTTGGCTTTAGATTTTTGGGAAGATTTTGTCATGAAATATTCATCTTATGCTAAAAATGTTCGGCTTGTGAATATATCAGTGGCGAGTCCATTGCCAATATTACCAAACTGTGTGCTGGCTGTCTTCGAAAATAACGAAATTCTCTCAGACGATGTCAAACGCCGGCTCAATGAGTTAGTTCGAAATTGGGTTTTTACTGGAACGTCGCTGCACTTTGTAGAATTCGGTGATCCGTGGAAATTTCCTGATTGTGAAGCGAGAATGCCATTTTTCTTGGCTATGCCGATTAAAACGTATGAACTAGGTTGGCAAAAGACCATGCACCACTGCTTTTCTGATGTTCAGGTGTGGTAAAATGTGACTTGTTAAACATTTACGAAATGAGCTAACCGCGGCGGCATATCAGACACGTTTTCTGTAATAACCAATCAACATCTTTCGCGCCACAGACCCCGATTGGTTCTTGAAAAGTGGGCGATTTCATTGGTTCGCTGGACATATAAAACGCTGTGTTTTGTCATAATTCCATCATTCTAATGCTAATCTTCAAACTGGAAAGATGAGAACTTATCTTCTCGAGGAATACTTCATGAAAAAGAAAATAGAGGAGGGTGGCGACGGCCAGGTGTTTGAAGCACTCAGAAAAAATGATGGTGAAAAGGTAGCGATTAAACTTGGAAAATGGTGCAGGTCAAAACACGATTATCCGCCAGAAATAAGAAACAATATCGCTCTGAAGAACTCGGGTATAACAGGAGTAAACACGATGTTGGAATACGAAATCGGTGAAGTCGATGCAGATTCTAAATTGGGGCAATATAAGATGGTCTTAGAGTATATGCCGCTGGACTTGTTTTATTTTACGTTGAAGTATCGGCCGAGTGAGAATGTTTGCAGACACATTGTGAAACAAGTGGTTAACATTTTGTTGGACATGCAAAACGTTGCTGAATTAGTTTCGATGGATCTAAAAATGGAAAATGCTTTGATCGATCCAGTTACACTGAAGGTTCATCTGTGCGACTTTAGCGTTTGCGCTCCCGTACACGAACTGTTTACGCAAGTAAAAAACGTGGGGACTAAACGATACTGGGCGCCCGAAACTGTTGAAAACATGAAATTCTACCCAACCCGGAGCATTGTGTGGAATCTCGGTGTAATGTGTTATACGTTGCTAAACGAAAGAGACATTCCATGGAAAAAAACATTTGATGGTCGTGATACGAAGAACCTTCCGTTTCAACGGGGTCTGTCGAGCGAAGGAAAAGACTTTATCCTCAAGTGTTTGGAGGTCGATGTAAGATTGAGGTTGGACTTGAAACGATTGCCCGACTTGGCTTGGTTGGCAAATTCAATGAAATATATATGTTGTACCTGTAAATGTTGATGAAATAAAAATGGTTTAATGATAGTCTATTCTTTTGTTGTTACTTGATAGCTTTTTTTATGATCGCATATACTGTTATTCAACGGTTTATTCCGTAGGATATAAAGTACTGAAAAGGTGATCCCTTGAAAGTAAAAAACACAAACAAGAGGGAACAGTAGCAGACAATTTTATTGAGAGTCATTATCAAAAGTCGAAATAACTTGTATACGTACTTTGGTTTGAAAGTTTACATCCGAATACAAACGGGTTAGGTAGTTGCTGGTGATAAACTGTTTATTTCCAGCAGATAATATTCCATATGTTCCACAACACACACACAAAAGACACACATACAGTGACATTTAACTCATTTTATTCGGACGTTAACCTTCGAACCAGAAAAGATTCATATTTAATTTCAACTTCTATATTATGGTGTAAATTCACTTTCTACAGGAGCGTGTTCAACCAGTATTCTGTGTCCTTTTCTGTTCATTTGCTTTCATTTAGAATTTTTTCCTGAGGTTGAAGCAGTGTATTAGCGCTTTTCCCTCCAAGACGCTTCTTATCTCTCCTAGTTTGCTATCGTGGTGACTGTTCTAGGCATAAATCAACACCTATACTTCCTGGGTTAAACCAGTACTTTAGATGACAATGGGAAGAAATAAGCATGCCGTTACGAGTGCGATACATGTACGATACAACTCCCTCGTGTATTATTTTTTAGTATATAAATGGGAAGTCCCTGTTTGGAGTCATCACACAAACCCAGAGATATGTCAGGACAGCAGCAACAAATTAACCTCGGGAAGAAAATGAAGAACAAAGTCATCATACATGATTTTGTGAAAAGCATCATGAACCATAGCGTCGAAAATCAGCTTGTTGTAGAATATGAAGATGGTGTGTTTTTTTCGCAGAACGACTCTCACGCTGCGGATGAGCTAAAAATGACAGTTCAACTAATAGACTCAAAAATTGCTCACTACAAGGGACAACGAAAGAAGGCTCTCAACAGATTGTCGAACATGAAAACGACGAAAAACGTTAAGGAACACGTGTTTAGAACGGTCGGTGCCAACATTCTAAACCTGATTCCACCCACTGTGCTCTCAGACATTTTAGAAACGAGTTCAAAAGAAGATCGCGACATATCTGCTATGATCGAGAGAATCAAAAGCGCTGCGACAACGAAAAGCAGCCGAGCAGAGACTGCATTCGACATTTCTGACACGGACCAAACAATCATCGAAGAGAACGAGGAAGACCGCGAGCTCGCTCAAAAGAAATTATCTAGGAAAAGGAAGCAAACTCAGTACAAACGAAAGCCAAAGAAACAGCGAGTAAACGAATCAACAGAAGCAGAATCATCGGCGAACATCAGTGTATGTGAGGATTTGAGAATTAGCGACAGCGACCAGACTGACGATGAAAGAAAAGAGAATGACGCACGATACGTAGAGCTACCGGCAGATACTGCTTCAAACTATCATTTTCTCTAATGGTTTCAACTCTGATCAATGCTCATGAATAAAATATTTAAGTGGTCTAAGTAGAATATATGTGTCGAGTTTTGTTTCACTGCACTTAAGATAGAAAGAACGTAAATCACATCGACTATTTAACATGGATCAAGATTTATTGGGTTTTGATGAGGACGAAAATGACCAGTCGGCATCAAAAGTATATCTGTTTTCGCCATTTTACAACCATCAACACAAAGACTGTTTGCTGTGCGTTTATCAATATTTGCCACAGTTCAAATCTCAAATAGCGACTTTCGAATGTATGCTCGATGCAGCTAGTTCTAAACTAGGTTGCGGTATAAAAACTTGTATTCATCTGGTCTTGAAAGAAATAGAAACGAATGACAGCATGATGTTGTTTCGCAGGATCTCCGTTTGTGATATCAGTGAACATTTTGATTCTGTGTTTGGCCATCCGATGTGCGGTTACAATCGGCTGAAAAGATACAACTTCTTTTCGCTCTTCGGTGAGAATACGGTTGACAGTCCGAGCTACATAAATTTTGTTTACAATACGTACAAACACTCGCGTACCACTTCCTTATGTCCGTATGCTTTGCTGTGCGTCTATATTTTTGTAATCATGATGAACACGATCGGCGGGGTTACTGAATTCAAGAAAAAGCACGATTTCTTGTGGATGTATAATACGCTATGTAATCACAAAATCCGCCTAGGAAAACTGCAGTAGATTTTCTGTTAATTTTGCTGATTCTGAATGCTGAAAAAATACTATTTAAATGATCCTGCTTTCATTTTGAGTGGATTCTATACAAACAGAAATGGACGAACTGAAAGAGCTAAAACGAAATAACGAAGAACAGGCCACGTTGCACTTGTTCACAAAATTGAAATACGACTTGGCCATACGCCTCTGTTTTAAGCTCATGCAGTTGGTCAAACAGGGCAAGGAAAAAGTAGTGTTTCAAGTGGGTAAAGAGCAACGAGCATATCCGGCCTCTCTGGTGAACATTTTCACTAATATCAAATCCAGCCAGGTCGCGTTGCACGACAAGTACGATATTCAAGAACTAATGAATCTATTTGATATCCTCATGAACCTGCCGGATTACAAGTGCACGGGTTTGACTCAGAATTACTCAGATTGGAAGCCTATATCCAGTTTGGTTAATATGACAGAAATTGCCCGATCATTTGGGATGGAAGAAGTAGAAACGTTTCTCCAAAGTTTGCCGGAGCTTTTCACCGATCACAACAAAAACGCCTACGACAACGAAATGAAGCGGCGAGAGAAACAGAAAGAAGAACGTAAGGAGCAATCAGTTTCTAAAACGCAGCCACCGCAAGATGCGAGTCGTGAAAGATCCAGATCTAGGACCAGGAGTCTAAGTAAAACGATAAGTCGAAGCCTGAGTCGTGGAAGAAAGGATAAAAAGTCTTCGTGAATGAGGATGTCTTTGTTGAAACATGTTATAGTAAATAAAATATGTCTACGAGTTTTCTCTTGTTCAGTTTAGTTTTTCTTACTTCAAATCCTTAGTGTTTCACTGTATAACTTGTTTTCAAAATGCCCCGACATCACCAAAAGTAAAATCTTCAACTTGTTCAAGCACATAGTCGAAACAATCAGAGGGAAAAATCAACAAACATTTGATATGCAAGACACATGTATTTAATCTTAAGAGCAATAGCATGGAAACATATTTCAATAATATCGCACCTCAGAGTCTGAATCATCATGATGTTCAAACTTCTTCTGTGGAAGTATATTGAATCATTTGGTTCAGAGCGTCCGTTTGAATTAAGGCGTAAATGCACTTCTTAGAGGCGTTTTGTGGAACGACATATCGAACAAAGGGTGTCGAAACTTTGTATATTAATGACTGTTCTTCTTCAAATAATTTCGATGGATTTAGAGATATCCGATCCTCAGCCAGTCGTCTGTTTACGACGAATTCGTTAACGTTTTTGTCGTACGTGTACTGAAACGGTATCTTTGGAACATGCTGATTGTAGAAGGAAAATGCCGATGCATAACCAAAAACGCTGTTGCCAGCTTTTCTGAGCAGGACGTGTATTTTTGTATCTGCCTTAACTTGTTTGTCTGGTCTTAGCGTTATTTGACACAGTTCGTAGTCGTTCGTTTCTTCAACGACCATGAATTCTTGTACTTTTTTCCAGAGTTGTTGGCGAATATCGTATACTTGCTCGGAGAGCTTGTCCACCAACATTATCTCGTTTTTGTCGGTTTTAACCAATTGTATTTGTTCGAGACCTTTAACCGGTTTCGGAAGAGCGTAGTAGTTGAGATGTGCCTGGTATTCGAAAACGCTCGGAATGTATCCAATCTGTTCTTTACCGTTTCCATCTTTATCGTAGAAGTACACGGAACTCTTGTCGAATAGAACGTGGTCGGTAGACTTTAATTTATCGAGAACTTCCACGAATCTCCTATTCATCACGATATCGACCCAACGTTGTTGCGTGGGCTTCGGTCCAGTGAAGTACTTTACTGTCAAATCTTGGTAGTTCAAACACAACATAGTGTAAGGGAAAATGTCTCTGAATGCGAACTCGTTATCCGAAAAGGTTACCGCGACATTCATCGGAGACAGAACGTATTTTGATCTGTTCTCATTTATTTCTTTGACTACTGCTTTAAGGCTAACATCGGTTAATCTTAAGTCGAGTAATATGTTGGTCATCGTTTCGTGGCACACATCGCTGAAATGAATCGTAAGCTCCTGCTTGTACTGTATTGCTTGATCTCTGATATTCTCTATGAATGTTGCCAATAGCGCTACATCCGAACTTTGTTTGAAAAGTATAATCAAAATTTCTATCAGAGCCTGACAATTGTACTTGCAAGAAAAATTGAACAAGCTGACGTTGAGTTCAATTCCGTTATACTCATTTGCTGTAAAACTTTTCAGCATTCCAAGGGCCGAGTCAGTGAGAGAAACAGACAATATGTTACCACGATTGATTGCTTCTGTACAAAGTGTAGTGGAACATGTGTTTAACTCATCAATTGTTACTGACACGGATGCACTTTCGCTGTTTAATGTGACGGGATGTGTATTGCTGGTTTCTTCCTTGTGGTTGAACCCTTCGCCGTCGAACTTCAGGACGGGTCTATAATATCCGCATTTCTTATACAGTATAAATGCGTAGTCAGCTTTAGATGCTTTTAACGGAAGAAATTCGGTCGGAGTGTTAGTAATTGGTTTGGTAAACAGATATACGGGAATTTTGGAATAAACGGCCAGCGCCTTTAGCTCAACAAAACCGCTACTAGGCAGACGAGCGAATCCATCCGCCCCTGATTCCCTGATGTAACATTCAACGGTGTCGTATTTGGTAAAAACCTTGCATTCTTTATCAATCTCTTCTCTATGGGAAAGCATAGTCGCAATAATTCGATCGCGTACGAACACGTGATAATGCTCACTGTCGAATAGCAAATAACTTATACTTCTATATAAACTGTTGCCATCGTTTTGAACAGGAAAGGTAGCGAACACCCTGCTGCCGTCGTCTTTGTCCAACGGTTTCATTTTGTCTACGCTCACACCTAATTTATTCTGTCGAGATATTTTTCTGGCCAGAGATTTTCTCCACTGTGAGGTTAATATTTTCAAAGGGTCCAGACGTAGTCGTTGAGGTGGTGAAGTTTCATCGTCTTCTCTATTTGGCGATTTTTGCAAAGACCGTTTTACTGGTTTTTTCTTTGTCGAATCTTGTTTTGTATTTTTCTTCGTCAACCCTTTCTGACGCGGTTGTTTAAGTTGTGGTTTTGACACAAACTCGTCATCCGAATTTTCCGATATATCCTCGTAGAGGCTCCCAAACGTCTTTTTGTTTTCAGCCATTTTTATAATGATGTTTAATCGAAAATCCGGCACGTTCATTTATATACTTTTTTTCGCTCTATGTTCATTTATAGTAGATCGTTCACAGGCACAACACACAGATTTACAATGGCCCTCAGCTCAGGCGCAGATGATTTACAACTGATAATCAACGGCGACGATAATATCGAAAGTAAACAAGCGATAGAGTATTTATTGGTTTTCATGGAGTTCGAACAATACTTGGAAACATATAACGTGCAGTCACCAGCTGACTTTGAACATCCTTTAAAAATGCTACGTCGGACACTTACCGATAACGTAAAACAACAACTCGTTAACATGCGACCAGAATTCTTAATAGAAACGTGTCTATCACGAGGTAAAAACTTCAACAATATGGGCGACATTGGACCGGGATTAGTGCTGTTGACCTTAATGGACATAGGAATCATTAGTGCGGGAGTACTTGAACAATATTTAAGCAGAGACATGTGGTTGGATGCTGTCATTCCTCACGATCTAGAAACCGAAGAATTCATCAAACTGTGCAACGGAGACACGGCGAATAAACTTTGCGATCCCGAGGCAGGGCTGGGACAATTTAAATGGAATCCCAGTATGGTTTTGCAGAAAGATCTACCCAAACAACGAAGTGAACTCCTCATTAAGCGTTTCAGACTTCGAAGTATGTCACATACTGATTTTTAACTATATGAGCGATACAAATTGATTTCAAAGTATAGCACATCAACTCAACATCATGACTTTTAGCCAGTCGCAAGCTAGTAGAAACCTATTATCGCTTATGGAGTCGATTCGTGCGAAGAAACGGCATCATGAGCTTTTTTCTGTTACAGCGGCTGAAGCGGATTCTGTAAACGAGGAATTCGCAGGTGTATTGGACTATCTATCTTCCAACAACGTTTCAACAGAATCTATGAGAGTAGCTATAAAAGGCCAAAGAACGCCGACCTCCAAAATCAAGGTTTTGTTAAATATGTGTTCGAAACAAGGACCTCATTGCTACCGACTTTTCCTCGAGGCTCTAGAATTAAATGGTTTCAACAGTATTTCGGACCTGATTCGATCAAATGCGATTGATTATGATGAAAATGAAAACGGCGAAATTGAGGATTATCCCAGAAATGTTAGAGACGATGTTCATTTTGCCAGTTGGAGTAACTTTCATGCAAATGATATCAAAAGAAATGATATCATCTCAATGTGCGAATGCGATTCAACGACCGATGCATTGGACGCACACTATAGTGATGTATTAGTCTGTCATGAAGAAAATGAAGCTGATCGTTTAGAAGGAAGTCGGAGTTTTCCCACTGGTCATCATGCCGTTAATAATATCGGCAGAAACGATATCATAGCAATATGTGAATGTACAGTATGTGAGTGTGACTCGACCACATAGAATACGGTGCTGTGAGAAAGCAATTTTGAAAACGAAGAAATGTAACACGTTAAAATTATGGTAGGGTTTGACAATTGAAACTCGTATGCGTTACTGGTTTGCGATTACAGCCGTGATATATCTGTGTTGAAAAAAGTATTTAAAGGAAAACTTCCAAATTTCCAACCAATAGAACTTTGACGAGAGACAATATGCGTGCTGTCTGGTCAGCAGCCAAGCAGCGAATGTGACTTTTCGCCATGTTACATTTTCTTCGCCCCAGGTTTCGACATTATTCACCATGTTGAAATGTTTCCATTGGTCAATCGCCATATACCACAATGCTCAGCTATCTGGTATAAAAAGCGCTGCACGCCTGTCAGACCTTCATTACAAGCAAAAGCTCGTCATGGAACACATAGAAAGAACGAAAAAGATGTCAAATAAACGTGACTTTGAAACTGTTCGATTGCCAGCTTCGAAAAAGCAAAAAACTGACGTTCTTGTTAAAGGATCAGAGAAAATGAAGAAAAGGCTCGTCGTAACAATATCTCTGGAGCACATGAAGGAATTCTTGCACCTTAGAACTGTGTTTTTAGCGACGTCACCGCTGGAGCTAACATTCTTATGTCAAAAGATCGGATTCCCAGGTAAATTGCTCGAGAAAGTCAACTACGACCATCCTGGCAATATCCCGCGTGTGATGGACAACGTCTTTGAAATGTGGTTTCCAGTTGCCGAAAAAGTTGGGAGTTTGGACTTGATCACGCCGAGGGACATCCTAGCAAATGCATACAACGAGATTAATCACAGCGAAATCTTCGACCGGCTGATCGAAAATGTGTTTGCCAGGACATACATCGAAATGATTCCGCAAGTGTTTGAATGCATAGCAAACCAAATTCACGCCAGACTCATGTAGAGTGGACATCCTTGCAGATGTACAGGAACTCAGTTGATATGTAAAGATTTGTTATGTATTTGAGATGTGAGAACATTTCTTTGTTAACCGATTGTATAATATCGTAAATAAAATATGTTACGTGTAACTGTGCTATTTCTTTTTGTTTCATTATCGTACGTTCAGGAAACCCTTGGTATCTTTGGTATCCTCGGAAATCCTTGGCATAACGGAGAGACAGATTTGTTGAATTGCCGTTGCTTGTTTTGCGACGAGAAATTCACTGTTGGAAAAACGTTCAACGGATCGTGCTATTACATAAGCATGAACGATATGATGTTTCAAGGAAACGATAATATTGTACAGTTTTCTCTGCCGGTTATTAACAATATCGGGATGGCCGATGGTTTGATTGCTCAACTTTCAGCCGAGTTGTATTCTAGATTCAGGTATCCGACATTTAATCTAAAATACATGTATAGCAATTATTTCAAAAGTCAACCTTTTTTATATTCGAGCTGCCTAAAGCTTAATATCACGAGCAATACGATTTTCGACGAAACTCTTAAAATACATTCCAACAGATGCAGACCAGCACCATCCATCATTAAAACCAATCAGTACCGTCTGTTATATAAGAGAAGCTTAGATGAAGCCTCGTTCGCTCAATTGTTCAAATCATCTGAGTCTACCAACCAAACGTACAACCAAACGTACACATCTTGCCCGTATAGGAAAAACAGTGTTTTGGTAAAAGAAGTAAATAAATGTTTTTATTTCCTCGACGAGACCAAGAGATGTAATGTAGCAGGCATATCGGATCCGAAGACGTATATTATTCTGGAACGGTTCTTTATCTATAAATCGAGAGAAAAATGTTACGAATTCTGTAAACGGTCTTCGTATTCATGGGGTAAATGTATGTTGTCGATGTACAATAACGGCTTTAACGTATTCATCGTGCATTTGGGTCTCAATCCACAAGAACTTTTGGATTATCGTGTACCGACTCAATTTGTAGTTATAGGCGATCAACCGGGATTTTATTTGGTTGACGTTATTAGACATAGATTGATATTCGTTGAAAGCTACCGCGACGGCGTTTTACAATTAAAAGGAGAAAGGTATAACTCGCAAAATACAAAACATCTTTGCGAGGAAACCCCTGTACTGTTGTCTACCCGTTTATCTTCGGTATCCACCAAACAGCATAGCAATAGAACAGTCAAACCTCAACCTCAACCAACAACCACTACTGAAGCGTTAGAAAACAACTATGAAATTACTGACGCAACTGTTGAAAGACAGAAAAGTGCCACGTCGACAATATTCATATTAACTAGCATTCTCACGGCAGTGGGAATCATTAGTGTCTTGCTTTTTAAATACGGGCGATCAATTGTGGTATTCATATTACGTGGACACGAAGAAGAAAGCAGTGAATATTGAGAATACTAGAATTTCATTTATTCATTTTTGGCATAAATAAACGAATGTAATAATTTTCTTTGGCTTTTCGAATATGTGTGTCTTCCTCTATCTCCAAGATAAATATGTTGTAGCGATCCTTCACGTCTGGTAAACTAACACCGCATTCGACCAAATGGTCGGTTGCTCGACAATAAAGTTTTTTCATTCGTATGTGCGAATTATGGGTATTGATTCTCTGTCTGAGATTTTTAGTTTCTCCGATATATTCTGCATGACATGTATTGCATGTAAGTACGTATATAACGTTAACAGAATTACAAGTCAAATCCTTATCTGGTACTTCAAACACAAAACCGCAATTGAATTTGAAATGGTTGCCAGTTTTTACGTGAGAACAAATACCACACTTCTTGCCATTACAAGGTTTAACTTTCGTAAGTTCGCTCGACATTTTAATTTCGAAGCAAAATCAAATAAATACTCAAATACTTAAATCGAATGCAGAGCGTAGAGCGTTATTTATTGAAGTCTTTCTTTTTTCCAAATTATAACCAATGTCATAATAACCGAAGCAGTTAACAGACCAATTCCGCATAAAAATACTATGGTATCCGTTTTTGATTTGTTGTCTTCGTCCTGGTTTTCTGAATTCGAAGAGTCCACGGTCACTTGCCGTGTGGTCTCTAAAGAACTTGAGATCGAGACTGCTTCAAAAACGGTCGAAGAAGGAACCGTGTTTGTCTCTGGTGAATTGTTTGTTCCGGTGCCCTCTTCATAAATCGGTTCCGTTCTAGATTTCACCGATGTAGTCGATGTATTCATGTAATCCTTGTATTCTGGCCTAATTGTTGATTCAACAACCAAATGACTTTTCGTGATGGATATTTTCTTTGTTTCTGAAGAATTTTCATCTAGTGAAGTCGATGCTGTTGTTGGCTCAGCAACACGTTGAGTCCCGGCGCTGGTTATCATCGTAGAGGTTGAACTATGTGTCTTCGTTACATCAGTCGCAATTTGATTTTCTGAGGACGCGAAGTTAGAGGAAAAATACATGTTTACAGGTGTCTCTAGTGTAGATGAAATGCTCGCGGTTTCATTCGATAAAGATGAAGTAACTATGTTTTGTATAAATCTAGTCGTCAAAATCGGGGTGCTTTCTGTTGTAGCCGATACAGCGGGACTAGTATCCACAGATACATTTGCTACTTCAATCCCAGGCAGCTGTTTCGAGCTCTGAAATCCAACGGTTAATGTCACTGCAATTGTTTCGGATGGTTGTAATCTATCTGCCGAAGTATAGATGCTCGTAGTTATATTTGTTGGAGATAACGTAAGAGCTTCTTCGGTTGACGTCGTTTCAATAGATTGAAGTGTTTCTCTAGTAGATGTTTCGACTTGTTGCAAAACACTGGCATCGTTAACCAAGCTTTCTGCCGATGTCGTGATGTTCTTTGTTAGATTTAATGAATCTGGTGTGAGAGCTGTTTCAGTTGTAGTCCTTTCAACGGTCCGAGACGTGTTTCTAGTAGATGTTTCTACTTGTTGCAAACTACTAGCACTTTCAATCAAGCTTTCTTCTGATGGCGTGATGGTCGTTGTTATATTCATTGGAGCTAATACTATAACGTCTTCTGTTGGGGTCGTTTCAACAATTTGAGATGCGTATCTAGTAGATGCTTCGAATTCTTGTAAATCTACAACACCACTAATCGAGCTTTCTGATGATGTCGTGATACTTGCTGTTATATTTCTTGGAGCTAATGTTACCGCTTCTTCGGTTGGAGTTATAAATGCGTTTCTAGTAACTCTAGCGTAAGTGGTCAACATTGTTGCAAACACCGTCGAAAAGACTGATGTAGTGCTAACTGCTGAGCTTACGGGTATCAACGAATACTGCCATTCTGTTAAATCATCTCGTCCGACTTGGATTCCATGGTAGTTTGTTGTTGCGGCTGGTATGGTTCTTGTGAAGTCGGTAGCATTTCCTGTAAGGTCGGTAGCATCGGATGAAATATGAGTCGACCTCCTGGTGACACCGTCAATCGAACTGTCTGCAATTGGAGTCGCTTCAACATATTCAGATGCGTCTCTAGTCCTCGTTGCGGATGCTTGTAAATCGACAACACCGACTATCCAGCTTTCGGCCGATGATGTGATGCTCGATGTCATAGTTAATGGAGTTGATGTAAGAATGTGTTCAGTTGGAATCGATTCAACGGTTTGAGATGAGTAGTTTTCTCTAGCAAATAGTTCGGATGGTTGCAAATTATCAACACTGTAAATTAAACTTTCCGTCGATGTAGTGATGTTAGTTGTTTGATTTCCTGGAGCTATAGTTAACGCTTGTTCAGTTGCGGCGATTTCAGCGGGTTGAGATGTGTATGTGCTTCCAGTAATTCTAGAATATGCGTCCGATATTGTTGAAAACATTGTCGAAAAGGTTGATTTAAAGCCTACTGCTGCCGAGTTTACGGGTGTAAACGAATTCTGCGATTCTGAAATATTAATCGGCCTTCTGATGTAACAAACATTCGTAGCAGTTATACTGCACTTGTCGTTGGTGTCCCTTTTACCTTGAATATCAATATAAACGCATTCATCCGTTTTTTTCTCGTGAATACTCATAAGGTTATTGTTAATTTTAAAGTACTGCTTGTAAACACCGATATCGTTCGCATTTTCCTGGCTGAGCAATATGATATAACGCAGTAGATTTTGGAAGTCCTGTGTATTTTCTACGTCTGCAAGTTGGTCACAAGTTTCGTTAGTTGCTCGATAGCAATCATCTTCTCGACTAGACGCTTCTGCATTATCGTCAAAGGAACAGACAGAATATCCTCCTGGTATTTCATACGATGGTAGGAGGATGGTATTTTGAGCATTAGCTGTTAGCAGAGCACCGGATTGCTTATTACAACTTCGTCCAATCAAGTTTTTACGCACGTTATATCTCAAGCATTTGTCCGCAGAACCTTTCGGCAAAGGTTTCAAAAGGGCATCAATATCTGGAATGTTGATGAAAACTACGATCCACCGTATTCTGAGTTTATTGTTCATTTCGCTACTTATTTGCTGAAGCACTCTTCCTAATATAGCGTTCTTGATGATTGCTGGATAGTAGTTCTTTTCAACTGGGACATACTTGTTCGTGTCTTTAGGAGCTATATTAAATTTGGTATCGTCTGTGGAAAAGTAGCACGTTCCGTTGTACAGTTTTCCTACAGTTCTCTCTGGATTACAGGTGGCACAAATGCAGCTGCGCAAACCGTACGTGGAATCTGGCAAAGGATATGCGGGAGATGACAAAGGAACGGTTGTTACAGATCTACTCGTCACCTCCGTTATTACATCACCCTCTTCATCCGTTCGGTTGTCGGAAATAACGGTAGCAGCTGTAGTTGTGGTCGCGACATCACTCTTAATTGCAGTTGCGTTAGAAGGAACTGCGGTAGTCGTGACGACCACCGGTTTATGGATCAGACATAGTTTTTTACTCGGTGTATAATAACAGTCATCGTGAAGAATTTGTTTTCCCTGAACGTCAATGTACATACACCCATCAAAATAAGTGAACACGCTGTAATATTCATTTGTAACAGCCAGCATGTCCATATCGTCGATTTGAAAATATTGCTTGTAAGGTCCTATATCATAAGCATTTCTCTGAGTCAAGTTCACCAAGTACTTATGAACGTTCTCAAAAACGATATTATTGTTTATATCAACCTCGTCACATGCACTCGCTCGCATTGCCTTGATGCAATTATCAGTTTTGTCGGTTGCCACCGCATCTTTATCAAAACTACAAACATCGTACGATGGCGTTCTAAACGGTGGCAAAAAATAATAATCACTAGAATTAGCCGTCAATAGCGCTTGGTGTTGATTCTCGCAATCGTTGAGTAAAGTTTTTTTTTCATTTAACCGGAGCATACGGCAGCCAAACCGTGTAACTTCAAACGGAATACGCATTGGGGGTTTCAAGTGCAGTAGTGTCGAGGCTTTCGAGTAAAATACAAATGTTAACGCCTTGTTTTTTTTCTTGATCTTCATTTCGTTACTCACTTGCTCGAGCACTTTCATCTCGGCTTCGTTAGTAATAAAAGCGGGCATGTAGTTGATATTTACTGCTCGAAACTTGTTCTGCTCAGTCGCCACTATTCTGAATGATCGATCGGTGGTAATAAAATAACACTTATCATTGTACACTTTTCCTACGGTGTTGTCTGGATCGCAAGTCGAACAAAAGCAACTCCTTAACCCAAATGTCATAGCCGGGAAAGTATCTTTTCTATCTGGTCTGAACTTGCGCTTGAAGATCTCGGCTATTTCTTCATCCACGACGTTAGCATTTGTCAATACCAAAGCTCCAAAGAGAAACATAAGCGGTTGCAACATTTTTGCTCATGAAATGATACCCAAGACTAAAAGCAATCGTTTATATACATATTTTCAAAGTGGTCGAACACATTTTTTACATTATTTTATCTACTTTGTACATAATGTTACAACCTCTAATTCTTGGCCTGGATAGAGTTTTAACATAGCAAGGCCGAGCGAATTGCCTTCATCCTTGTACAAAACCTTCACACTCCTCCACCACTTATCGCAATAACTGTCAACGTATGTCCAGGATCTTCGACACAATCGTTTAATTTTGGCATTGATTTTTTTTATTTTAGCATGTAGTATTTTGAATTCGAATTCGTCTATTCGATATCGACGATTGTCACTATGTCGTCGTGCCGAGAGTCGCCAATAATCTGCTCGTTTTTCCGTCAACCTTCGAACTTCATTTTTGCGACAGGTTGTCAGTCTCTCATTCCAGAATTCAACCAAACAAGACGGAGTTGATGTTCTTCCGAATCGTTTAACTAAACAAGAACTCAGTTTATACATCGTAGATGTTGAAAATTTGGGGTCTGCATAAGCTAGTATAACGAAATAAGCCGTTAGGGCCATGTCTTTAGTACAGCAGTTAGAGAAAAACAGGTGACATTCTGAGTATTCTTGACCGTCGATGTCACCGTAAGTAATTTCTTCGGCCAGCAAAACATCAGCGCTGTCAGCATTATCCGTAAACATGATTCGAACAGTTTTCACGTTTTCACTTTCCGAAAAATGGTGATGATACTCCTTCACATATTTCTGTTTAAACTCAACGGGTAATGCTCGCTTATCCGAGGTGTATATAAAGCAAGCTAATGCCAAGTCCAAGTGATCGTTGATACATCTAGCTAACATGCGACTCTTTATATTCTCGGGAAGGGCTTGGTCGTAATAAATGTGATCAAATTCGTGGCACTTTCTCAAGAAATATCTTCTGGAGATTGCCATGGTTTGCACACTGCTAACGAGAATACATGATGCGGTCCTTTATGTACTTGTAGAAATAATAAAGATCCTACAGGAAAGGATTGCTCGCTTTATAAATAATTCGAATCGCCATAGACTCAAGAATCGCACATTTCGATAAAAGGGCGAGACTTACTCGACGTCGTTTAGTCCGTTAGACCTTCAGCTATGAACGAAAAGTCTTTCGCTGAAATACTAAAAGATAACGTCTACTCGGCTTTATGTTATTTACCGAAAGATGCAATGTCATTGAAACGAATTAATACAGTCAGCTTTCGAAAGCTCGAAGAAACACTCACAACTTTTCATTGTTATCGGTTCACATATTTCATAGTCAGAAAGCTTTACCATCGAAACCTGAATCAGGACAGGCTCCTATCGTGTGTATACAGCAGCACTACAAAGCGGACATCTGCTGATCGATTTCATATATTTTACCTCGTTGTAATTTTATGTATATTCTACTTTAAGAAAACCTCATACCATACACATCAACGTATACTGAAAACACTCGTAGCAATTGGTAAAATATGCAAAGAAAAACAGCCGTTTCACGAGTTGTATGTGACGTTCGTCAAACAAAAAGGTCACAAACTGTGTGTAAATCATCACACGCATTTTAACATGAGCGATTTTATTTTCACATCTTTATGCGAAGTTCCGAAGGAATTCACCTCGTTGAAAAAGATGATCAATCAAGTCAACAACTCGGAGTGGCTATCCAACACCAAGGTGTTTCAAAACGTAAAGTCTCTGTGTAATTTTGCGTACAAATATCCCACCAGTAATCGTCTACTGAAAGACTCGGAAGCCAGAATGTTGACATCGGAGTTATGCTATCCTAAACCCTGGTTAGATTTCGCATATTACTTCAAGCGGAGAGCCGTGTTTGATGCAAGCTCAAGGCGACATTGTTTCCAGACGCTCAAGACTGTGCTCACCAATCCCATACAAACAAGCAACCTATCTTTTTCGCAATATGTTATAGACATCGTGACGTTCTTTTCGAACTTTGTTAGCAACAAAATTCTGTCTCTGAACATTCCGGGATGTTTTTGTAACTCGAAGTGTGTTGGTGAAAAGGGAAGCATTGAAACGGTCTATTCCAACGGTTTGTTCATTTTATGCAAAACTTGTAACCAGCCGGTTAATTATCAGCACAAAATTTACAGGAAAGCGCACGTTATGAACGACGTCCACAACCACCGCAAATACTTCGCCTGTGCCGACGGATGTTCAGATTTCGAATTTGTAGACACGTATACATGTTTCGTAGATAACCAAGGATTGATAACTTATCGACATCTAGCGTTAATGAACATCAGCCAGACGAAGAAACTCAAGTATATAACTACCATGTGCTGCGAAAGCAGAAAGTGTTACAACATCCTAACCGTCGAAATAAACGACAAAAGCAGAAACACACATTTTTCATGCGGTTGCAATCACAGTCAGAACGAAGAGACGTGTTTCGATCGTATCAGAGAATATGTTTTGGAGAAGGAAGATATTGACAAAACCTTCATTCTCAAGAATATGTGCCCCGGTTGTCTAGTCTACTGTTTTGACTTCTGTACTCATAAGGATAAAATAAAGACAAAAATAAGATTACTACTACAATCTGATATTTAATCATCGTATTTGTTCATTTTTAACTCTGCCAGCCACGGCATATCTGGCAAATGTTCCAAGTCTAGTCGAATGTTCACGTCTGGTTCCAAGCACGTTAACACGAAGTGTATCGCCTCTTCGGAAACGTGTCTGTCGAAAGTTAAGCGGTCGACATCGCCGTCAGTGTATTGCTCCCATGGAACGTTTGTACCGTGGAGAATCGAGTAAGTCAGTATTCCGATTGTCCACACAATACTTCGAGTAGGGTAGAATCTGTCTTCCTTTAATGATTCCGGTGAATAAAAGGCTTTCGTTCCAGCATTAGCCATTTTTATGTACGGATCTTTAACAGAGACGCACTTACCGAAGTCACACAACTGAATCCGTTTGGTCTCGGGATTAAGTAACACGTTTTCCAGTTTTAAGTCCATGTGAGATAATCCAGCGATATTCTGCATGTCGAGGGCAGCCCGAACGATTTGAGCTATTAAGTCCTTGTAGCAGGATTCGTTTAAATGCCAGTATTTCCAAACGTAATCGTATAAGTCGACAGTAACGTACTCTAAAATAATAACGTATATCCCCATTTGCGAATTGACTTCATACTCAATCATTTTATTGACACCATTTATACCGGCGTCTTTCAACAATAAATTGTGGTTAATCTCAGGAGGAACGTCCCATTTGTTAGTGTTCCACTCTGCCCACTTTATAGCCACTGAATTTCCGTCAGATTTTCTGGTGGCCAGAAAAACCTGTCCTTCTCCTCCTTCTTCCAGTTGTTTCACTAGACAATATTTGCTCATGATAGAGATCTCCATTATGTCCATTACAAAAGGCCTTGTTTATTAACCAAATTCAGAGACATAAATAATCAGAAAATACAATTATAGGAATTTGCTTTTATTCAAACGATCAAATCATCGGAAAATGTCTTCTTAAGAAAGACCAAATCCTCCGATCGGCTGTTTGGATTCCCTTCCGAAATTAAAACTGCCGAAACCGCTAGTTGTTGGTGCGTTTTTACCGAATCCAAACGGCAGGGCTGTGGTCATTGGTGGTGGAACATCATTTGCCTTCGGAAACAACTGCGTAGCTGGATTAGAATTAAAACCAATTCCCTTCTTCGAAGTTGCAGAAGAATCGACACCCGTAACCGTGTTGTTGATGGTAAATAAGTGTTTGTTTTCTCGATGACAACAGCTGTTCGGGCAAAACGTGTTTTTGCCGAAGTAGCCTGTGATGGCATAGTACTCGCAGTTTGGAGCGTGCGTTCTGTGTTGTTCAACAATTAAATCAGCGGGTGTCCAATCGCAAATCATCGTACCACAAAAAGCACACCGAACACGGTTAGGATCTGTCGGACTGAAAATAAATCCGTGATGAGCTAATTCCTCTTTATCTTGCGGCAGTTTAAAATTAGGATGGTTGAACGTTTTCAATCGTTCGGAATAAAGCCTAAAATCAGCTTGTTGATTTTCTGTCGCCATGATTTCGAATGACGAGTATAAAGCGAGTCTATCTTTTTATACTAAAATTCCTCACAACCATCCGTCCCGCTTCTGTGCATTATTAGTAATTTTTATCAGCTGCTTGGTCTCGTATGCAATGGGCTCGTACTTCTGATCGAAGACCTTGTTCGCGACAATGAAGGTGTCTGGATTGCTTGTCCTTGTCATTGCAACGATATAGTCTTCTCCCCGATCACCCTTCTTCAACAAGGCGAGTATGGGACCTGGGGAGGTTAATCCTTGCATCGAGTCAATTGTACCGCATATGTGTAGAACTAGAGGAATTATCTTGAAGAAAGATTTGTTCGCTAGTCTGTTCATCATGTCCTCCATCTGCTGACTGTCGTCGATGATATCAATAGCGTCGTCATTATCGTTCTGCTCATACTGAGCTCGCTTTCTTTTGAACTTGCGAAAGTTAAGCTGGCTGTGAGATTGCTGTGTTCGTTGGCAGGGTTCGTTGTTCGTTAATTCGCAAGTACTTATTGATTTTGTTTTAGGGTACATTTTAAAAGTCATGCAGTCGCAGTATTGCAGATAACAACATACGGAATCTAGTTCGTTTGCGTTGTGTGATTTTCTTATGGCGGTGTCCAATAAAATGAACGTGAACAGGTCTTTTGGCAGAGAAATGCACGTACCACTTTTTTCGCTGGCGTATGAATAGATCTTATTCTTTAGTCTATCCGTTAAGGCAACGTGTTGCAACAGTGCTTTCAGAGCAAATAAGTGTTGAATTGACAACTGGTCGTCTTCTGGGGAACGCTGATTCATCAAATCAGTCAAACTTCCAACCACCTGTTCCGCCGTGTTCGAGTAAATGTCCTCTATCATGTATTTGGCGCAGTTAACGAAGAAGTTAACGCAGTTGCTGCGATCGTTCAAAGACAATAGGCGAGTAACGACTGGAAACATCGAAAACGTATTGCCCTAATATGTTGCTTTCTTCGGGAATGATCTGATAGAAGGAATGAACGGTCCTGTATACTCTTTTCTTTCCGCTGGCGAAAAGCATAGCTGACCGTAACGTATTCTGAAGATTTATGCCAGCAGGATTGGTCGGAGCGTAGAACATCGTACGTCTCCAATTAGCAATATGCTTAAGAATGTGCGTTTTACCCGATCCGGCATGACCAGTTATGGCTACGATTATATGAGGAAACGACAAAACGATGCTGTTGCTCTCGTCGTTAGGGAGAGGAAACGACTTGATGTATTCCTTCGATTCTGAGAAATCCGGAAACTGTTGTAATAACGCGTCTTTTGTCTGCACCGTCGGTTTTGCTTCTGCGATAAACGTCTCTATTTCATTTATAGAACCAATGTCTCGCACCGTGTAATAAAACATTCTCAACGAGAGTAAATGTACACTGTCTAGACGCGGCCCTATATACCTAAAATTAATAATGATGTGTCTCGTTCGTACGGCTGAAAAAATGTATTAAAGAACAAACGACGTTAAATCGAATACGAAATACAGCAATGAGGGATGAAATCCTGCATATTTGTCGAGAACGATTTCAGCATCTGTCCGATCGACGAAAGCGACACGTCAAACGGCTAAAGCGTTATCTTCGAGCAATCAAATTGAAATCGCATCGTGCTCAGGACGAAGATTTCAGTACAAAATGTGTGGATGATTTTTTTCACGCCGTCTCAAGCAATAGGATGGTTACGGAGAATCCAAGCGTGTCGGATTCACTTGTACGGGTCATCAGCAAGAAACGCGAATACGCGATCGAATACATCGCCAGGCGTCAACTTGTAAATAATAAGAACTCCGTTCTCAGCTACGTGAGAAAACGTTTTTTTATATACAAGCGAAGTTTTCAACTCCGCGATACCGTGCCTTGGGTTAAAGACTTGCCTCTGAAATACAACAACAACAACGAGACGTTCTTCAGCTTTAATAGCCGACAACACAACAAGGAACTTTTACATACGCTATACGCAAACACCTTCAAATGCTTGCTACAAGATTACGAGGTGCTTTCTGATCAAACATACAGTTTCAAAGTCGCCCGTGTTCTCAATAAGCTCGTTTACTGTATAAATGCGATCGACTGGGGAGAATACAATGCTCTGAATTTCCTCTTCGGAATATACAGGACGCAGCAGTACGACTTCGACTCTATGATTCGCGAGATAACGAATATAGATCCGTTGCCATCGCCCGATCCTGCAGTGTTGCACGATCATGTACTGCCTGTGTTTACCAGAATAAACTATTTCGACTACAACGATAATACGGGTGAAATCAAGGAGTCCTACGATAATGCTTTATTTGTCTTCAGATCGGAACTCTATCCCTTCCTCGTAGCAGAGTATGTCATGCTGAGATTTCTCTTGAAAAACACGCAGTCGAAAGTAAGAGAGAACATTAAGGAAGAGCTCAGGAATAAATATATTCACAACACGTGCACTAATAACGTATGTCAGCTTTATCCCGGAGCGTTCACCATACTGTTCATGTTGTACTACAACTCCCACGATAACGGAGATCCGAAGAGCATTTTGAATATTCTGGGCGATGTTCATTCTGCAGCTGCTTCGATGGAATACTCGAAAGTGACAAAAGAATTAAAGTATTTAGCAAAATTTATTTGTGAGACGGTTTACAATCTCGAACAAAGCAAGACGTTTTTATCGGACTATTATTTCGATAATTTCATGTCAAATGTCAAATATCTGAAGTACAATTTCTTCGTTCAAAACGTCTCAGCTAAAAAGGGAATCGAAAATTTGAGCAGCCTGCAGTATCTCACTCGTTGATACATTTGCTAACTGAGTCTTTGGGGTAAATCGCTAACACCTGAAAATATCTGTCGTAGATGGTCAATAAAAACATATACATTTTTACGGTGTTTGTTTTAGCCGAAGACAGTTTGGCTCGAGCTTCTCTCTGGTACTGAAACATTGGTTGTATTCGAGATACAGCAGTGTGAAAATCTCGAATGACGAAATTATACCGACAGTCATACTTGGGAGATGGATTTAAAACGGTGATGAATTGCTCAAAATCATACTTGTAAAACTCAACCGGGACTACGTGCGTGCTGTTATAGAAGAGTAACGGTTGATTGTCTTCTTCGTATTTCCTCATAATCAAAGGAGGCAAATAAAATGGTTGATACTGAGGCGGGTATTGCAGAAATCCTTTTAAAACGTTCGTCAAAACGCCATATGTTTGACCGAAGTGATACGCGATCGTTTCAAAGATTCTTCTCAATTGATCGTTTTTCTGTACAGCCTGCACCTCCTTTCGCAACTGGGATAAATCGTTATTGAAAATGTCTGTGAGCAATGTCATAATTGTAGAGGACAAAGTCTGACGAGATTGGATGAAATGACTGATATGATGCAGCAAAACTAAGGTGAATACACGCAGCAAAGAACACTTTTTTAGAAGACAAACGTCCAATCGAAGGCTGATATTTTGTTTCGAGTAGCACAACGTGTACAATCTTTCGATACCCTCTGAATTAGCGAAACATAGCTTCTCGTTTGCATCAGCGATAATAAACTGGCTGCAACAACTTCGAATAATCGCTTCGTCAACGCAGTTTTCACCAAACATTATGAAACCATATCCACTATCATATAAATTCGCTGACGACTTATCAATCCCTTTAATACTCGAAAAATCATGGGTGACAAATACCATTACCACGAGACAATACGCTTTCGAAAAGATGCACACAAAGAATCGTACGAGCAGTTCTTTCATAGTCTTCTGAGAAGTTACGGAAAACCTCGATGCTTGATGGTCAACAGCATGGTTAACACGATGATTGTGTTTTTCATCAATTCATTTCTGACGATGACTTCTTTATCTGGTTACAACGAGACAAACGTGAATAGACTGTTAATCAATTATTCGCCCTCCGCTTCGAGTGGAGTTGACGAGAAGATGCTATATCCCGTTGTCAAAAAGTTTAAAAACCTTTACTGGGCCGAGGCTCATCTGGTGCATTGGAATTCTTACCAGTGTTTGATCACCGCATTACAGCATAAGGCGCCGTTAAGAATAATTTCACTCGCCGATATCGTTATGGCTACCATATTTATGACGGCCGTGGGTGTAATCGAGATCAATCCGATGTACTTCCAAAGTTTGTTACACGGAGATCCGTTTTACATAAAAAAGATCATTAGTCAATATTGGTTCGTGAACGGGTTGAGGTACAAGGAGATTTACGATTTCAAATTTCATCAAAATGACTTCTTCGAGAGTCGTAAAAAACAGTATTTGAAGCAGTGCGGTCACGAGATACAGCTTGTTTAAAACCATGACTATTTTGTCAGACTTATTATTCGGAGAATGTAAAAACGAAGCTTATAGGAAGATAACTAAATTATACCACGATTACTGGACTTCGACAGACAATGTCAAGAGCATCATTGCCTCGCCGATAACAACGTGCACGCTTTGTTCTTCGTTCGAAAACAACCTAGTATCGGTTTTGGGTCTGTACTATGATTCGATGCCATTCAACACGGTCACGATGCTAGACGCGGCAGTTGTTACAATAATGAGCGTTTTGAAAGAAGAACAGTTAAATTTGGAAGATGACGGGCTAAAGGCTACCGTCAAAATCCTGAACCCCGACGTAATCAGAAACCACTTTTTTATGAACGTGTGCACAGAACGAGAAAAAAGCATCAATGACTGGGATGTAATAGAAATCTTAAAATCGATCATGTTGAGTTTGAAGACGGACACCGTTAGTCTGCGGCAGTACGCTAACCTGACTAAACTTTTGAAGAAGGAATGCTTGGGAGTGTGCAACACCTTCATCGCAAATAGCCAACTGGATGTGATCGAGAAACAGCAGCAACACGAATCTGCTCCAACATTTTTTATTAGCAATAAGAATAAAGACCTAGCGGCCTCAAAAGAGAAACGGAATAACACGGCTAACAGATTGTTAATTGCGTGCGAAATCATTGGGATTCCTCTATTGTTAGATTAAAGTCTGTATTTCAGAAATATCATTGTCGTTTTCATTCTCGTCGTTATTTTGATAAATCTCTAGATCCTCTTCGAAAGGTTGTGGTTGTTGTTTTCTCAAACCGACATTCTCGAAGTCATCACGTTCGTTTAAACCTTGCTTTTCAGACTCCGCTTCATCTATTGTTTTGATTATAACGTTGCCAAACGTCAAAGCCTTTTTATTATCTGACGATAAGCTATTTGTAGGCACGTTAGGCATCACATAATGAAGATATTCATCGAAGTTGTCTTGAGCCGACGGCGCGGTACAGGTATCTTCTAGTATAGAATCCACCTCTACGTCCATAGCTTGTTTAACACCGAGAATAGTTTCTTCTCGCAGTTCTAACAAATCTTTCTCTTTATCCATTAAACGGTCAATCTGCGTATTCACGGTGGCTAACAGGGCTTTGTTAGACTTGATAGCGCTCGAATATTGTTCTAAAGCACTGCAGAGAAATTTATTATGGGCTACAGATAATTGCTTAGAAGCGCAAGCCATCTGCAGCTTTTTGTGCACCGTTTCATAATGCATTTGCTGTATGTCCTGCGAAAAAAGACTAGATAACAGCTTGTCGTCGATAAGAGCTTTGCATTTGGCTTCGTTCACTCGAGTTTGTAATTTCATATTCAACAACTGTCTCGCTTGCTTTTGATTCATTGCTTTTTGTGAGTATATAAGCAATCGTTCTACAGATTTCTTCAATAAGGCAAAAACGATGGAACGAACAGGACCTCTGTTACACCTGTACCTAAATGAGAAACTAAAGGAGCATGGACAATGGCAAGGATCGTATTACGGACAAAAAGAAACTCACGCTGTCTTAAATAAAATAAAACCGTTTATTATTGAGATTGAAGAACAGTACAGGGGAGAATACAAGTATGAAGATTTCTTATCACTGGCATATTCGAAAGAGACAATGGTCTCTCTGATGGACGAAATCGTACCTTCAGATGACATCCATTGGGGTCGTGTTTTGACGATATTTGCGTTTGCTGGACTGTTGTTCGAAGCGTGTATAGCTCAAGCTCAATTTGAAAAGCTGTACATAATTTTGGACAACGTGGTTTGCTATTTGCAATTTAGAAAAGTGGAAGATTGGATCTGCGCCCAAGGAGGATGGACGATGTTCCCGTACGAACCAAAGCATAAGAAACATTGGGGTTTGACTTTGTTGGCATTTATTATCGACATTTGGAAAAAAATGTATTAAATTTTGAAGGTTGCCATGTCAATGTTATTGATGTCCTCATCAACACGTCTAGTTTTCCTTCTTTGCGCTAATCTGCGAATCCGTTGTTTTTCATCGGGATCGGAATTAGCTGTCTCTTTCTCTTTAGATCTCCTGCCTCTGAAGGGATAGCTGTAAGGAAATGTTTCAAATATCTCTCTAGGTGCGTTTTTCCGATTAAGAGATATGCAATCTCATAACTTCTGTCGTCTTTCGGAATATCGGTACGCAGCATAAAGTCATCGGATCCAGTTTGTTTGTACAACCCTTCCATAATGGTGTATTCGCATACGGTTTTATCTAGCAGTTCGATCATTTTGTAATGGCTTTCTCTGAAACAAGCTGTTAATGTTTTCTTTAGATATCTCGTTCGAATTTCGTAAAGTGTATAATTTTCGTTCGCTTCCAGTATCTTATACTCATCGGGACGGAGGGAATACCAGTTCATCACTCTAAATCCCCGTCGAGGATACAGTATCGGTATAACTTCGGCAACACGCATTTTAAGCCTATTGAGAAGAAAAATATTCTCTCCATCGACACATAACTGAATATTTACTGTTTTGAACCCATCCATCCAGTCATCACAGTCTGCGAGTGGACATTGTTGCATCGGCATGTCGTTAAATAAATTTACGCAAGCCAAAAATGTGTTGTCGCTAACAAACCATAACTCTTCTCCTACTATCGAATACTGATTTGGATTTGAATTCGATAAAAAGCTCCTGACATGTTCGTTTAGTTGCAATCTACACCATCGAGTTCCGTTGAAATATTTCGCAAAACACGCCTGTTCGTTTTCGTCTGCAAGATCTTCGCAGAAAGACAACAGAACGTGTGGAGCCTCATAGAATTTAGCCAACGGAATCATTTCGTTTCGGTATCCTAAAATTTCCACATGGTAATCAGACAACTCCCGGTGTCGAGGACTAGCGTGCGGATTAATTTTGACTTTCCTTAAATCGCTTGTTGGAGTCCAAGTCAAAAGTTCGAGAATGTAATTTTGAACGGCGCTGTCGTCATCGCATTTACTACAGAGTGGTATCTGATTGATAAATTCAAACTGCGTCTCGATGGACTCTGCATGCAGCGCATTTACGAATTCGTTCATGATCAAACTGCGCAAATTTGATTTCAAAGCTAATCTATACAATTCCACGTCCTCCGGTATTCTCACGACGAATGTATCTCTGTTGCCTAAATAAGAATTCAATCTTGCTTCAGGGGTCCGGTATTCTTCAACGTACATCGATTCTCTTGCATCGTGTTTGGAAACAGCCATATTTTTTTTAACTTTGATGCGTTTATTTACAATTAACTTACTCCTTCAAATACTTTTTTTTCATCCACCCGAAATTCGAGCCCAGCAACTCAGAGAAAGCCAACTTGAGCTTTCAACCGCCGATGTATACGTTCTGGCGAGGTAAATGCTCATGATCATAGCTACGATCAGATCGTCGGTAGAATTTATACTCTTCCCAGTGAACTTTTTTTCTTGGGGACAGAACTTAAAATCTCTGAGATTTTGTTCGAGATACTCGATTTCGTTTTTACCGCTTCGATTCAAATGGTAAGAATGTAGTAGGTTTGAAAACCACACGAGCTTCTCGTTAATGCACTGTATGGTTTGCGAAAATATAGTGAACTTGTTTAACAGAGTGTATCCGGCTCTTTTATGCAATTCCTTCGTTAAACGATGTTCGGACGGCGTATAGTACAAATATACATTCATCTCGCTCATTCTAAAACAAGCTTTCAACTTATCATATATAACGACGCAGTTGCTTCTCTGGGAATTGTTTTCGACGGCAACAAAAAAGTTCCTATTAACCACTTTATGAGAACCTTCTCTCGTTCTCTTGTTTGAAACAGCCAAAGATACGTGGCGTATGCATCTAAGAATCATCTTGACCATGAGCTCATTCACCTGACCCAACTCTTCGGATTCTATAAACTTGTGATCGAGGTATAAAACGCACGGCGTTTGTTCTTTCGTTAATCCGCTAGCCATCAAACCGATTCCACTGGAAAGCGAATCGCAGTAATTTGGATCGAGATAGATGAACACGTTCTCCACGCAGGAAGAGTCATTGATAATGTTCACGTTGTATTTTATGTAAGTGAGAAATCTCTCGGAAAACGGACACAGTTTTATCGATCCCATTTTGTTCAGGGATGGCAGACCCGTCATTATGCCTAACTCGTCTTCGTAACTTGAACTCGAATGGGCTAACAGATTCGAGAGATATCTGTTTGTCTCGTCGATGGTTATATGATCCGGTTTGTAAAACATCAACTTTGGACAAGCTGGAAACCTCGCGGCATATTTCAAATGCTCTACGTTGTTACAGAAATAGTATACGTGGTACAAATTGATATCATTCCTACATTTTAGACTTCTCGTAATTTCGCACATTTCCTCCACTTTGTGGTTTACCGGTGAAGTAAGAAATATGATCTTTGCCTCCTCCTTCTGACCGTGCGCTAATATGGTTCCGTATCTGTTCTTGTTGATAGAAAATGCCTCGTCCACTATTAAAATGTTGAGATCATCACCACGTAGAGCGTTGTCGTTTCTCGCGCTCTTGAATTTCGCCAGGCAATTAAAATCGTCTTGTTCATCATTATTCGTGAAAATGGTAGTGTTCTGGTCGTTCATGATTTTTACGACGACTGTGTCTGTGGGTGTCATTATATTGTATCGAGATTGAGTGAGTTTCAAACTCCATTCCTTGCATTTACTGATGACAAAACTCTTTACTGACTGCGCTAAATCCTTCGTATGCGAATAATATCCTAACCTCAGTCCACACGTTAGGGACGTGAAAAGTAACGCTACAAACACACAGCCGGTCATAAAAGTTTTACCGTGCCTCCGGGGGATGATTTGATAGGCGTATTTGTGAGAGTAAAATTCCAGTACTTCGTTCAAAAAACTTTCGTTTACATCCAACCCTAAGAACTTTCGACAGATGGCCAAGAAAATTGGTCTGCAAACGAGTGTCTCTTTCTTCAGCAGGTGAAAAAATATCTCGTAAAAGAACGATTTTTGAAACATCTCGTAATGGATATTTTCTTCTTCCGCCATTCTGTGGTAAATTTGAAGAAAGTCCAAATAATTGGGTTTGTGATGAAGAATTTGTGTAATGAATTCTTTCACAGAGCCGGCATTGTTGGATTCGCGAACCAGCTTGAAATTGTGGCCTCTTCCCCGAATATTGTTGTAGTAATTTATCGGCTTCAAGAAATCGCTCGATCGTTTTAGAAACAACTTCTCCCACACGTAAGCTTCTTCTCGAAATATCAAGTCGCCAACGACATTAGAATGAAACGGCAGTTTACCCCAGAGGATCGTGTTTATCGAGCTATCTACATCACTAACGGTGGAATTAAAACAACCAAGCCATTCGTACAGTGGTAAATTTACTATTCGATTGTGGTAATCAACAATATACATGATACAATAACAACACTCATGAAAGCATATTAACAGTATGTGTTTTGAAACCATGCCTTTAAATACTGTTTTCTTCTTCCAGTAATGAAAACGCATAGTTCAACTTTTCATCTATCTTTAAGACTTTCGACTCCAGCTCTTCCTCAGAATGCGCATACTTCACAAAGTGGTTTGGAAAAATTCCGCGCATCACACGGCCAAACACTTGCTTCAGTTCGCGACGAATTTCCACCATCAATTTAGACGACGAAATATCTGTGACGTCCATCAATCTATTGAGCTTTCCGATGACGACTATATGTTTCATAAAATAGTCGTAATTTCTTGTGTAGCAATTTGTCAGACCGCATCGAAGCTGTATCGCACTTTTATCACACAAGGTAAAATAGTTTTTCATCACTTGTTGGAGTATAGCATGAGCAACGTTCCGATAGTATTCTGATAAATCTTCGTATCTAGCACATCCAGCCATTACTTGATATTGTATTTCCCCATCGAGGAGATGCATTTCTTGATCGCAATCACCACAAGACATGTTCGGTTGCGTTTTTGAAATGATCACCAAACGGCTAAACGCTGAACTTATATTCTCTGTAGCCAGAAATTAATTCAATCGCCGATTGTGTGTCGGGCATATGGTTGTACTTTTTTTGGAGCAACGTTATCAGTTTCGTACATCTCTCCGATTGAAAAAAATCATTCTTTGAATTCAGGATCAGATCGATAACGTTTGAATTTCGTCCCCGGCGTTTGAAAACCTTTCGATTTAAAGAACCCACATCCTGAAAATGTTTTTTGAACACTTTGTACAACTCATCGCGATCAACATAGGGTGGCTGATTATCGAAATATTTCACAGATTTTATGCTCACGTTATCGATGGCGTCCGATTTGTATTTTTTCGAGTATAAATGGAAAGTGGTAAACGATCGGTTGCATGATGTAAGAATACGTGAGCAAAGAAACTTCTGCTCGAAGAATTTAACGATATCATCATTTTCGTACCCCATTTCCTCCTTATGTAAATACAGCAAATGTATCAACATAATGACATTTCTCGGCAACAGTTCGCTTACGCGGTTTTCGATTCTGTAAAATATTCGAACCAATTCGTGGTCTATTTCACTGCATTCCTTTATATGATCGACGCTCTGAATTAGTGCCGATTTCAACTCCTGTCCATACATGCGACATGTGTTTAGTGAAGTTCTGTTGTTGTTCACCGAATTTGTCTTAATTTTATCCGAATCGTTGATTAGAGTCACCGCAACTGGAAAGTTCAGCATCGGATACGACAGTCGATCTTCGCTTTTCAAACATTTCTTTCTGTAAACGTGAGTATTCTGAATACCGGAGTGAATAGAATCCAGCGTTGTGCAAACGTTACTGACCCAAATCGGTTTTGAGATTTTGCAATTCATATCCTTGTTTTCATTTAGAAAACGACTCAGCGCCAGCTGGATCGTGCTGATCGGTCCTTGATAGTTAACGTTAAACGAAACGGCGTTGTTGCTCGAAATTTTGGTTTTGTAGCGAGTCATGGTCATAGTACGCATCATCTTTTCAATTTTTGCCATCGGCTTTCCTTTTATCTCGTAGAAAGGTTTTTTCGGCAAAGGGCGTTCGAAAGTAGTTGTCAAGTGAGCTACTCTGTTCTTAACGCAGGCTAAAGTGTCGTAATCTTTCAAGTTGTAGATCGCCACAAAACCGGTCTTCTCTAGATAGTTTCTAAACGTCCGTATGTCTGATACGTCTTCGCGAGTATCGACAGAAACATCAAGAACCCGTTTAGTTTTGGACAGATACGAAACGTACAGTTCGATCGACTGTATCGGAATCAGTGCTGCTCTTATTTCATTAGGGACCGGTATTTCTATGCATCCCAAACATTTTCCTTCGCTAACGTAAGCGTTGTGTACACGGATAAGAAATGTGAGATCTTTCTCGCGCTTGAACAGAAAATATAAGGGGACGTGCTTCTCGATCTTAACACGTTCGAAAGAAGCCTTAGCATTGTATGGCGCAACAAATTTCAGCTTACACAGATTATCAAATTTCGAGAACGCCGCCTTCTCCTTAGCAACGATGAAATGCCTGCTGTTTATCAAAAACGAGTAATTCGTGTAAATGACTGTGGCGATGTGTTCAACATCTTTATAGTTGACCACCAAGACTTTTCGATTTGTAGTCGCTTGTTTGACGAGCTTTTGGTTGTTGATCACGTTGATGGGATAAAAACACCGACTCGATATATTATCTCTTAAATATCTAACCTTCAACCGCCAAACTTCGCACAAATTGTACAGGTTGATTAGTTCGGAGTCTTTGCTCAAGAGAATACTATATTTCCTAAGAATCAGTTTCCTCGCTTTTTTTGCATGCTCGTCGTACGACGGATTTGCGAAAAATACTAGGGCTGCTGGAAAAAAAAGTTTGAAGTAGTAGAAGTTTTCTAAAATCATAGCCTTCCAGCTTGTCACTGGTAGCTCAGAGAGGCAACACCGATTAACGTTATCATACAACTTGCCATTTTCCTTTGTGGAACAAAACAAACGCATAAATGCGTTGTAAAGGTTTAAATACTTCCTATCAGGATACCGATTAGATGCGAAGTCTCCAAAATCACAAGCGCTCAACCGCGGACAGCGTTTCAGTATTTGGTAGATGTTATGCAAGAAACAAAATTTCCATTTTATGAATCTGGGCAAAACATCTAGAATGATTTCTTTCGAAGTCATTGTCAACTCGCGAAAACATTTATATGCTAATACCCAACCTTATATACGTGCTATGACCCCTTCGTGCATTATTTTATTAATCCAGTATAAAACAAATGCCAGATAGGAGAAACTTCACAACAGCTACAACCATGGAATCGAACAGTCTTCGAAGCAAAAGAATCGAGGAAACTTACTCGATATACACACATTACAATGGCGATAGGAAATTATACGATATTGGTAAACGAATCCAAGAACAGACGAAGGTAATAAAGCAAAACCAAGCTTCGCGAGAAGAAGTCATACAGCAATTGGCGATGCACGATCAAAGATTTCCACGATGGCTTTGCATTGTTGATGGAAGCGACGCTTACTGTTCTGAGCCGCTGAAGAATCAAACGATACAATTGCTGTACTCGAGAAAATGGTTCGACATCCCGATTCAATGTTCGAGTGAAAACGATATGTGCGACATACTGAAGATGCTGTTGGAGAATGCAAAGGACATTCAAGGCCTGACAGTCACTTGCTCCTACGATTCTACCACAATCGACGTTCCTCAAAAAATGGTGCTGATGAAACACGAAGAGGGCGATTCTGCTTTTCCGGAATGTTTAAAACATCAAGAAAGGACCCTCAGTCCGGCGGTTATCGAAAACGTGATCGGTGGCAATTTCGCAGATCCAGACAGAGCGATACTTATCACCAGTGAAATCGCCATGCACACTAGGTATCTCTACAAAGATTGGGAGAGATATCAGTTTCACGAAGCTGTACCAAAATCAGATTTACCGATGAGAGTTTGCTTTGGAATTCGTCCGAAATCAGTGTCTGTGATTTCCATTAGTGCGAATGATCGTAAAATAGTTTTATTTCCATCGCTGAAAGGTAACAACGAATGGCGAATCAAGAAGGACTCTGTCATTGGTGCAATAGAATCGATCATTCACTTTGGTTGAGCAAATATATATATATAACATGAGAATTGCATATTTTTCCTCATAAATAAAAGATGATCATGTACACAAATGAGTTTTTGAATTTTGAATGCCCAGAAGCTGGTATTTTTGATAAAATCATACCCCATCAACGTGTCAAAGATGTTTGTGTTTCCACAGCAAATGAATTTGGTAAGCAAGTGATTTCTCAAGAAGACCTACGACCGAACGAATTGACTAACTTGGGGGCTGTTCTGACCCATTTTATTCGTACGTGAACACTTGAACCAAAGTTCACTCCGAACACTAGGAATGGATCGATCCTAGTTATGTACAGTGATTTGAATTGGATTAACATTATATGCTATTTTAACGCATTGTTCCTTGATTTTATGTCGTTACATGATGCACAGTGAATGTTCTAGGCACAAATCAAAACCTATGCTTCCTGGGTAGAACCAGTACTCATCCATATATGATACTCAACTCTCTATTTGTATCGTATCCGTTCATATATCACTTCCAAAACGGTATGCTAATTTACATGTGTAATAAAGGGGGCTAATAAAGGGGGCTAATACAATTATATACACTCTCACATGATAAATCGGTGTCCCGTCGTGAAAGAGTTAAACTCATACAATTTCATAAATGAGATATGTGTTCGTTGTCATTTTTCTTCATGTACTTATCTATCACCGTATTAAATAGTTTTAATATACACGGAACGAGACAGTAAAAACGTTGTGTTTGATATCGTGCGGAATTGCAATCCGTCAAAAATCTGTTCTATGCTCTGTGACAACATTTTGAAGTTTAGGCTAGGAAATAATGTTGTTGTTGATTTGAGTATTTTCAAGATATAAGCACTGGCATACAAGAGTTCAGATCATTCTAAGAAGGACGGCATGTCGGCAACAGTAAAGTTTTTTTCGATCGAAGGAAATATCGGCGCCGGGAAGAGCACATTTTTGAAAGCTCTTCAACCAAAGCTCCCGCAGTATCTATTTGTGCCAGAACCTCTCCAGGACTGGCAAAATATTGAAAATCCCGATGGAAAAAATGTGAACTTGTTCGATTTGTATTGCAAGGACCCAGATAGATACGCTTTTCCATTTCAACTGACTACTCTAGCGAGTCATTTGAAATGCGTGAATGATATAATCTCATCATCTGCCGACAAGACGGTGATAGTAGAGCGATGTTACCTCAGCAATCTAAATGTTTTCACGTTACTTCAAAAGGATTTCGGAAAAATAAGTGAAATTGAATGGATCGTATATAATAACATTCTGAAGTCCTTGTTGCCCGAAGGTTTTCAAATGTCTGGATTTATCTATTTGGATACAACTCCAGAGCTGTGTTTGGAAAGAACGAGACAAAGAAATCGACCAGAGGAAAGCGAAATAGGGCTTGACTATTTTTATTCATTATACAAATATCACAAAAAATGGCTCTCTAAAGAGAAAAATGTGCTGATTATTGACAATAATGACAGTAAAATATCCGCTGAGGATTATTCCTCCGATGTTGATAAAGTCATTGATTTCATAAACAAGATTTCATAAAAACATTCAATTTTAAGAATGAGATACGTGTTCGTTGTCATTTTTCTCCAAGTACTTATCCACTACATTATTCAATACCTCAACACTCACAAGGAGATACTTTGTGTCCTGATTTTGGTCGAAAGCAGAAAGCTTTATTTGAACAAATCCCGGTTTGAACAATGTGATGTCAAATTGGTTGGGTGGTTCGGAGAAGGGTAAATTAAATTCATAAAATTGCGGTACTTGCGCCAGAGGTCGAGTGACTAAATCTGACAAAACGCTTTGCTGCTTTGTCGGTGGTGTCGGGACGATTATCATCTCCTGGCCATCATCTGTTTCCAGAAGGTATTCCACGCTGTTAATGTTCGAAAGTCTTATCGGTAGTACTCGCTTAAGCAATGTCCACGGCGTGATCTGTGTGATTCCTGTCGTGGAAATATAACAACACTGATTTTTGGACATGTCGACAATGCAGATCTTTCTTTGATTTGATCGGGCTACTATTAACTCGTTCGTGTTAGTATTGGTAAACGGAATAGACATGATATTTGCCCGTTGCCACTGACAAAACAAATCTATAATACCCAACTCGTTATCCCGTATGAAGTATACGTTGTTCTCCAGCATTATCGATTTTCTCGGATTTATGTGTGGTAGAATCTTGAAGACTTCAGGATTTATGGGTACAGGGGTCCAAACACCGTCGTTTCCACCGGTGTGATAATATCCGAAAGAGTTATCCGTGGCTTCCTTACTACAGGAAAGTGCTATACAGGCAAATTTAACGTAACCTCGATAGCGACTATTTCCCCGAGGCACATTGAAATGAGCATTGTATTTAGTGAGACGCAATCTCATGTCCAACACATTAATCCTGTGGTCTTCGCATGTCTCATCCAGGATATGTGAATTTAGTAGATCCGAACATTTAGCTTCTCGCATAACACGTTTCAAATGGGAGAGGACCTTCGATTGATCTAATGGGTTGAAGTGTGGTTGCTGATTCAGCATTTTTACTAATCTGTTAAAGTTAGACTCTTTTAACACGGTTGAAATGTCGGGTTTCGGTCCAGTATGTTCGTCGTGTCTTTCTATATTAATCTCATTTTCTTGTTTGATCGGAGTTTTGAAAACGGTGTTTATGGCATAATCGAGTCTTTCCTGTTTTGATTTCAAACCACAAGGAACAGTAATCCGGTAAAAGAAATTGTTATCGTTTTGACCTGGCGCATACGCGTAGCTCTGATTTAAGATTGGCCGTAGATCGTCTTCTCGATTCCCATCTGGACTAGTGCCAAACAGGTTGATACGAGGCCTCTCATCTAATATTTCTTCTTGATTTACATCTTCGATTCCTGGGTCCATCAAATCCCGGTCGAGCTGAGCATCGTTGCTTGGCCGGCGTATATTGTCTTCTCGATTCCCACTTGGGCTAGTTCCGAACAGGTTGGTAGGAGACCTCGCATCAAACATTTCTTGTTGATTTAACTCTTCAATGCCTGTGTCCATCGAATCCCGGTCGAGCTGAAAATCGCAGCTGGGTTGGTTTAGCACCTTGCTGCTGCCTGCAGATGTCATAGAACCGGAGCAATTTACATTAATCGCCTTGTGTTTCAAGTTCTTGTTATATGTTAAAACGGGATTGTAGTGGTAACGGCGATTATTGGGACGATGCAATATTAAACTCCTTTGTGATTTATGGCCAGCATTTGGAAGATAGAGCTTAGGTTTTTGATTTACATTCTCTTTGAAAACGCACAACGCTGTTTGTAACAGTATGGCAGCCGCGTGTATCTCCACTTCGTTAGGAACAACTCCCAACTTTTGAACTTCTCTTATATGCAAATACGTCTTGATATATTTAGTCTGGCAAACTCGTTCGCATATTTCGTTCATCATATTTGCATTGTCTGCGTTGGTTATGAATTGGTACACGGCTTGGCGTATTTTGGGATGGAAATCTTCCCGACAAAATATCAGATAAGACACACTTCTGTAAAACCCGTTTCCGTCTTCGGTAATCACTTTAGTTTGAAATGTCTCACTTTCACCATTCACATTAGGTAACCGGTCTTTTAAATCTACGAAATGCTGGTCTCCTTTCCATATGATATTCACCAACTTTTGCCTGTCTTCCTCGTTTATATAATCTGGAACTGCTTGAGCTCGCTGCTTTACCAACGGTATTTGATTAGTTACGAGAGACCGAGCTTGGTCATCTTGCAGTGACGTTCCAAAGTGTGTCGGCGATACCTCGTGCATTTGCTGTTTTACTGGCCTTTTACAGAGTTGTTGATGATGCTGCTGTTTCACGGGTGCCATCTGTTCTGTGGGAAAAGATCGTTTTCCCAAACCGACACGCTCCTGTCTTTTGTAAATACTGCAACGTGCTGCTTGCTCAGCTTATTTTTCCTCAGGAGATAAAGGTTTCAGCATGTAGCTTACGTTGAAACGAATCACTGGTTTAAAGTAGTGGTTTTCACGTTGTTGCAAATGAAAAGCGCGAAACGGTGAATGAATTTTCATATTCCGCTTTAGTATCGTTTCGTTACTAAGCGGTTGAATAGCAACGGGCCATTTGCGTCGCACCACTGTTTCTGTCGTGAAAACATAAATTGTCACTTTAAAAAAGTCAGCAATGACCAGCAAATCGATATCTTCGTTCGGTCTAAGCGACACACATTTGTTAGTATAGGTGCTTACATCTCTCTCGCCATATCTTTCGCAGATAGCATCGAAAGTCTTTTTCTGTTTCAACATGTGTGTGAATAACGCCATATGAACAGAAGCCCAGTATGTGTCCGTTGCGAATAGGATGTACGAAATGCACTGGTATAGATTAGTTTTTGTAGCACTTGGCAACATAACAGTCTGATAGAAATCGCTATGGCTGTTGATAAAATCTGACGGTATGTTCCTTACAGCTTCAATCATTTGTTCTTTAAGACGAGTTGGTTTTGGAAGAATATGTTGTATAATTTTCCCAACGAATTGCAGTCTCTCTTCTTCCGAAATGGGTCGAAATAACTGCATCGCATCGGGCGGAGATGAAGACATTTTAATATCGCTAAAAAAGGATCATATAAAAGAAAAAGAAGGATCACGTTTAAATAGTTTTTTTCTGCGCTCAAATCAAATCAGACATTTCCAAATGCAATTGTTTCTTGTCCGTTCTTGACAGGTCGGACTGTAACAGCGACAGTAAATGTAGCATTCGCGTTTGTTGTACTGCCCATTCAGTTTCGGGTTTAATCTCACGTAGTAATCGCACGGGTTTCTCAGCGCCTTGACATGAGGTGTGATAGCGCAAAACTTCAGTTCGGAACACCAAGTGAATTTATTTTGACCTTGATATATTAAATTCTTGTTCTGAAAAATCTTCCAGATGATTTTGTTTCCACGATTTTTTAGCCTCCCCAACGAGTATCTATCAATGGCATCGATTAGCGTGCTTTTCTGTTCGTCTGTGAATATGAAATATTTCAACGTGTCATAATTCGTGTCTTTTGATGAATATCTTCTATCGCTCTTAGCGAGAAACATGTTTTTATACACGTCCGTGTCTAACTTGCCGACAATATCTTCCATGGGCAGAGTGGCATTGCAAACGTAGTGAAGTTTCGCGTTCGCATCGACGTTGTTTTTGCGGTGAACCAGCGCGCTGGTCATACGCAATGCCTGTGCATACGACGAGGTGTGACATGCGAAAAACACAGGCATTAAGGCTCTTGAGCCTTCTGGTTTTAGATTCAGCGGTAATCGGACTTCGTGATTAGACTTTCCATACACGGCCTCGTCGAATATATTCTCGTCGTGGATCTGCCGTAAATGTTCGAACTTGTATCTGTAAACGTTCAGTATCTTCAGAAACACATCCACTACAGAACTGTTTTTAAAGCACACTGTTGTGAATTTGACTATTAATCGTATCCCAAGTTTGAATTTCGCCCAATCGATTGAATCCAGATCATCTACCGAGGACTCGTACATGTAGAAGCTCGTATTCTCAGTCGACACCGATAACTTCATTACATCGTGACACACGTACACCACTAGCTGTTCGAGATCGCGAAACAGAGATTCTTTGATCTCCCACTGGTTGGCGCTTTCGTAGTAGAGTTTAATGTACTGTTTGTCGTAGATGTCCAAGTCGGCATTGATGGTAAAAATGGGCAGAAACGGATTGATCACCTCGTGAAAATAGTAGTCGCTTTCCATAACGTGATTCGTTAGCTCGCAACAGTAATTCATGTAGGTCGTAATCGAAGGTTTTCTCAGGTGTTCTTCTATGGCATTAGTCACGTATTTTGGAATGGGTCTGTCGATGTTTAGACCGTTTAAGGTTACCAGTTGATATTCCTTGTCTTTCCATTTCGTGAGAATGGGTTTGAAAGGCTTCAGTTTAAGAATTTCTACGGAGGCGAACTCATCTGCATCGTTAAATGCACCCGCCATCATTTCGCACAATATAGCAGTCGCATGCATTTCGACATCGGGTGCGGGGAGAGTGCCGTAATACTTGATGATGGCGTTGGAAATCACGAACTTAACTTCTGCCTTCTTGATGTTTAGCCCAAACAAGTCGTCCGTGGTTGTTTTCAACAGGTATCTGGTTATGTCTTTCGCCGAGCGCGTTGTTATGTTAATGTTCTTCAACACGTCCGCATTGATTTCGTCGAAAGTCACCTTATTATAGTATTTGACAAGATTCGTAAACGTGTCGACCATTAACTGATATTTTTCTGGGTTCGTCTGACCGATAAAATCGGTCGGTTTCATGTCTTTAAAACTTTTCGTCATGGCGTAACTGCAAACCACTCCTCCGGTCTCCTCGTGAGTGTATATCTTAGATATTTCGTTAAGTGCTTTGTACGTTTCCAGTGATTTTTCGAAAAACGACGAGACGATAAAATTAAACTTGGAAACAGTTGTATTCATGTCCTGTAAGGAAACGGTGGAATATCGTCGTATCATGTAATTGAGAAGATGGAAGTTCTCTTTGGGATTAGTGGTTTCTATGAGGTCGTAGAACTTGTCGAATATATCTCCGGCGGCATACAGCGCAGTTTTTGAATCGTACTTGAAATAATAGTAGGCAATTAGAAACATCTTGAAGGGCTGGTAGTTCAAGTTGCGATACAGAGTCTGGAAAAAACTATTAAATTCGTTGTATAATTTGACGAACGTATTTGAAAATTTAGTCTTGCTATTCCAACTCACGGTGAGATTGTCCGGTATAAAATCCTTCACGCATTTGCTCAAGAAATAACGCTTTGGCAATATACAATTGTTATTGACTACTTCGTTTGCGAACACGGTTCTTTCGAGTTTTAGCAAACGGTAAGGAGTTGAAAAACATTCCGTCAGTCCCGTAGAAAGTACGTGTAGATAGAGAAGAACGCACGGAGATCCCTTTTCAACTAGTGCCAAGTCTTCTTCCGCGATCGTCGAATTGCATAGAAACAACAGCAACATATCCGTTTTAGCTTCGATCACAGTTTTTGCTCTTTGAAGACTAGTGAACTTGTGAATAGGCAATGTCAGCGCTTTAAAAGCGATCGTAGTCATGTTGAGGTCTTGCAAACAGTGTTGCTCGTTTTTATTAACTCTGACGCCTTTGAAATATCGAAAAGTTCGCTCGCTTCCCGTGATAAGAATAAATATGTATAACAGCGACAGCGACAACGATGACAACGAGGACGATGTATCCTCTTCCGCAGAATGTAGACAGCTGTTAGTTGCCAGTCAAAAATCAAATTTCAACAACGATATGGACGATTTGGAAGCTCAGTTCTTAAAAGAAGAAATCGACGAAGCGGGTTTGAAAATGTTCTGTTTGGACAGAATCCAGTTGATAGTAGACGATTTAAAGGATCCTTCGTTGACTCCCGGTGAACGACTGATAAACCAGACGAACCTTATGTCACTGAACAATATCTTGACCAATTTACGTCTGAGCGAAAAAATCAAGCTCGGTTCTCTTCAAAATTCTCAGTACACGGACGCAGTTATATTGCAGAAACAAGTTGTGTGCAATTTGGCTGGGCAAAAAGAATACAGCGAAGTAATCAGACCGGTGATATTTGCTCAACAACCTCAGTCTGTCAGTTTACACGCGGTTTCGGATCAGCAAGACGTCCAATCCGATACTGCCGAGAAAAAAATAAAATCGATCCTTAAAAATCCCAAACCCACCAAAAATAATATTTGTGAAGCGGCGTTTGCGGTGTGATAGAGTATAAATACAGTCGCCCCAATACTTTTTCCTCATACAACCACAATGGCCAAAGAACAGGATAAGAAACAACTGGAAAACGTTCTCGCTAATAAATCCGTGTCGGTCAATGAAGGCGCGTTTCTTTTACGGATCAATAAGGCTGAAGTACACCAAGCTGATTTTCTAAAACAGTGCTTGTACGGCGATGCCTTCCCTTCTGCGTATTCGAAGCACGTGTCGATGATACCTGTCGAAATATTTCTTCCTCAGATGTTTAGAGGCAAAAACGTGTTTATGGAACACAAACACTGCAACTCCAAAGTACCTTTGTTGGACAGCTTCGTGCAATTTGCATTTCTGATACACGACGCCGGGCATCGAGAAATAAAAAGCTTGTACGATAAACTCTTGGTTCCTAAAGACGATAAAGTATACAGCGCGATACATTCACAGATGCATAAGTCCGTTTTACATCATTTGACAAACATCAAGAAGACAGTAAACTTTCCACAAGAGACAGAACTACTGACGAATGACAAGGACGACGAAGACACGATTCGGTATCTAAAAGCCAACGAAGAAACCTACACCGTCTTGATAATAACCCAAGCTTCGTCAGCCCGCCTTCAAGAATGCAATACTTCAAATTTCAGATTTGGCAACGGAGATATGAGCCACTTCGTTCCCATTTCGAACAACACGGTCGCAAAGTTTGATGGTTATAGTACCAGCGAAGTAAGCAACGTTATTTTGTCCGAGCGAGTTACCAGAGCCATAAAAAGAGAATTGCTAACCTTAACCCAGCTTTTCGTGGGTTTCTTAAAACGACCGAGCGACAGTATCGACGAGTACATTCGCAATGTCAATTGCCTGTTTAACGATCAACTGAAATCGATCGTGTGTAAGAACGACCAAAATGTAGAAAGTTATTGCCTCGCCGCTTTAAAACTGTACTTATCCAGAAACCTAGAAATGGACGATATCGGCGCGACGTCTTCCATACTGAAGGACTCGGACTATGAGGAAACCATAAGGAAGAAGATCCTTTTTCAAATACTGATGCTGCTCGATATGGGCTCCTGTTTTAATGCGAGGAACCTTAGTAAACGCGAGATAGTGGAAGGAAAACCGTCTATTGTGTGCTTGGATCCTTACACAAATCCATTCAACGAATTGTGCGGAGCTTTGTACGAAAATGCCAGCTGGTTGACGCACGTGTTAAGCACTTGCATGTTTTACTCTAAAGTGACAAGCCGAACAAGCTGCGAAACCTGTCAGCAAGAAATATGCGCAATCAACAGTCCGTCTCTTAAGTTCACTTTCTCGACAAAGAAATCCACTGCAGCGAAGAAAGAAAGATCTGGCGCTATCATGTGCTTTTACACGTCGGATTATTACAACAGGACGGGACCTTTGGGTAATTTGAGAAACAAGGAAGCAAGAAGCTCGACTAACACGGACGTGAACAATACGGTCATTTGGGAAAAACATCACAGAGACTTGCTAAACTCTTTACTCGACAGTTATAGTCTCGACTTAACACCGTTTGCTGGAGACAGCCCGACTACGGAAGAGAATATCGATGACCGCGCCGATCTCGCTATGCAATGGATCTGCATGCAGCTGGACAACGTTATTGGAACATGCGAGCAGTTTTGTCAGCAACTGAACGACGGTGCGGAATCAGTGGTGTACGTTAATACCGTAGAATCGGAAATACGAAACACTTACAAAATTGCGAATCTCTACGATAAAGGATTCACAAGCATTCTGCTGTCCGAAAGCTTGCAATACATTCTGCGATGCCTGCTGTTATTCGAGCAATCCAGTTTTCAGAATCAAACCGTCAATGACCTTTTCCTTAAGGTGCGTCCTTTACTGCTCGATAACAAATCTGGATTTGCCGTAACGCAGTATCAAAACCTTAAGAACACAACTATACCAAAGATAGCTGTTAAGAGCTACCTCTCCGACGACATGTTCATCGACGTCCAGAGCAAACTGTCGGAAAACTACCAACAAATCAACGAAATCTTATGTCAGGTGTCCTACAAATGCAAAACCTATCTGTACGGACGTTACGACGAGAAAAAAGGCAATGGAAGTAGAAAGGCACAACCAATGATTCAGAATATGGCCAGCTGGAAATCCGGGGGTAAGAAGTCCACGATGGTATTGAATAATAGTTTTCTACATTTTAAAAACTTCTGTTCAAAGCGAGTATGCGAAGTACTAGGCATTCAAGACGACGATTTTTGCAGAGACGTGTTAAACGAGGTTCGAGACACAATGCTGGACAAGTACGCATATTTGTTCAAGTACGTAACTCAATTTAAAGTGGAAGACTGGTCGTCCGTCCTGTTGCTCACGAGCGTCATGAAAGTGTTGGAGTATTTGAAGTTCCAACCATCGTACGATAAGGTGGCTTTCATGACGTTCAACAGGCTCGTCAAAAACCGAACGAACTACGATATTGATCAAAATCTGAATAACGATGAATTCAGCAAACACGAAACTCTATACGGATTGAACTGCAATATGGTCGAATTCCTCGTCGACGTGCAAGGGAAAAAGCAGTTCTTTAAGAAGTGTTCGGGAAAACCTTTAGATTCTCACAACGAACTCCTTAATGGGTTTTCTGTCAACAAAATGCATCCGGGATCGCCCATTTACTATATGCCATTTGGTGAAAAAAGAAATCGCTTCAAGGACACTTCGAACGCAAATGTGTTGTCTACATTCATCAATCAAGAACAGTATAAGCTCGAAAAAGATGCAGCTTATACCAGCTACATCAATACGCATCGCAGGCAGTTTTACGACTCTGTGTTCGACGCTACGTTCGCGGAACAAGGAAACTACATCGAACACAGGTATACGCCGGAAATTCTAAACGAAATGTTGTCAGAGTTTGACGAAAGATTTCCACCAAGATTGTTCGCTAACGAGAAAATACGCGAGTTCTTAAAACTCGTTCTTACGGAATACTTCAGTCACGATCAGAGTGCCGTACAGACAACGGCAAAACGGATCAAAGAAGTCTATTTAAGAGTTAAGAACAGGCAGAACCGAAAACGGCCTCTGCAAAATGAGGCGACACGTACTCAGGAAGATAATCGTCCCATGCAAACTGAACAGCTCGACAATGAGGATGACGAAGACAATGCCGAAAGCCAGTTTTTATGCAAGAGAGCAAAATTGGAGTAATGCTCAAAAACAGAAAATGCTTAAGCTAATACTAGAATGATATAATCAAGTTTATTTCATGTTTGTTTTAGTTTTGATAAATAAACGATCTTCGTGACATAAGAATATTGTTATTTATTACAGGTTTTTCCCAACGTAGTGATGTTCTACATAGCAATAGGTACATGACTTTGAGGGAAAGCCACAACTCCCTCAAATCGGTATTGATTTTCTTCACCAATTTTGAAAGCGGCAATATAAATCCCACATTCAGGATCGTAAGTAAAACGGTCGTTGCTGCCTTTCTTCAAATTGGTCACAATTGGTGTAAAAGAATACTTTGGCGTGTGCCTGTTTTCATTGGGTACAAACACGTGAATCGTCAGTTGCATAAAAGTTGCCGCAGCTTTGACTTCGAGAAACGGAGGTGTGGGATTTGGATCGAAGTCGTTGAGCTGATCACAGGCATAACGTTCTAGGGAATCGCCTTCTTCTAATGATCCTTCAAGTGATTCGAGAACTTCCGAATTTAACCATACGTATCGCATAAAGTTGAGTACCTCTCGATGGACAAGGTCGCTGTAAACACGTGAGCCATTGAGAGCGAACGATATTGCTTCATATAGGCTCCCACAACCGATCAAAAGCAATTCAGGATTGTCTTCGAACCTTGGATATCTTCTTGGGGACATATTAAATCTACTTTTCATAAGATTGCGATGTTGTTCGAGAGAAAGGAAACGCGAAGCCATGATTAAACGTATAGATATTTTACTGATGATGAATGTGTTTAAATAAATAAAAATGCCATACTTTCAACATTGTATATGTAATCAATAGTCAAACAATTAGAAACGGTTTGTCGGTCTATTTTCTAAACCACGAAGTATGGACGATTACCAGAAGTAATCATCAGGTATTGCTTCATGAATGCTAGACTCGTAATCACTATGTTGCCGATGATCCGAATCGCTATCGAGTGTAATGTCGCTGCTCGCGGAATTGTAACCAACCGTGCTCTGGTTTAGGTAAGTTGTGCTTGCCGGAAAACAACTGCTTCCTTCATCGATAGAACCCAAATGTTTGAAACTTCTGTTGCTGCTCCTCGATGAATAGTTGCTGGAATCCGGTACGCTCCTCTCCTCAAAACAATCTGGTCCGTTAGAATCCACATGTCGAAAACTTCTCTTGTTGCCCCTCGAAGAATAGCTGGCATCTGGTATATTCATCTCCTCATAACAGTCTTTTCCGTCAGTACACACATGTTTTAAACTTCTGTTGCTTCTCCTCGACGAAGAATGGCTGGAATCCGGTACGGTTCTCTTCTCGAAACAATCTGGTACGTTAGAATTAGATGTATTGCTTCTACTACTGACACTGTTTCTAGACGAACAAACATGGATCGTACTTCCACCCTGATGTGCTGTGCGATGGTTTATATCCGGAGATCTCCTATCCTCGGAACGATTGCCTTGTCTAATAAAACTACTGTTTGTACCGTCATTACTGACACTGTTTCCAGATGAAACTTGGATGGTACTTCTATCGTGCGTCGACGGATAGTACAAGTATTCCGGTATGCTCCTATCATAACTAACACTATTTCCAGAAGAATAAACGTGTACAGGTAATGTCGGTGGGTCGTATTCCCTCGTCACAGCACTCGTTCTATCGGTGCTTGAAAGAATTTCAATAACGTCATTACTCGACGATGAACTCAATGATTGAGCATCTTGACTAGGGAAAGACGTCGACTGATAACTTGACGACGAAGTTGGAGATTGAGCATCACGAAAACTAGAAGGTGGAAGTTGGGATTTCTCAACATTTTCCATGTGGGGCCTACATTTGTTGTGTATCTTCTTCAATTTTTCCGGAACAAAGTATTTACAAAAATGGCACCAACTTTGATTGGAATTTTCATCTGGAGGAATATTAGGTGAGTTACGACCACTCGGTAAAGGGAAATAGCTAGCCATTCCTTCGATTTATTTCTGCTATAGTTCGAATTTTTTTTTGTTTATATACTTTTTTTTCATCGGTGTCATATTTCTCGGTGTTGTTTGCAAAGGATTTGAATCCAAGAAAAAAGTATTTAAACGTATTCGACGTATTTATACTTTCGGCAAAGAATTCGAGACATCTATGGCTGAATCGTTCGCATCCGATATTATTTCTTCGCAAGCGTGCGTTATCAACCGCACTAAAAATGTCTACAGACAATTGCTGACTTATTTTGACAACTGGTTGTTCACTAAAGATCGACATAATAAGTATTATCTCAGAATAACTCGAATCGATTCCTCAACTATTTTCGTTTGGATTTATGATGCGAATAAGATTCTGACACAATACGGAATAATGTGCCGTACGAATTCAAATTACCTGGAGACATCGTTATTCAAGAAAAACTACTTGGCCAATCATAGGAAAGAGGATGATGTTATTACGTGCGGTACAAAGGGGACATGTGATTTATTTCCATACGGAGACGCGAGATATCTCTCTTCTGTCGAAGAATTAGAAGAGGTTATCAAGAAAATGGCTGAGTGTCTCGTGACCGAAGATCATTCTAAAATCCTAACGAAATAAAAAAGTATTAAAACCACAATTTGACTTTCTTCCTTTTAACACAATGCGTAAATAATGACCTCGTATTCTCTGAGGTCGAGCATTCAGTACGAATTTTTAGTAGCGTTGTCGATTATAGAAAAGGCGAGATATTATGCCGAAGGGTCTCAACAACTTTCGTTTGATGTTTTAGTGAATTTACTGCCGGTCTTTAAGCGAAATCTTGAAGTTTTGCAGTCTGTTTCTTTAGGCGAAACTGAAACAGATCACTTTTACATTGAGGTTCAGTTTTCCTTGAAGGCGGCTATTCTCTCTTACCAAAAGCTCGTACGAGTCATCGAGAAAAGCCAAGACAACAAGTCTTTATACGATAACTTGTGTTCCGAAAATGCAGATGACACATTAGGAAACATGTGCTCCATATTCGATTCTCTTTGGACGAGATATTGGAAACGATTTCATATTGACGAAGACAAGATGAGTTTTCTTGAATCCGCGCAAAACGAATTGATTCAACTTTTCAGTAACATTTCCATCAAGGGAAACGAAAAGCTACCCGAAAACTACAGGTGTTTAAGTTGCGAGAAAAATACAGGGTACCTGAAAACTGGCAGAACAGACTTGTGCGACAGTGAAAGCAGTGAAAACAAAGACAAGAGCAGCAGTTTAAACTATTGCTATCATTTAATCGAAATTAACAACGACAGTAAATTTTTCAATATCAATCGAACAATTTTTGAAAGACGATCAAATGAACGAGGAACGGGTCAGCAATGATCTATTCGACGACTAACTGTCCGGTTGGAGTTTTCATAGTGCGGTTCCTCTTCACCACATACTCTTTGGCTGTTGTTAAATAAACATACAACTGTTCTTTTACATATGTTTTGTCATCACTGGCGTATCGAGAAAGGTACTTTTCTTCAATGTCTAGCCATTTCGAGATAGAAAAGTCGTAATCTTCTTTCATATTCGACTCTCCTCTACGAGCTAGCATATCAAGTATCCCCTCGTGAATAACAAGGTTGGCTATCTCAGGCTTCAATTCTAAAATACTCCTCGATTTATCTCTCTTTCCGTCTTCTTGTATCGGATAGAAATACTCGGGGTGATGATCATTTTCGACGTAGTGATTTTTCACTGAACAATTCCATTCGATTTTCTCTGCTGGATCTGAGAGCTCACGAAACATCAACGACCCTTCGCCAAACATAAGGCCATAACCAACAACCTCCATGTGTCCGTATTTACTTAGATCGTGCTTGCGAACTCTCTCTTTCATTCCATCACCAAAGTCAATTCCAGCTGCAAGAAGGAGGTCGTACGTAAATCGAAGCCATTGCCGATGACTTGTTGTATTTTTCAAATGCGCAGGCACATGAAGCTCTATCAGTTGTTCGAAGCACTCATTTACTTGTCTGATCTTCACAAAGGTTGGAACAGTTGTCACGTTCATATTTTCGTTGGACTCCCGAATCATATCTATCTCCCACTCTTCGGACGGTGGGTCGTAATTAGATACATTCCCATTTAGCCATTCGTCAATCAGCAAATACAGTGACATCTTGAAAATGTCATCGTTCTGGCAGTGAAGGACCGGGTGTTGTTTCGAAGAAGTCATGATTAGAAGTGAAATGACTAGTCCTGGTATATTTCTCTTTTATACTATTACAGCGACTGAAATGGTTATTGCATTATCTAACAAGCGTGGATAAAAAAATGGATGGTGAGGTGTTCGTACTTAGACTAATTTTTGCGTTTGTACTGGTATTGTACATACTGTACGCCGTCATCGACCTGTTATGCTGGTTTGGAGTTTGACAGTTTAGAGTTTAGTTTATCAGTTGTTTCACGTTGTATCTTAACAATTTGTCAACGTCGATGATCTTAGTATATGCGTGCAATTCGGTGAGATCGACAATATTCTTATTCATATACAAATGCAAGGATTTTGACAACAGCTTGCAAAACAAATCCCGTACATCGGCAGTTTTGCTGATGATAGAACTCACGAACTTCGAATAGCACGAGATAATATCGAGTTTATAAACCTGAAGCAAGTTCAGAAATGCGGTCTCGTTGATTTTCCAGTAGCAAGATCCAGTGTTTGTGCAAACGTTAGTGAAGTGAACGAAGAGTGCCTTGAAACGTTGTAAATCTAGAAGATCGCACTTTGAGAAAAAGGTTTTCAGAAGCCTTTCGAAATATCTACTTTTCATATCCCAGTCTTCCGCCTTTGCGAAAATGTACGAGTATAAAAACCCATAGGAAAAGGATGTGAATTCGCAAACTTTCAACAGGCACTCGCTTCGACTCATGTTATCAGGAAGTTTGATAAAAGCGTCAAAATTATTCACCAACGTCGAAACATAAATAGAGCTTGATTCTAACTTCTTCCAAATCTGATTCACGTATTTGTTCAAACTGACTTGTATTTCATCCGTGTATTGTAGAATAAACTGATCAACAAATTTGTCATAGTCTTTATACGAGTACTGAAATGAAGAAAAATTGACCACGTCTTCAGTGTGAAAGAGGTTGCCATTAATCATTACGTACGGTTTCGCTTTACAAGAAAGCAAGCGAATAAACATACCGACGTATAAATAAGTACTCTTTCCTAATGACTTTTCTTTGAAGTGGAAGTCTATCAAGAGACTCGAGATGTGTTCGTTCTTCTTTTCGCAGGGTATGATTATATTGCGATTTAACGGGAGCAAGTCATTCATGTTTAACGGAGCTTTACGAATGGTCTCTTTTTTGGTTTGTATCACCACGATCTTGTACTCCTTACTTTTAAGAGTTCTTATTCTACCCACGGCTTGCACGAAAGCAGCCGGCGAAGCTACACAAGTCGAACATTCCATGAATATGAAATGCGTATCAAAATACGGAACGGTCGAGGATACGTCGATTCCAACTTGGAAAGCCGTGGTGTAAATAAATAGTTGACAGCCGCGGATGAATGTATCTGGATTTCTAGCAAAATCGCGTTTCTTTTCTTCGGAGCTATCGCCCGTAATTAGAACGACTTTCACTCCGCACGCCTTAAACATATTCTTCAATATAATGGCCTGTCGTTTGGTTGACGTAGTGACGCAAATATTTTTACCACGGCACAGAGATTCATGCAATTCGACTAATAAATCGTTCGTATCTGACGATTTCAGAAAGTCGCGAACGTATATCTGTCTGAATATTTTTTCTAGTTTGTCGACGTTCCCGTCGAGTACAATGTTAGTGATACGCTGAGTGCACAGAAGAGGTTTATATTTGCTAAACGTTTCGGAGTTACACAGTTTCTTTCTTAATAACCTCAAGATCAAACGGTTATACAGGCATTTTCTGTAAAAGACTAATTTGAAGTCATCGCGTGTATATGTGTTTATCAAGCAAAAGCGCTGTTTGTCTATACCGCTGTCGTTGTCAATTTTCTTCAAAATATTGATCAAGTCTAACGATAGATGGGCGTCCATACATAGCCATCTAGGAATAGCTCTCAGTACCTTGATGAAAATCGTCATGCATTGACGTTTTTCCTTGGAAGTAAATAAATCGGAAAAGAGTTCCTCTACGATGCTATGTGTTTCGTCCATGATTACGAGAGAGTATCCCTTTATGCTGAAAGAATCGCTTTGAATATCGCTGAAGTGTTTCAACGACTGCAACTGAACGACCAATCTAGGATGTTTTGTGTAAGAATATGGACGTTGAGCGTGTCTGTAATCGACGAAACCCGGTAATTGACTAGCTACGTATGAAGCAAACGTTCGCTTTGGAGTAATGATTAATATTTTGAGTTCTCTTCTCGTCGAAGCAGCGGAACGTTTTAAATTCCGTATGATATTCTTCAGCTGAAAAGTCTTCCCAGATCCCATGTGAGATCGAACGAACAAACTGTAAAATTGTTTATCCTTGAGATATCGAGCGTAGATGTTAGGCAATCTTTCAGAATTGTGTTTTATAACTCGGAAGGACGTTTTGAGTTTTTCGCATAAAACGTTGGTATCTGTACCGTATAGAGTCTCGTCTAATTCATCTAACAAACGTTCCATCACAAGGTACACCGTACCTTAAACGAATGGACAAGACACGAGTTTGTGGTTATATAGTAATTTATTGGTTATTAATTCATTTTAACAACGACCTATATAAAAGCCGATGCAACATGTATGACAGTTTCATTTTTTGATACAATGGAAAATATAAGCATCGATTTATTAGATGAGTTGATGACATACAACAACGAGATTAACTGTGTGAAGGAGGCAATTTCCACTGTTCAAGATTCTGAATTACTGGTTATAAGTCATACTGAAAACGGATCGAGTACGAGAGAACTAGTCGAACCATTCGAATATTTGTTTCAAATCGCGACTAAGAAGCCGCATTGTGATGTCGAGTACGTGCAACAGGAAAAGACATCTTTGGATATTAACATCAGCGAAAACTGCAACGACTTAAATGTGTATGATCTGGACACCTTTCTACAAGCAATCGTTCCAAATCAAACGGCTCTGATCCACCTACTCGAACAGCAGTGCAACGTATATCCTCAGTTTATGAATTTAATCGATAAGTTACATCTGCTTAGAACTCCGTGTTCTAGACCATACTGTCAAGGCAGAATTTTGGCTGGTGCAAAATTCACACTAGACAAATTCAGCGGGATGTCGTTTCCAATTGCGCATCCGCCGTTCGTCTACGAAATAAAGGAACTATTAAAACACGGAGACGTTAATCTTATCGAAGCATGTTTACATCATCTGCGAAATTACTTGATGAATAAAATAGAAACAGATAGTTGCTTGCTGTGCTTTACTTACGATCTCTACTGCACGAATAATGTCGAGCTTCCCAACTTTCGACTGTTTTTTCTCGAAAAGGTACAACATTCGTACAAACAATCTACAATTGAATTCCTTTACGAAACCCACGTTGAATCGAATAGTAAAGTAGACCAGTGTTTCCTATTCGATGTAATACTAAACAACATCAACATCATTCGCTTTGATTCGGACGGTAAAAACAGCAAGTATGCTCTTCGATACTGGGATGATAACAAGCAAGAGGCACACGTGTTTTTCTGATTAACAAATGCAACATTTCAAGATAATGATAGATATCAGTACAATCACTACAACTATGCTGCTCCAAAATATCTCCGGGTAATTGTTGTAGAACATCTCTACTTGCGACCACACTTTTTCAACGGCATTCAATGTGCAATGACACGTAGAAACGTAGACTGATTTCGAGCAACTGGAACTTAAACATGTAGTATTAAAGCGTTTCAAGCGATAACTATGCTCGGTCGCAAAATGTATTTCATTGCTTGATGTCGCACCATTTAAGAGATTGTCGATAATTAAGTTTTCGTGAATTTCGTTATTGATGAGAAATTGAGTTCCGTGTCTAGCATTGATGTCGGCAATATAATAGCATTTTTCATCCGTCTCAAATCCTTTAAAATGACCACACTGAGCACCGCAGTCGCATTCTTTGCAATACGCCGTAGCTGCCAATGCGGTGAAAAATAAAAATACCAAACAATCCATGGTTTTCGTTGTCGATAGAACAATAGTGAGTTCCTAAGTTCAGTTAAATAGTTAATTTTCCGTAGATGGGCTTAGTAGCCGGTTGTACAAACTGAGTATTCTTTTTCTTACTGACTTGCCAAAACATGGCAGAAATTGCGATGCTATTATATATCGTGAAAGAGACCACGATCGCCAACATGAGATACAAAAAAAGGTCTGGTGTTTGCCAACAACCGACATAAGTGGGATTCATTTCACTAGCATTTGCCATATAGACTATCTGTTACCAGTAACGTGAAAAAAGATGACAATACATATACTTTTTTATATCATTTAATCGCTCTTTAGAACCGAATCCTAACCCCTTACATTGGATCTTCACATCACTATGTTTGAATGTTGTTGTTTTTGTTAATGTCAAAACATAGTTATCATGAACAACATGTTCTGATACAATTCTGGACACTCCTTCTGAAATGTGTGATTTATGTTCGAACACAAAAAGGATCGAGACTCGACTGCTATCAATGGGTCTATGGGCATCATGCCTTCATCGAATGTTTCACTAATTCCAATGCCTTGAATAACCTTTTGAAAAATTAGCATTGCCTGTTTTTTTAGGTGTGGCGATGTTTCCAAGTCGGAAAGTTCAAAAACAGAAACTACGAAATTTGACGCATATTCGTTTGAATACGTACGAGTATTTTGATCACCATGTACCTGAACGTCGTCATATTCGAGTACTACATCGATACAATGGATTAGTTTAGATCTTAGAACGAAAGAAACTCTGACTCCACATCGTTTGGATTTTATCTCAGGCTTACTTTTGTCGCGAAGTCGTACATACACTCTCGATATATCCAATCTCAAGTTTTCAAAGTTTAATCCGGTAATTTGCTTGTATCTGGGAACAGTTTCCTTTGCTTCCATTTCTGTGATTCGATATCTTAATTTCTCGGTCAGATATGCGAATTTGATGTGAAAATATTCCATGTTTTTTAACATTTCGAGGATGTCATCGTGACATAAAGTTTCGCTTTCTAATTGCATCTCCGCCTTCGAAAAAAAGAAATCTGTTGCCTCACACGCCATATTATGTTTGAATGAAAACGCGATAGAATACTTGTTTAAATACTGATTTATTCTTTTGAGAGAGATGCGAACAAAATAAACTATTTAAAGGAATCGTATAATTTCGTTCTTTTCAAGAGCAGTCTAATCATGGAAGTGTATTCAGAAAAAATTCTTCCTTTACCCATAACATTCCGACAACGATATAATCTTTGCAAACAAGTTTGGCGCATGGTAGTCCCTAATACACCGTTTACTGGACTTCGACAATATTTTCAAGTGGACAGCAAAGGCCCTTTCAAAACTAGGCCCTTGAAAACGACACTCGACAGCTTTTACAGATCCTTATCGGTGTATATATTTGGTACAGAAAACCAAGCGAACCTGGTTCGAATAGCTGTAATGAAACACGCCAAAGCTAACGCTGCATACTTTAGCGAAATGTTTAAAAACGAACGGTCTTCGCAAGGTAGCACTCCAAATGTATACGAATACATGAAAACGGCTGTAGAAACCTACAGACAGGCTTCTATCGTCGACGTCTATATCGCGGCTCATTTGTTCAAAACAGCAATACTGTTATTCGATGTCGACCATCTTTCTAAACCCTATGTGTTTTCACCCGCCGGTAGACAACAAGAAAACAAGCATAAGCATATTGTGTACGCCTTTTTGTTCGCAGGAGAGCAAATGAAAGACGGGTATACATTTAGAATTTTCCCCGTCAAATCCTACACACGAAACAGGTCAGTGAATGATGTTGGAGTGGAAGGAATGGATATTGACGACTTTGACGGCTTTTGTCAAACATCATTACCTCCATCGGAGCCATTAACGAAACTGAAATACTCCGTTGTCTTGTTGGATGAACCAGGTGAAAACTATGTGGCCATTCCATTCGCAGACGTAAAAGGCGTTTCTACCAATCTATCCGAATTCTGTGGGGAAATTCTAGAAACGAACATATCAATTGAAGCTCTACATCGTTTAAAATCATACATTCTTGACTCTCCATCTAAACAGGCGGAAACAAACCTCGATTATGAACTGTACGAATTTGCAAAACGATGGTCCATTCAACCGCTAGTAGATCAGATAGATGCTTCTGTGAAACAAAGCTCATTATTTGAGGTAGTCAATTTCGTCAATCATCTTAAATTGTACGAGGGCACCCCGTTGTACGATCATCTGCGAAAACAAATGTATCGGGCACGTTTAACGCATTTAAAACAGTTGAGATTACAATCTACGACCGAAGCTCGTACATGTTTGAACGACTATTTATCGAAGCTAGTTACTTGCAAAGCGGGCTCACAACCCGTTGCTCGCGATTACAGACTACCGCATGTCGTTATTTGTCTGGACGTAAATTCTCCTTGCTTCGATCATTACTACAACGGCGAAAACTGGTCCACGCTGTATGTTCCAGAGGCGGTCAAAGAAGCAATACCGTACTTGCGGGACAACAAGTACTGCGTAATGAATGAAACGCTGTTCTTCATCAAAGATGCTCAAACATTAGGAGGCGTGAAACTGATAAACGATCACAACGGTCGAATAACTTACACTAGCATTCCATCGGGTGCATCGACTTCTCGAATCGCCACAACGGCCGACCAACATACTGTTTTGCTGATGTCAGATGAAACAGAGCGATTAATTTCAGAAGTCACGATAACGCCTGAGAATGTGACTTTGGTATCACCGTGGAAGCAAGTCGATTCTGCTAGATACGATTTTAGATTCTTCGGCAAAGACTGTATTTTTTATGCTATTGAAGAATACAAATGTGCTCTCAAGACCGACACTTGTCAAGATTCTGGCGGAGTCATCGGCGTGCTAGCTGATAACCAGACATCTGAGGTGAATATTTACCATTACGACATCGGTAAGAACGATCTCTCCGAGCATCAGAGTATATCGACGTATCGAAATATTCACATACCACAGAGAAGCGCGGGGAAATATCTGATCATCCTAACGAGTCTACTGTCAGAACATATTTCAACATGTTATTGAGAAATAAAGTATATCAATACACACAAATGACTGGAACATTTATTTATGAATTCACGAAGAAAACAACACAATTATGAGGGGTTTGATGTATTTCAAAGGAAATGCCGTTTATTTGAACAACCTCACAATTTCTTTATGTTCGCTCGCATTTATTACCTATGGACTAATCAGAACTAAGGAGTTCGTGAATTTATACAAGATGAAGTTTTATTTGGTATTTGTGTTTCACTTTAACGCTCTAACGCTAAACGGAGTTCATGCCTTGGTTATTAGACACAACGTTTTCAATGCCACGCCGATAACGGAGCTGTGTCTGCTTTTGCTCATGTTAAGTTTGTTCTGCGCCACTTTATTTTGGACATACTGGTTTTATCTAAGATTCGTTTATTCTCTGGTCACTGTTTCTCATTTTAAACCCGTTACGAGACTCCTGCGAATGTGTATGTTTTGGAAGCGCGCACATCGAGACTATTACGATTACGAAACGTTGAACCCGCCCTCAAATAATGATGATGAAGATGTCGATTCTATCAATCGGGAAGAGCCGACGGATGAAATGATGGAAAATGGGTGGTTTAGATACATGAACTATCAAATCCTGGGCAACTACTTATTTTCGCAGCTATTCAACATGTTTGCCATGATGAACGCCTACTTTATTCGTTCGATAGCCATAGCGTACGACATGGTCGCAACGACTCAGTTGTCCTTGCTGAGTTTGGGTATATTTGTCTTTGTGGCGATATTCAGTTTCTTCGACTTCCGATATCGTCGATTTACAAAATCTCTCATTATGCCACACCTGACGATTCTCACGCTAATAGGTGCGTGGATGTTTGAGTATTACGATCGATTCGATAGAAGACATCCAGAGCCAGCATCCTCGATGACATTTATTTTAATATTCATGTACATTGTGATAAAGTTTGCTTTTTTAACAGAAGTCTCAAATATGGAAAGGGTAAAACTAGCAAATAAGGCACATTAGCCAAGCCCAACTTTGAGAATTTCATTCACTATCTGGCTGTTTAGCTCAGCAATTGCAAATTGTGATTCATCGATTAAACTATCTAAGATTGAGATGCGTTGAATAGTTTCTTCAAACCATGTAGAATATCCTTTCAAAAACCCAACAATGATTTCGAGGACTGCATCAATAGCCCTATCCATAGAATCTTGTATTTCTTGTACGTGCTGTCTGAGTGTTGGTCGAAATTTATTTTGATCAAGCAATTGCACGTGCTGTTGGAAGGAGCTAACATCTTGATTTTTTAACAGCTCACCATCTTCCAATACATACGGAGTCAAGTTGTCTAGTGCTGCTCTTTGTTTGGAATACATGTCAGTCACAAAATCTTTAAACTGGTTATTTGGTGCGTGAAGTCTGAAAAACTCGTTTACTTCAGTTTCGAAACACATCGATTTTATCTCTAGCTCTATCTGCTTTGTCTTAACTCGTTCGTGACATAATGTAGCCAGCTCCATCGATAACTGTATATATTTGGAGCAAGTTTCAATTGCTTCCAGAGTGTTGGCGAACACGCATTTCACTTCTTTTTGTTTGTGCTTGGCCAACGGGTCCGCAAAGAAAACTTGTGCTGGTTCAAATATTTGGTATTTGAGATTTATTTTGATGTCTGAAAAACTCGATTTGATCTTGTAATCGTACACAACGAAGGGAGAAGCTTCTGAAGTCTTTGGTACGGTCGCATATGTTTCAGATACAATGCGTTTCTCATAAGCTATTAAGGCGTTGTGATAATCTAACGATTTTGCTACGAAGGTGCAAAGGGTGTCCTGACCGATGTTACATGATATAAGTTTAAAGGATCTTACATCGAATATGTGGACACTGTTTAGCAGCTGCTCAACTCGGGAAAAGTAATCTCCAAAGTTTGCTGCGGCAGACATCATGTAAATCAACAATGGAGAAAGCACCTCAGTCCTAAAACGAGAAGTCAGTCTGTTATAACCCGTCAATTCGTACATGTATTCTTCTTTTCCATTGATCCAGAAACTGCCTTCGGGTTTATTAAATGCGATCTGAATCCACTTGTCTCTTATCGTAGTTTCGAAGGGATATTTCCCCGTAGCAGCCAAAAAGTAAGTCACGGCTAACGACCACAGTTCTGAATGTATCGATATTTCATTCGCAGTATTTGGAGATGTGCTTGCTATGCTCAACACATTAGGATGTATGAAATTTTTCGTTCCACCGATAATATCCTTATAAACTAATCTTATCGGATCAAATTCTATTGCCAGGCCGAAATCAGTAAGAATGAACGAACTCCGTTGGCAATCAAACAGAATATTTGACGGCTTAATGTCTCGATGCACTACGTGTACCTTATTTATCAAGTAATCCAAGGCATTACTCATGTCTTTTATTAACGACGACACCAATGCTTCGGACAGACCGCAGACGTTTTCTATGCGATTTGCGAGTAGCTCCTCCAAAGTGTGCTCGAAAAGGCTGAACAGAATCACATGTTGGTCGTCAATGGAAGTCACATATTTGATGATATTCTCTTGATTCAAGATTTTCACTCGATTGAGTTCCTTGAGATAGTCGTTATTATTGTTGAAGATTTTTGCGGCACACAGGTTATGATTGTAATAATTATACCAAATTTGCACGTTGCCGAAAGAACCTTTACCCAGAACAGCGGGTTTGGTAAAAGAATAGTATAACCTATCATCTCTATTGTCTTGCTTTTTTAAAGTTTTTGGTTCTATTTCGCTCGCGGATATCTGCTCTTGCTTTCGCTTGTTCATCGTAACATCATATTTATCAAAACGTTGACCTATATCTTTAGATGCCACCAATATCAGTCTCGATAATTGGCATGTACGCTACATATACTATTTTTGCGTGAGGTTACCTTAAGAAAATAGATACTCTTTTAGAACATCTGGCGTAGTTTTTTATCTCATGACATTGCGACAAAATACTAAAATCATCGATGAAATTTGGAGGAATCATTGGTTTGAGTACTTGACTTGTTCGTTCCCGATCTAGTTTGCTTTCGGTCGCAAAAATCTTGTTCTGGTAATGCGTGGCGTTGTATTTCGGGTTAACCCAAAAGAACGTGTTCGGTATTTGATTGTAGTGAGAAACAAAGTTGTAAGATCGAACGAAAACGGCAGTTGTGCTCTGCGATTCTGTCGAAAAAATATCTTTTACGTTGCAATTGTTTTTTCCACCTATCGAATATCCTAGTCTCAAATGCGGCGAGTGGCTTTCGATAAGCTTAAGATGTTGAACGAAATTCGCGTCCTCTTCGGACGAGTAGACAAAGCACGTCGTTGTCATCTAGCCTAACAACTGATTCACGACTTGATATAGACTGCTGTCGAACTTTTCTCTGGCGCACTCCGGTCGATTACAGTCGTGCTTTAATATTGAAATTTTCTTGCTTGGATTTTCGATTAGGATATTGTGAATGCAGCACGTGGCGAATTTGGCGCTTGAAAGAATTCCTGGTCGATACCCTTTGTCACTCAGCAGAACGACTTTATCAATTTTTTTTTTATATTCGTGCAGCTGTTTAACATGAAGGAACTGGTAAAAATGTAAGAAACAGTGATTGAAAACATCAAAAGAACTCTTCGGGTAATACACATTTATTTTTCTGTCGTCAGATTTGATGACAAGTAATGGGTACTGAGCAATAGCAAGGTACTTTTCGTAACTCGTCGATTTGTATTCGAAACTGCTCAAAACGGCATTCAAAATATCTCCATGTTGGTTGTTCGTGTTATCCTTATTAGAGAGTAAGGTATCCAAGGAATCGAAATTCACTTCCACCGAAGGTTCGTCTACACTTTTCAAAAGGAAGTAAAACGTGTCTTCAACATTGTCGACGTGCGATGTTAAGGTTTTAAAAATCTGAGGATTCACACGAACACATTTTAGCGACGGGTCGTTTATGGTTTCAACATTTTTGTCTTTCACCGGAATCAGGAAATAGTAGTATACTTTCATCGTCGTTGCACGTTGAGTTCTGAACAGTTTGTACTAATACTAAATAAATATGTTCATGCGTTGGTCCAACATTCATCGTTATCGGAAGGATTTTGCCGGAGGTCCTCTTTGCATTGCTTTAGAAGATCCGATATTTCGTCGTTTAAAAAATGGTCAGTAACTTTACGTCGACCAATATTTGCCTTGATTCCAAAAGCTAGTTGTGAAAATTTGGACACCACCTCTCGATCGAACGGTAGATGCTCTAGACAATATCTGGCAATCAATAACGCTTCATTCACTGCTAGCTTTTTACCAGGATCCTGCATCAAAAGACGCAATTCGTAGTGCGAGTTTCCCACATGTAACAGTTCCTCGCTGTAGAAGGGAGTTGGTTGCCAGTGTTGGGTGAACGTAAAAAGCAACCCAAAATCGTTAAACTGTAGCCACAATCCTTTCGTCTTATACCAGTCTTTTTCGTCATTAGACGTGTCGAAACTGTATAAGGCTAAATCTAATCGCCGAATATACCCCGTCAGTTTTGCGTTCAGGTATTCCGCCAACTGCTTGGCCTTTTGTCTAACAGCCTTATTCAACAGTTTCGTTTCCTGCTCACCGAAAAATTGTCGCATGCTTTCGAAGTCGACTCCTGATATCGGAGTATTGGAGACAAGTTGATCGACGACTCCGGAGATTTCTGTTTGTGCTGCTTCCATCGCTGAGGTTACTGTGAATTTGAAGCCTAGCGACATCGTATTTATGTGAACGGTTCGCAATGACAATGGTGCATTATTTTAAACACCCCGTAGAAGAAATATCTAGAGCATCGTATGTCCACACGATCATTCTCTATTACAGTTGCCGATGGACCAAGACGTTGTTTCGAGATATTTGCCCGAGACCTACGGTGTGAAAAAACTTTCGGATGTCAGACATCGATTGTTTCAAGAAATTAAACAAGCCTGTTCAAAAATAAGCGACATCGGGCAATTCGATAGTTGCGTAACGATACATGAGTTTGTTAAGAAAGTCTATTCCGAAAGCAAACTCAATAAAGTGTTTTGGTTAAGTAGTAAAAGACACTTTTTTGGAAACGATCATATCGTGAACTTTATCAATACTAGATGCAAGAGTTTGAATGTTTTCCATTTGGATTTCTTACGCGACAGATACTGGTCTTTGGATTGCCAAATGTCGACAGGAAAACCCGAAGGCAAACCATTCGAATCCGAATGTTTGGAGTATGGGAATCTAGGCGAAGAAGTATTGTTGGTTTACTTGAACAAAACAGACACCGATATCTTTTACATGTCTTCTGGTAAACTGGTGCTGCATAGCATTCCTTGCTTTGGCGCAACGCCCGATTACTTGGTAATAAAGCGGTCGGCAATTTCTGAACGGTTACCCAAAATGTACGACTATGTAGAAATAGCAAAAGGTATTGCCGAGGTAAAAACAACTCTCACTCCAGAAAACTTCGAGATTCAAGGCGATGTATTCGCAGAGGTTGATTTACAAAATCTCCTTCACTCAGCATTCAAAAACAGACATTTCGTATCCAATTCGACAAACGAAAAACCATATATTTTCCTTCTCACCAAAAAGAACGGCGATCCTAAGGTGAACTGGATAACCGCAACTCTACTGAAAAGCTTGTTGGAAAGATACGAAGATTCTTGCGAGATTTTTATTCAAGACTTTATGAGAAACGAAGCATACGAGTTTGATTTCAAGAGTCTCGAGAAAAAAGTATATGTGAATTTCTTCACTTCAAATCGTGGGAAACAGTTGCTTGGGCAGTGTCTCGTTTTCAACGACAACAGTCAATTGGGCGATATCGAACTTTCTGTATTTTATCTTTATTTGAACAGAGACGATAAGTCAACGCCTGAGTACTTCGTGAAAATCAAGTGCATTGTTCCTGAAGGCATTTTACATCATTGTGAAAAGGAACTCAATAAGAAGTTCTACGGAGAATACTGCTCGCTATGTACCGGTGTGTCGAAGTAAGCGGATACCTAGCCGTTTTCAATGTAAAAGAATCCAGCGCAAAATACGTTATCACGAAATCTCTGGCAAAACAAATCATTGATAAGAATGAAAAAAGTGCAATTCCTCTGGTTGTTTCACACGTGAATTTTCGCGTCGATTTGACTATCGGTTCTATAAACGAACTGACGATAGACAACAAGGGATTATATTGCAGAGGAATCATTGACAATATTGCTTTTTTGGAATGTCAAAATCAGATGAATGAGGATTTCATCACGTACTTTACCAAAGCCACACCATCACCTTTCCTTTATCTAAAAGCCTGTTTTTCTTGTTTTAGTTTAGCGCACGACAAAGACTCTCTATCCATAAAACACGTAGCATTAGTAGATTTAGGCGCACGAAGAGGAACTTTGATTAAATACAGTTACGCAAGCAATTCGACTCCACACCGATATTCTAATAACGAAACAGATTTTTACATTGTGTTAGGATGTTATACTCGCAACGCTTTGAAATTGGCCCACGAAAGAAATGAGCTATTGTTCAAAGACGCGTTACTGTGCGGAGAGACCGATACCGAATTTATTTGTGCTGGAAGAGAGAGCGAAAATAAAAGTATTAAAGAAGCAACAAAATCCAATTCGTCTCCAGTAAACCCCTTTGAGATTACCATGAGTCGAGAACAACAAGATAACGTCAGCATGGGTGACGCTTTTAATCTCATCAGTAATATAGCTTCGGCTCTAACTAAACAGAGAGGACAAAAGCGTTCATTAGACACTCAGAGTGGATCTTCATCAAAAATAGCGCGCGTGGATGAAGAATCCGTAGTAAATGCTGCCCAAACTTTAGTGAATCCCGAATATCAGCAACCATCGAATGCATTACGGCAGGAAATGAACGATTTTAAAACTCAAATGAAACAGATGCAATCCGAGTTTTTGGCGTCACAGACAAATATGTATAGAGATTTGATGAATCAATCACGGTATGGCCAACCGCCGCCCTTCGCAAATAACCCCTTTCAAACGTACACAGAACAACGTTTTGCTACAAACGATACTCAACCGTCAGCTTTTCAACCTCACGCTTATACACCAGGTGTAACGAATCAAACGGCGGCTGCTTATCAAGCGCAGCCCCAATTGCAAATTCCCCGATCTCAGTGGCCGGTTCAATATCAAGCGCAGCAACAAATGCCTATTTATCCTCTTCAGACATCGAACCAGCATCAAATACCGCAACAAGTTAACCAACAAACTACTTCTCAACAGCAGTTTACGTACCAACCTATCGGTAATCAGCAACACTTGCCATCAGAGCAGACAGAAGTTCAACAGCAATCTGTTGTTCAAACATCTTCTCAAGAGGAGAGTGAGCGCAATCCAGAACCACAAATCGTCAATCAAGTACAAAGTCAGCCAGAAACAAAGACAGATTCTAAATCAGCCGAAACTGCTTTGATCGAAGCGGGAATGCAAATCAACGAAAGTGAACATTTGATTAATGAGTTATTCAGGCAGTTTATCGAGAACACATTTATCGTGAAAAAAAACTATTAAACCATCAGGTTATGTTACTAACTTTTATTTTTTGCCGTGGAGCATCATGCTGTCTCACCTATATACGGATGTGTATCATTTGGAAGATAACGTTTACTGTAACGATGATTTAGTGTTATGTCGGTTTTACAAGCTTGTCATTGTATTCTTCAAAACCCAAAATATCTTCGCTTTTTATTTACTCAAACGGTCCAAAGAAAGCAACGTTTCTTATGCCATGATGACTTTGATTAACGCAGAAAACCCCGAACCAATCTTAAGAAAACTTATCGGTACGGATCCATCAGAGCCGTTATCGTGTGCTGTAGAAGAATACGAGGTACAACTGATTCCACAAAGTCTCGGGAATTATGATGTCTTGATTAAGCACGAAACGCAACAGTCTTTAGCCGTCGAAAACGCTTCGGAAAATAAGGCTTGCATAGTGTATCTGAACGATTTCTTTGACGTCAACCCCGTTCAACTGTTTCGTTTGCTCGCATCGCCAAATTCGCCGAACACGTATGCGACTACGGATTTGGTTACCAAATTGAAAAATGTTTACGCAGACATACCATCTCATCAAATTCTTTTGATGTCGTTAACAACACTGGCAAAAAATCTGAGATACATGCCAAATAACAAGCAAGACATTACGATTCATTTGCTGCGAAAAGATATGTATTTCAAACCAGAATATCCAGCAATCAATTTTACGGTTATATATCTAGAAGAAGACAAGCAGTTAGCCGAGCCTTTGTTGCCGGAGACGAATTCTCAAAAGCCGCAGTTTGTTATCAAAAAGTTGAATAACCTCAAAGACTACCTTTGAAATCAGCTTCTCGATGCGTTTGCAGGGAGCGATCGAAATACCGTAGATGTTTCTGATTAGATTAAAACAAATACCCGATTCACTAAGTTTGTGTTGGTTTTATATTTTGGTCTTGCTCGCAAAAAATATATATTTAAACGAATAGTTTACAGAATGAGATTGTGAGATGAAATGGACTATCATACCGCTGTTGGAACGGAATTTGCTTACGTTCCAGAATACATGACATGTAATTTGAGCTGTTATTCCGACATTCATAACAGGCGTGTCAACGGTCTTCTTGTTGCTCGAGTTCATTTCGATCCACAGACATTCAAATTGCAAACGAGTATAAGTAGTAGTGATTTATCGACCTACTACTTACTCGATTTGATCGCCTTATTAAATGTTCGCGAGGAAGGATATAAAGAAATAGTAAAGCAGCACAAAAAGATTACGGGTGACATAAACCTAATCGACTACGACGAATTAAGGCAGACGTATGAATGTGTCGATGATCTGGGAAAAATGTCGAGACGACTGCAAATAGTTGGGTGCTCGGCGTTGAGTATTCTAAACGATGACAGAAAATTAAACACTGGTGTCTGTATGCATGGTCACGTTACTGATCCGGATAATTTCTTTGTACCGGTATCAAATTTCACTGACAACAAGATTCACGCAGTAGACACCGTTGCTGAATTTTTGATCACAGGATTAAGAAATCAGATCATTCGACAGGATGCAAAAACGCATAGGTACGCCTTGAGTGGCAGCATTATTTATCTGATCGTCTATAAAAGACAAGGAGTATTCCACTACATGGTCTATTTGAGCGAAGAACCAATAAGTAACCTAATTCAAGCTATCAGAAATCAAGCTGAATTCACATCGAGTTTTGATTTCATTTACACTGTTATAGCTCGCACAAATACGGAAGAGGAAACGTGTCCATATGTGTTGACTTCTGACGGTGTTTATTTCAAAGACATCATTCTCTACTGTAACGAAAATCAATTTTCTATACCCGTATTAAGTACGTGCAACCATATTCGGGGTCTGTTTGAGCGACTACGAGATAACAAGGAACACCCCACGAGTGAAGACCATTCTATATCTTCCTTCGATTCTATAGGACAGTCACCCACTTTGAGTTCATTGATTCGAACAAACGCTCAACTTCAAGACCAAGAAGATATAGAAATAGATTCAGCTTTGTTCGAAATACTTGTGAAACATCGAAACGATAGTAAATTGCTGCGCACAGAAATAAAGAAAATATTCCCTTCAGACAAATCCTATAAAAATTTCACATTCCAGGATTTATGCGAACATCCAACTGAAATAGCGTTTGATATTGGCAATTCGTTCATCAGAAAACATATTGAAAATCTAGATATCGGACTATTGATGACATTTATAGATTACTGGTATTATTTGACTGAAGACGAAAAGATCAACACTCTCATCAGAAGATTCCTTAAAGAATTCATACACGATAAACAGGTTGCTTTTCAGCACAGTGTTTCAAGAAGTCGTGAATCTGCAAAAGATATAGAAGAAGATCTGTCTTCGTTATTTGATGATAATGATGATCAGTACGGATTGTTTAGCCCACCAGTCAGTTAATCATTTGATGGTCAATTCTTATTTTATTGATTTTGAATCAATTACATCCACTAATCGCGTGGGTTGTCTATATATATTACTGGTACAGAACGAACAAACATATCTCTGTAGATACCACAAACCAATCATGGTGGATTCGAATTCGCAGGACACCCTAACCATTCGACACTTCATGCAAGACATTCCCGTGCCATTCGAGGACGCAATCCACGTTGAGCCGGGTGGTTTAGATCCGTTGAAACTTAATCGCATAATGGTTATGAAAACTCTGTCAGAAAAAGTGCAAATCGATAACGCGAACTACTGTTCCGACTACACGAGCGGAGATTCTAAGATTAAGTTAAACACAAAACGGCGATACCTTAATCAACAACCGAATGAGAACGAGGATTCATTAAAGTATTTCATTCGAACGCAAGTGGATTTCACGTGTAAGGAATCGATTCGTAGCTACATACAAGCCAAATACCTGAAAGCTTTACCAGTCCGAAATAACAAAACATTTTACGTACCGAAATTGGCATCATACTCTTTCATCAAACACGGTAAAGATACCTTGGTTAAGTACTTGTTGGAAGAAGCATCATATTTTGTCGTGGCAACCAACGACCCAACACTAGATATAGAACTAAGGAAAATATGTTTCGTCCCAAGATTCAGCTACTTCGCGGCCTATCGACATAATATGATACCTTCGACTACCGGCAGTAATCAGGCGCCCGATTTACTCGTTTCTAACGGTACTCACACGATTATGGTTTCAAAGACCGACGAAATAATAGGCTCTTACAATTCTCTCGGACATCTCGCAAAAGAGCTGAGAAAGAAGAAACGCGGTGGTTCCTTTTATACAAACCACCCAACTATTCGAAGAAAATTCTTCACTGAACATAACGTCAAACTAGATATATGTTTACCGAGAGTGCGGTTAGAGAAATTAAGAAGGGTTCTCAAGACAGTAAAACACAGGTTCTTTTCCAAACATAGGTTTATGTTGAAGAAAGGAGTCGTGTATCTGAAGAAACGAAAACTGCCAGATCGACACCGTACAGTGTATGTGTACGATTTCAGCAATTTCTTCGCATCTACAATAGTACGAACGTTTAATGATCCCGGTATGAAGAATGTCTTCTCGAGATTGATCAAATGCAGAAAGGCGATTCCTAAGCTTAAGCGAATTATAACTACCATGTTTGGTATGAGCAAGCGCTACTATCCCGAATTGTTTCATCAAACCTTTAACGAAACGGTTAACGTGATGTGCGAGACCTACAAGCAAAACAGATCGCACGTTTTTGGTATGTGCACTGACAGCTTTTTTTCTAGCTCGGATTCGATTGCAGTACCGGTGTCTGGCTATTCCCTCAGATTAGAGCATAAGTTAACAAGCTTCAACATGAAAAATATTCATACCTACGCAGGAATCGACGAGCGTACGGACATTCCAGTTATCAAAGGTTTATCTTATCCTCCATTTTCAGCCGCTCCCAAAATTGTACAGGCCATCTACCTGTTCCTGATAAAAAATACGGATACTGAAACGATCGATCTACCCAACATCATTCAAAATAGCATCGCCTTAACGGAATCAGACTTCTACGTTAAACTGTCCAGGAAAGTGAACTCCAGCGACTATTTTTACTACGGAATCAACGAAGTGACTGATTTTCTTTATTCGTCTTCCGAACATTCAGAAAATCCTATTTATCAAGTTAATGCTGCCGAACCTACTTCGCACGTAAGACCTAAGCATGTCCTGGGGAAAATTAACGTGAGAACATACGTGAATGAAATACTTTCTTCAATCATCCGATTTGCTCGAACTTTCGGCTATTCACATATTATAAACGAAAACGTGATTTGTGAAACCGATTTATTTCTGAAACAGTACATATATTACAAGATATTCGAACGCACGAAAGGCTGCAACTTGCCAGGATTTAAACTACACCAGTGTCAGTTGTTGGGATAATCATTAGCGAATGTCATCAACCAACCGAATATGGTATACGCTTTGTAGGACGCAACAACGACATACACTATTTTTGCTGGAAGAGAAGTCACGAAATTCCACATCGTAGTTAACACCGAGTTGTTTAATGTATCTGTTTGATAGATGAAGTCGAAATTATTTCCATCGAAAAAAAGAGTAGCTTCATCGCAGTTGTTTTTATACAATAAATCGTAAATGACTTGTTCATTTAATCGAATGCACTTGTGTCTGTTACTGTACATCTTTTGTTGCTCCTCGTAAAGAAAAATTCTCACCAAATCCTTTTCATTGCACGAAAACATCAATTCGAATGTATGTTTGCCTTCTGAATTTAACCGTTGCAATTGTGTTAAATTCGCTAGCAATGGGAACTTGAAATTGGCAATGCTAACGCTTCCTTTGTATGCGTTAAGATCGTTGTCGAAAATTAAAGACACCTTATTTTCGATTAACTGTTCGCTAACGAATGAAAAATGAACAATATTGTTCGTCATGATGCAATGATCAATGTGTGTCCTCCGATTTTATTAGATACATATATTTAAATTTTACATTGAGTGTAAAGCGTATTGAAATGAGGTAAAGACGAATAGTTCTGTTTGGGTATATGAAGCACCTCTGTTCGAATGACGCAGCAAAGGACGAACATTTTGTATACCAATTTGAAGTTACTCGGTTGCTTAGCAGCCTGTAATTCCATTGTCGATATTATCCAAGGATCGTCTAAAGCTGTATTCGTATTGGCGTTTTTCCAGTATTCGTTTAAACTAGGCCAGCGATCGTTTATAAATTTGAGGGGATTCGTATTATCTGGCTCTCCATCGTGAATGAAAACGATAATTACATCGATCAAAACATTGATCATTTTATGAATGTGCTGTTCATAATAAGCTTCTTCTTCCGCAGCCATTTTGTTCGAGGATAGTGACTTTTTTAAGTATTTCAATTTGGCAGAATTGACGTAAGCCGCTGTCTTCGTGAATCCGCGTTTCTTCAAGAGTCTTTTGTATGTCAAGTAGATATTGTTACATATCTTGCTGCTGGTTGAATTCGTAAGAATAAAGTTATCTAACCCGTTGATAATGTCGTACACTTCTACATTGGAAGATTCCATCGTCGATAGTTCATCTACTATACTCGAAATTGAGGACTGGCATCCAAAACAGGATTATATCGTTATAGCTTCTCCGCAACTTATTCACGGCAATTATGTGATATTTGGACCGAATTATTGTTTTACCGAATACGAGGGTGCGAAATTAATCTCCCAATCTATCGAAAAGGAAACCCCTGTATATTTATATCAAGTTCATTTGCCGTGCAACTTCAATCCGTTTTTATACTTTTTTTTCATCGACGTGGAAATATCGGCCGTTGATTTACTCGGGAACGCTGAGACGGATTCGACATTTAAAGTGCACAGAAATTATTCCGAGAACACTAACGAAGACATTGAAGGCGTATTTCGCAAAATCATATGTGAAAAGGAGCTGGCAGAAATTACGTACGATGTGTCGGATCGAGGTGAGCTCATCTTAAATAAACACAACAAAAGCGATTCACTTTTCTGCTCCGAGAAATTCAATGACTGGGCAAAAACGCAATACGGACCCTATTACTATCACGATGATAACGATCCAAACGAGCGAGTGCGACTAGTGTATAAGAATGAACAAACGGAGCTGGAGCTTGTCGAAGAATGCTATTCATATTGTTCGAACGTAAATCCGCAACATACAATTCACGAATTTGTTGGGAGTTTATGGAAGCATTTCATTCAATTGTTTAACTCGAAAGCGATATACATCGACGATGCCGAGCACTTGAAATTGATATATAAAGACAGTTTGTCAAAATTCACGCCGAAGGAAACGTTCGATTTCATCGGTGCACTGGTCAAAGCTCTACAAAACAGGTATCTGAATGACGACGTTTTGGATACGCACTTCATCGTATGTGTAGATAAGACTTCGAAGAAAACCAAGATATGCAAGGAAGACCGCGATAATGAAGCGATGTACATCGTCAAATTCCACTCAAGATATTTAAATATTATCGTACCAGAAAAAGAAAACTACGTCATATTTTACGAAAACACAGATTATGAGTATGGATTTCTTTTCCTGCCCTAGTGTATTGGGAGCTAAAACTCTCATAGAACGTCATTACTGGAAATACGAATGCACAATGGAAACGTTCGACTCGTACAGTACATTCATGAATAATGCCCACGTTATGTTAGCTTTATATACTGGAACTAATCTCGTTTGTGTCTACTCATCCATCCGAAAATACAAACTTCAAAGCTACACTAATCTTCTCGTCTTTCAGGAGTATACTCTTGGAAACAATATATATTCTTTTAAGGCGACCATCGTAGAAACTGAAGAATCTTCGGCCGAAGACGATGATATGGTCTACGATTGCTACGATGTAAGTAGCGTGATGTGTAAGCCTGTTCATCAGCTCTATTTCAACCCTATAAGTATACGCTGTTACGACTGGAGCATGCTAAAAACGGACGTTGATTTTAAACTAGTAAAACTAGATGAGGACAGGTACAAAGAACCTTATTATCTCGTCAAGACTTCTCCGTACATTCAAGTGCTATGCAACAAGAATACGGCTCCTCGGAATTGCAGGCATATGGGGAAAAGAATAACTAACATCAGCGGTGGATACAAGCAATTTTTATTCGACATCAAAACTGACGTGGTTTTCGTTTGTCCCTGCTCAGTTATTTTGTATTTGAACAGTCACCATTCCACAGTCCAGTTTAACTACGTATTAATGTCGTATAAGCTAACGCAGTTCTTTCTAAATTTCTAGAGTATCACAGGAAAATCTTGTTACTGGTAACGACGTTTTGTCGACAAATACCGCATTTTTTCTGTTGAATAAATGTATAGGCGCAAGCAAAACAAAATGTGTGTCCGCAAGGTATCAGTAACTCGGTTTTTGGTTTATCCATGCAGATGTCACACGTTATTGCTTCATCGTCAGTTGACTGTGGACCGACGGGTTGTTGAAAACATAACTGGGTTTGGATAAATGGTTGCTGGTCCGAATGTTGATGAGCATCTGACGGTTGCTGGATACGTTGCGCGTTTTCTGTTCTCGGGTTAACAACTGGTTCGACGGCATTTGATTGAATCAGGTCCGAAATACTGTTGTAACCATTTAATTCTAGAGCTTGGAGGAACAATCTATAGCAATGAGGTCCTCGTTTAGGCAAGAGATACATCAGAGCTCGAATTTTCGACGTCGGCGTTCGCTCGCATGCTATGTCTTCTCTCATAGATTTTGTTAAAATGTCGTTGGAAGAGAGAAAGTCCAATATACCAGCAAATCCGTCGTGATCTTTCTAAAAGCACTCCTGTGTCGTTCCTCCATACCTAAGTGCTAATGAAAGGAGATAGCCACGACTGTTCGACAGTATTCATTAATAAGAAATAATTTTATCATCGTCTTCATTCCTCGGGCCTATATAAACCGCGATCACAGCTACTCTGCCAGATATCTTTATGGAAAGCGAAGTGTTAACACGAGAATTGAAAAGGTTCAATGTTAGCTTTGCGACAGAAACAGACTTCAAAAACTTTCTTGCTCGAGTTCGCGACATCTCGTCTCGATTTACTGTCTTGGAGGAGGACAACACGCTAAGCGGTTGTTTCTCAATTATTCTCGGACTCGTTGAGCAATACAAACACGAACTTCTTGTCGGTCCCTATGACAAACCCAGCGTATAATCTAGACGAGTTTCCGCAGCTATACGAGTTTCTAAAGGACAATTTCAACGTTTTGAAAATTCGTGCGGCTGATTCTTTCAGGATCAGCGACAAAAGCGAGTTATGTCATCACGTTGACGACTACATGTTTTGCAGCTACGACCTGTGGGAATACAAAGCGGACAGACCTAACGTTTTCTACGATGACTATAATCGAAGCGCGGCTGACCAGACGGCACATGGCGGCTCGATGATTCCGATGTCGTATAAGACAATAGAGACAAAGACCGTTTACCATTCAAATATAAAACGAACACAGACAACAGGCCCCGTGTTTGAGCAGTACGCATTTGCTACTTTTAGACTCATCAACAGCAAGATTGTACACAAGCACGAGATCGCATGCTGGCGTTTATTGAAAATCATCTATGATCATCCCAAACGCGTTTCCGTAAACATCGCGGCCATGTGTATCAATCAAATTTTCGGTACCAAGCTTAAAGCATCGATGGTAAAATACACAAACACCAAGAAAATGAAAGCTCTACTGCAGCATTTTCGCGAGGCTTTCAGTCGTACTTCAGTAGTCGTCTGACTTAACATCAACTTGTTTTTTGCCAGCGTCTATCAAAAGTCCAATTTTCAACCAACAGTAGTAATAGTTTTCGTCTGTATCTAATCCTATTTGTAACTGTTCTTTATTCGCTCCAAATAAAAGACACGGATTAAAACAGTAATTCTTATGTTTTTTCTTGAATAGCCTATATTTTACTAGGACGCAGTCGTCCGTTTCGAGCTGACATTCGAACAACTGCCAATGATCCTTAATACAACTGGTGTGCCAAAAGTTGAAGAAAGGAGAAATTCTAAACCGTTTACTGTTCGCTGATTTCGTTGCGGCTAGCAGCGAGTTTATTTCGGCATAGGCCTCGTTTGCTCGCATTTCGTATTCGGCATTTCTTGCATAGCATTCTTTGTAAAAATGATCGCTGATGGTTTTAAGCTTTAGCTGATACTCGATGACTTTCTTGTTGTCCGTGATTGTCTCGCCGTTGCACAAGAAAAACGTATCCACACTTAAAATCAGCAACAGTTTATTCAATTTAATATCCGAAGAGCTTTCGAGTAAGGCAGGATAAAAGCATATTTCCTTCATGTCTTTTCGGAGATGATTATTTGCCGCCGTCTCATTAAGTTGTTCGATAAAGAAGGTTGGATTTTTTAACACCACTTTACGATAATATTCTATTCGATACTTCTTGAAAACCCGGCCAAATTTAAAGAGTTTCATTCTTTCTGGGATTTCTCGGCACCATAGTTTTACCCGCAGTTATATACTCAAAAAAACTATTAAAAGGAATCAAAGTGAAATACGTTGTAATCGACTAAGAATAAACCCATTATGTCTATGCTTCACGTTAACCGGTCAACGCGACCGAAGGAAAACAATACGAGTGGCCAAATCACGGAAAATGTGATGTTTAACAAGAATATCGTGCATTGCTTGTATAACTTGTTACAGCAATTCAGATTTCACAAGAATCTTACTCCTGAGCTCGTACACGAACAGCTAGAATTGGTGTTTGATATCAACGTTATAATTGACCAGTTCGAGAAATTATCAGAATCCGTTTTAGGTCAGTGCGTTCAACAAGTTCACGTTGAAACCGAAGCTAATACGTTGAAAGTGGTCAGTTGTAAATACATTTACGGTAGCAGGGTGGCTGCTAATCGAGTCAAACCGGGAACAAGCGTTCCTACTGTTGGTTATTATACATTAGAGAACAAGATAAAAATGCACGATCTCTTACAAATTCAGTCGAAGGTGACTAAACGACTGATCCAATATTTAGCTGGAATACACGACGAGCTGTTGAAAGCCGGCGATATTTCTTCGATCAAAACGACAAATGCGGCGAAACAGAACACTCTGGCTAATTACTACGAACACCTGGACTATCAAAACGAGTTAAAAAACACGAGTATGCATGCGGGCTTGTGTTACAGATTGGTCGAAGAGATGTGGGATCGTGCTCCACCGCTGTATTCGTTACCGCCTTCTATCAAAGATTACACCGGACAATCACCAGCGAGCTTGTTAAGTTGGCTGCTAGGAGCTACCAGCAAATTTACTTTTGCATTAAACAAACACGGCAACGTAGCCAAAGAAGCATCTATCTTGGCAGAAGCGGCAAACTGCTGGAGAATAAATACGGATAACAGTTTGTCTCCTCGTAACTGCGAAAAGAATATAGAAATTGTCGGCGAAAATGTACCAATCAGCGGTGTGGTTATTCTCACGGACAATCTAAAAGTTAAACTTCAAAATCACATTTTTGCCCGCAGCACGGACCTTCAGAATAACATCTTCATATGTGAAGTAAATCCTGAGGATTTTCATCCCCAGAAAGCCTTCATAACTGATGGTAAAATCAAAATGGAATCTACAAATTTGTTCGTCAAGGAGGAAAGACAGCCTTCTTCTAATCCTAATAGAGAGACCAAGAAAGTCGAGTTCTTGAAAATGGGAACCGAGCACTTTACTATTCACGTATTAGATCCGGCGTATTATCAAGGTGAAACTACAGCAAAAAACAGATTTCGAGAAACGGTGAAAGTCGATTTCATGATGCCGCTTTCAGTGAAATTCAAAGGTGACTCGACCGACGATTTGTTCAAGCGAGACCTTTCAAATCCACATGTTATTCCCACCCGAGTTTATTTCAAAGACTCGAAGGGTGTAACAAAACATATTGGCGTAGACGCAATGATTCCTTTCGTTACGGGAATGTTACGTGATTTGAACACGTTCAAGGAGTCTGTAAACTCCGCTGCTCAGCGATTATCTAAATTGTTTAAACTATCGCAGATCACAAAAGGCAGGGAAAAGGATACCATAAAGGAGCAAACAATTAGATCATTCAATCATATGCAAGAAACCTTCCCAATGCACTATCATTTGCCAATTCATCCACAAACTTCAGTCACATCATCAAACATAGACCGTTTACTCGATGAAGTTTATCAAAAACCCTTGTGGATAATGATCACTGGATTGACGTATGAAGCTCTGGTCACCAACATCGTTGCCTTGTGGACGGCATACGGTTATGTCGAGTCTATCTTCGACGCAGCTAAACTAGGAAGACATAGTCTGTCGAGCGTACTTCGAGGCAAACGCGTAAAACATACCGTTGCCGAATCCGCAAAAGTTCTTATAATTCACGCTCACTCATACGTGAAAAAACACAATTCGAACTTGTACCCATGGATCGTGGGGCATGGAACTCAACTAAAAAAACTGCTGGTGGAGAAACTAAAATATCCCAGCGATATCGAACCATATGTCGAGTTTGTCTTGTACATGCTGAACAGCGAACAACTGTACAAAGAAATATTTGCGAACGGTAATTATCACTTGGGTTTAGGATTTATTCTCAACAGAACGGAAACTTTTGAAACAGAATCAATGCTCTTATCTCGTTGTCAAGGGTATAAGTTGTTTTACTCGGAAACCACCACGGAGGTAAGGAACGACTGTCAGTCTCCAAACTATAACCTGGTAACGAGCATGCAAACTGGACACATGCCTTCTTCTCTAGGACATCCGTGTATACGATATCCGCACTGCATTCTCTCTGAACACGGTACAATGGGATCAGAGCTGATACAATCAGATTTCGTATTCGATAAGAAGAAACCCGTGCCGAATTACGACGAGCAGGTCTGGATACCGATATTTTCCACTTGCGAAATGAACGAGGCAATGTTTGAAGACTCATTCAATCCTTACGGTCGAAGCAACATTCCATTTGACACGGAGTCTTTGAACTACTTGAATCCCGATTCGATCGACGATCCACTAAGCGGTTTGCCGGGTTACAATCCAATGTGTCTAGGAATGATTAACATGAACTTCGTGTTTCACAGCAGACTTCTCGTGACGCCTGCCGGGTTTTCTATGAAAAAGCACGTCATTCCCAATCGATACTCGAACTTTTGGTTTAACGAATTTCAAAAGAATGCAACTAGATGTAATAACAGGATGCTGATGCGTAATCTTCACGAGAACATAACGAACTCGGGGGAACTCACGTTACATTACGACGACTTATCGCAAGTAATAGGTGGTTCAACGTGTAAGTTCTGTTACTCTCATCCGAAAATGGTCAAAACGGTTATGAGTGAACGCGATAACAGAACCATACCTGGTCGTAATGTATACCGACAAGACAACGATTACCTGCTCCCTGGCAGCAAGTTAATGGAGAACTTAGACCGCGGAATCAATGCGAACGATCGGTATTTGCTCGGACTTTAGAAAAAACTATTTAAGGGATAATCACGAATACTTCGTATGTAACACAAGCGAAGAACGCCATGTCTTATTACAAATTGTATCATGATCATAACGATTTCGGCAACGAACACAATTATACGGAGACGTTAAAAGGAGTATTCATTAACACGGCTTACGAAAGCAATAAATGCAAATGCGCGGAAGCTTACGTGGACAATTTCCTATACAGCGAAAACATGGATCAGCAGATAACCGTAACCAGGCTGACGGACATCTGCAATTCGACTATGCTTCCAATCAAAGAAATAGAATGCAATCAAACCAATATGTGCAGTATAAAATGTGAAGACTACGACGTTAAGGTCGAGATTGAGAACACTGGACCGTATTCTTTCAATTTAGACAATCCTGTTTACGTTTTGCCTCCTATTCCTAATCAAGTCATCGATCTTGATCGACTTAAAATCGAGATTTCACCACGGTGTACTTTTCTGAAACCCATGGTGGTTCCGTCATTTGAAATCGCAAACATATACGACGACGTTTTCAAGAGCATATCGGGAACAGATACCACCTTTTCTTCGTTGTTGTTCAAAACGTACAACGACATAGGCGATGACATTGCTAAAATGTTAGGATCGGGTTGTCAATTCAAGCCCAGCGGTTACGTCGTTTCGAAAAGCGGGCACGAACCACCGAATATTAAAACGGTGAAAATAAAGCCATTTCACAAATTCGTGATGAAGGTCATAAAACCGATGACTATGCCATGGCCCGACATTATTAAGCTATATCCCGAGTGAGAACAAAGAGAAGTGCACACAATTCAAGAAACCTCCTTTATTTTGAAAACTTCGAAGCAACAAGCATTCTGTAAAACATAGAGAACATCGCTTATATGGCACGGCATCTTTTTGGCTACAAGTTGAACAATATCCGTGTAACCAGAATCAATAAATGCAGACGCAATCTCCAATGGCATGAGGTGATCATTCACCAACAACGTTGGTTTTTCTCGGATTAGAAACTTCACAATTCCAACCTCATCGTTATTCAGTTCATTTTGTACGGGTTCGCCGTTTGGCTTGAAACAATCAAATCTCCAAGTATTTTCACTTTCAGCTGAGTATCGAAGATGTAGTGATATTTGCTTCGTTTCTGTTTTAGTTTTCAAAAATAAAAGTTTAGCAAAGCTCTCTCCTTTCTCGATTGTGATTTCCCGAGTTTCATTGAGGTTCTGAATTACCAGTTTATCTTTCGGCTTTGTTAAATACACCTTTATGAGTTGATTGATGAATAAGCTTGAGTTCCCCCGGACCACTGGCTGATATGCTTCTGGTAGCAACGCATCAATTTCGAGGAACTGACGACTACTCAGAGTTCCTCGACATTTCGGTCCCACCGTGATATCGTATGGAGCTATCAAATCCATGACTGAGAAAAAAGTATTAAAACGAACCTATTGATCGCCAGCGTTTATACTCAAACATTATAATTCGAAATGAATGCTGCTAGTACAAAGCCGATGAGTACGTCCCTCGAATCTCAGTTGTCTAAGAAACACGTATCCAGGGTGTCGTTATCAAATCCTGAGAAGTTTAAACCCACGCGACGAGTTTCGAAGCCACTTCTGAAAATCCTCCGTTTAAATTTAAGAGATTTCATTTCAGATACGTATATTCTCGTGAGAAAACGTATTCAAACACTTCAACACGAACCAAAAACTGTTAAAACATACGTATTTCTCACCTTCAACAAGAACACAAATCTGCCCTGGATTCGAAAATTAGTTCATCGAATATTTCCGTTGATTGAGACAGACAGTAAATGCATACAGCTAGACTGTACGTGCAAAGCTTGCTGTTCAGAGAATCGGGGAGGAATCAAACGAAGGGGATTTGGGTATATCAGAAAAGATAATTTGACAGAGACCGTGGACTCTCTTCAAAGACTCGGTTACAGCTGTTCAGTTAAACAGTTGCCAGACGTAGGCACGAGCAAAAGAGAAAAACGCATTGTTTCGAGTTTTCTGATCTGCAATAGGTGTAAATTTGTCGCAAGATCTAAGCTGGGATTACGAAGTCATCTAGTTCATCACAGACATGGAGAGCCTTACCAAGATACTACCACGGTTTGCGGTTGACTTGGATACTATATTTCGGAGATACGAACACGTTTACATTCTGGGAGATTTGCACGATAACGAGGAACTGTTTAAAAGGTTTCTGCTAGAAAACTGTATAGGATTCATCGTGAATAGAGCAGGCGAACTCAACATCAACGACATATCAAACTACTTTCTAAAACCTCGAGTTTTAATAGTGTTTCTGGGGGATGTCTTGTATAAAACGGAAGGTCATTTCAAGAGTATTGCCAGATTCATACTAAATAACAAAGAAAACTGTTTGCTGATTTTGGGAAACAACGAAGTGAAATTCGTATATGAACACATTCATTTGTTTCTGGATATAGCGCGAAGCTTTTTACCACCGAAACGTTTCGAGCGTCTAGAGAAAGCAACGACCTCCAAACGCAACTACGAAATAGTGAAATCTATATATTCACTTATCGATTGGTTTCGTTCTGATCAAGTTAACATCAAGATGAAAAGTGATTGGGCGTGGTATTATTCGTGTTTATCCAACGAGTTTCAGTCAGATAAGATCAACTGCGAAGATCTTATGATTTTGATGTACATTCTAACGGAGAGCATTGTGATGGGATATTCGAGTCAGTTGAAGTTGGTACTTCTTCACGCGGGGTTAAATCCAACAAGAGCATTGTATAACCAACGAATAACAGATATTTGCAATATGCGAATGGTGAAGGAAACACAAACGCCTTGGTTTTGGCATTATCATGAATATGATTTTATTGTATTGTATGGCCACTGGAGTGCTTTAACTAGCAGCAGCGGACAGAAAGCAAAACCGTACTTTTTTAAGAACACGATTTGTTTAGATACGGGATGCTGTTATACTGATGTGTTAACATATATTTCATTTTGCACATACGATGTACGATTAAACGGGAATTTCAGCTTTCATCAGACGATCAAAAAATCAAACCAGTACACTTTTTATGAACTTGGGTTCGCTTCTGCAAGCGAGATCAAGTGATTAAATAAATCGAGTATGCTCTGACTATAAAGCGGCTTGTCCTGACTGGGAATGTATATGCACCATAAATTGATCCTTTCGTAAAAATACAGCGTATTGGATTTCAAGATGTATTCGTCCGTAACCGAAGATACACTTCCACGTTCAACTCGTTTCAATTTTAGGTTCGGATATCGCTTTTCAAAATCAAAAACAGAATGGTTAGATATTGTATCTTCTGTAATTTACGAATTCCATCCTGATCACCCTGATCGTGGACCGTGGATTTAAATTCCTCTTCACATTGCTTCAAAAATTGTGCGACGGTTTGCGATCGATTAACGTTTTGAAACTTTACGGTGTTGTAAAAGAGACTCAGAATTGTGTCTGTGCTATTCACGATTTCTCGATTGTTGGGATAAAATTGTTCCATAAATTTGTTAAATACATAAATGGTGTTCAGTTGTTTGGGAAAATTGTATACGCCCGGTAAAAATAATCTGTTAAAGTAGTGTTGCTTGTTCTTATCATCCAAACAGTCCTTCAACGTAAAGCCAAATATGCAGTCGGAACTGCTGCACGATTCGATACAAACTTTTTGGCCATTTTCGAATACAGTTTCAACGAATTTTGCCACTATATGCTCAGTTAAAATACAGTCGTGTAGAAAGTTTTTGACAAACGGAGAAATGAGTTTCGGTAAATATAGCCATCGATATTCCATGATAGCAGCTTTGAGGTTCTTTTCTTTCTCCTGCTCTCGATGAGATTGCTGCATGGACAAGAAATTGTTCATTTTCCTTTTCACATCCGCGAAAGCATCTTCGGTATCATCCTCTTCTCGTCGATTATGCATCACTTCCTCGTTGTTTATTGTATCTAATAGGGTAGCAGTGGTGTTCTGATGCATGAAATATGGATTCACGTATCGCTTGTCAAATACATAATCATTGTTTTGTTTGATTAAATTGGTAGCTATCGCAGTAACATTGTCTTCGTTGGTACTTATGGATGAATAGAACTTGTCGTCGACAGTTGCGAATGATTTACGAGAACGTGTACTGAGCGAGTTCACTTCGCTGTTAAAAGTGATCAAGTACTGATGCAAAAAATCAGTATCTAACTGAAATTGTTTTTCCATATCTCAGTTGTGAAAAAAAGTATTTAAAGCATAAAGTTTTAAATACTAAAAAAGCGACCCCATTTTATAGCAAACAAATATGGAAAAATTAGGTACGGGTCAGGAACAAAGACAACAAACTCAATTTTCATCTAAATCTGATGAAGAGCAATCCGATCGCAGGAATGAAGACAAACAACCATCCTCTGACGTACATGAAATCCGTGAAGAAATGAATGAAAGATTTGTTGTGGATGAATCCACCGAAGACAACTATCTGGAAAGACTTAAGCAGATACTACTACAGAGAAGTGATGAAACCCCTAGGCAAAAGTTCATCACATTGTTTACACATAGGTTTGGAATAGAGCCTCAAATCGAGAGTGACAACAAACTGAAGTCTGTCCTGTCGAATTCTTCGTTTTTATCGGAAAAAGAATGGATGTTAAACACGCAGAGGCACTTCAACGAATACGGGGGGTGTCTTCGCCAGTAATTTTCCTCACCCCTGAGTGAAGATTTTTTAATATATAAGGTGAATGTGTAAATAAAACGTGTATATAGCTTAAAAATGATTTTGAGTTTTCTCTTCGCCCTGTTTGTCATCGAGTCCGTTTCTGCTGTAAACACCCACCAGTTTCATTTTGTTGGAGGAAACATCGCCTATGGACGTGTACCGCGATCAATGCAGATAGTCGGTTATTGGCATATTCGCGGTTATTCTTTCCAACCGTTGGTTGAGAAAGGATATGATCATAACGACTTACAAGGACAGCTGTACGTTTGCAAAAAGGATATCGCAAAGAAGATGATTTTGATAAATACGCACGCCGAGCGTAACAAACAAGAGAAAATTGCTCGAATGCTTGAGGGAAAAAATGCCACAGTCGTACCTCCGTATATAGATCCTTCTGGGTGCGAAGAACTGACAACTGTACATCACTACATAAAACCTAAGACGGATTCACGGGGTACACTCGTCAATCGTTTTGAAATAACGCATAATTTCTCCCAACACGGTATTGTTATGTTTCTAGATGCCTGGGGTGTTGCCGCCTTTCATTACCGAGCAAAACATTCTGATGCTTTGAAGATACAGTACTGCGAAAACGACGATGCATCGTTTCCCGTTATTTTCAATCAACGTCCGATTTGTCCTCGACCGGCATTGCACTCAACCATTGTCGAAGAGGGAACAATAACCATTTATAAACCCAATATTCTGTCGGTACAAAAAATTGCGCGACAATGCTATTTGGAATATACATATATAGAGACTTAACAATATACCTTTATCCACAAAGATTAAACCATTACAAGATCCAGAGCTATGTAAAAAGTGGATTCAAACTGGTCTTTGCGACGTCACCGGCCTGTCTTTTGATCATCTCTCAGACTTTGACTACAGTTTTTTTCCATTCTCACCAACCAGGTGGGCAACAAGAAACCCAATAAAAATGAAATATTATTGGATGTATGAAATGAAATACACCATAGCTAACTGCATTATAGACATAGGCTATATTCGAACAACACCGCCGTTTAAAACCCTGCTGACGTCCTGGGGTTATATTCCTAGTGATTACTTGTATAGAAATAACTACACTCGCGTGGGTGGTGAAGTGATTATGTGGGATGCATTTGAGAAAGAAGAGACGTGTAATTACGTGCCAATGAATTCGATAGATGCGAAACGTATAACCTACAATTCAAAAGATTTTTTAGAACAGGACCCACATCCCGATGCAACGGAAATGTACCATTTTATTTCCGATGCAGAGAAGAGCGTTTATACGAGCGACAACACACAGATAACTAGTGTGGAAATGTATAATTGCATAGCTGAAGAAGGCAATCAAACTATTTACACAATTAACAATGGTATGATTATATCGTGGCAGAAAGGTATAAATGGTAACGATGATGATGATATTATTTCGGAATTGTCGGCTTCTCAACGCGTGTATCATCCTCATTACGCCTTTAACGACCTTACAGAATCGGTTGATTCGTCAGATGGCGAATGTGATGAAAACAATTGTACGGTAATTACGGCTGTTCCTGGAGGAAGCGATGATGGTGAAACGAACGAAAAGGATTTACCGGATTGCGGAATAGTTGCTGATTCATTACATATGTTTTTCAAAAGCCATTGTAGGCCGTCGTATATCAAAGACTTTAACAAAACCGGCGAATCTCCTGAGAACAAAACGAAAATAGTCAAGCCGGAAATCGACGATATCAACAGGACTCCATTGTTTGCTTTGGTGAGTTTTCTGCAACACAAGCTAGAACAATACACGAATGAGGAAGTAGTCCGCCGCGCTCAGGCTTGGTGTGAAAATCAGCAGCATTTTTTCGACATCCAACTTTTAATGGCTAGAATGTCTCCATCTATGGTCATTTCCTCTTATCTAAACCGTCCTGTGCAAGCCCAATTCATCGGTAATGGTGTATACGACACGCATTATTGTCAAACTTTGACTGAATTTATCGTTGTCGATAATTTATTTCTCAACAACAGTGAAATAGCGCCTCATATGGGCGGTAAAACATTTAGAGAGCTTTACGAAGCAGTTGGCATCAAAATCTCATCCTCAGACCCAAGATGTTTTACCATGCCCGTCGTTATTTTCAAGGACAGTTTTTCAATTGATGAATATCGTCTCGGACAGTTGAATCACGAACAATCAATATCAACAATTAACATGCCTTTCATCGAAGACTGTAAACTAGAAAGGTATTTCTTTCACATCATCGGTGATTCTATCTATGTCTTTGAAAACTACCGAAAACTGAGCACCACGCCAATAGATGTACTTTATAACCACGTAGAGAGAGTCGAGCAAAATATAGAGCACTTACAAAGCTTAAAAGAACACAAGGAAACTACTCGTGATCCGATTGAACCGTTATTGGAAAACACGCAGTTCATAGACATATATACGAAATACGAACCAAAATCCGTCAAGCCCGTGGTACTTGGATTTAAAAATACAGAACTGTACGGATATCGTCAACAGAGGCGCATCATTTCTAGTTTCGAAGACTTAATCGCGTATTCAAACGCAGCTAGATTCGATAATCGGAAATTCGAATCAATTACCAAAGGATTTTCAGATCCTGACCTTGCCCCCGATTTAGATTTCAAGGACGTGGTGGAGACGGTTGTTGATGGAGTTAAAGTAGTGTTAGGCGGTATACACGATGTTAACACTTTCTTGATCGATAACATTGGAAGCACATTTGGGAACGTAGTGGACGAGGTTGGTGGAATTTTAGGCAAGGTTACCGATTTCTTTTCCGGCGAGGTCATGGAATTCATCATTATGGTGGTCGCAGTGATAGCCGTGGCTTTGTTTATATATTTAGTAGTAAAACATAAGCTGTTGGCTAATGACGACAACGAAGATAATGACAATCAACCCGATGCGACTCAGCTTAATAAAAGCATTCCACCGTACATATTTGATGGAGATCTTCGAAAAAGACCAATATCTAAGGAACAGTTTTATTCAGAATTTTGATTTAAAAACAAACTCGAAAAGCCCTTACGTACATATCGCTATAACAAAGGTTTTTGAACTCTAGATTCATCAATCTAGGAAAAAGAGTATTCTTGAAATTCCAACAACATTCGATCATTTCGTAGTCGGTGCATAGATCATCGACTACAGTGATGAGCATATGGGCGTAACAAAGTGTCATAAATAAAGCATAAAAATCGTACTCTTCTTTCAATGTGTTTCCGTTCTTGACTTGAGAGTTATAAAACAGTATCGGAGGTCTGTACACATTGCTGTATATTTGGTTCGAACTTGATAACCTGTCCGTGTCGAGGTTCATGGTTAGACTGAAATCACAGAGGTAGAAATTGAAGTTTTCGTCGTAGAGGATATTTTCTGGTTTGACATCGGCGTGCAAAACGCGTTTCTCTCGATGCAAAAATTCTATGGCAGAACCAACTTGTTTCTCCAATCTAAAGGTTAAATCTAAATTCAGCACCGAATTAAAGTTAATCATAAACGCGAGGAGATCATTCGTGTATCGTTTCATGTAGATATGAATTTCGTCTTCCGTGGTTTTTACATCAAACACGGTGGCAATATGTTCGTGTTTAAGACTACGTAGTCCATCGAGTGTTTCGACATCTGAAGCGTCAATGCGTTTTATGATCTTAATCACCGTCTTCGAATCTGTCTTGTTCACAAATACTTTTCCGTAGGTTCCACCACCCACATATTCCATTTATAGTTGCTGGACGAATTCCTTTCGAATCACTGCGGGAAAATCGTTTTCTTTCATCAAATAGTAAACAACGTTTCGCTTCTGTTCAGATAAACGAGTTTTCAGTGGTCGAACACTCGCTTCCAGATTATCGAAAAATACGATATCTTCTTGTCGGCTGATGTCAGCGAAAAGTCTCACCGTGATCTTATCTTTGAATACGATGTGTAAAAGGTCCACTTGCCCCGTATACAAATTTGAATCGTTGCAGCTATCGTCCAAACAAAACTGAAAATTCGATGAATACCCAAACTGTTCTCCGTAACGTTCGAAGTTAATGGCCTGTGAACTCATTTCGGTATACAATTGATGCATACTTCCCATTTATATACGTGTCTGCCACTGTAGTTTTTTATTATTTAAATAGAACTTAAGCAACGGAACGACTGCTAAAACATCAAAATGTCGAACGACCCTCACAATAGCGAAAGTTCTAATAGCGAAGAGTCCGAAGATGAAGTAGTTGAGTCCACCAACTCGAAAGTCTACGGGAATAAACTAAGCAAACTGTTCTCGATAAGTCATTACGATATAAAATCTTCCGCAAACCGAAAGATCTCCGTATTTACCGTGGGAGACTCTATCAGTAACCAGGCTTGCATTCAGTATAAATCTACCATAAAGTGTTTGGAGGCACTCGAGGACTTTCTCAAGCAGTGTGAACAAGATGAAAAGGTGCACGGATTGTGTCTGGAGAGTTCGCAGAGATTATACGACATGCAAGAAAAATCTTCAGTGTTATACAATCGTTGTGCCGACCTTCTGAATAAAATAGACAGTCAAATGCCATAGTGTTAGACAAAAAAACTATATAAATGAAATAAGCTCATGCGAATATCTAGTTCATGAAAATAAAGCTATATGGATGAACGAGTATTTTTGTTCGTGTTTTTACCCTGTTGTCTAGCTTCGTTGTGTGCAGAGCGAAAAAGTTGCTGTATCACTGATTTCAAACATGATTTGTGTGTTGGGCGAGATAACCCGGTTTGTTACTGCGAAGCTGGGTGTAATATTCGGGCAGACTGCTGCGAAGATTATAAGGAATTTTGCATGCAATCTCCCGCTGAACCTTGTATTTACCAATCATGGGGACCTTGGAGTGACTGTTCTACCACAACGATCTGCGATGTGGGATACAAAACACGAACACGCGGAGTTTTGCAAACAGGAAACTTCCGATCAGCGATGCCTTGCAATCATTCAGCACTAGTAGAAACGACACAATGCGGAGACCCAAGCTGTTACAGATATCAAATTTCGAGAGTTTATGACACCTCTCAGTACATACAGGACAACTATCATTACAGTTCGGCCGTGTATCAATACCAAGAAGGAGACTGCGATCAGCTCGTGTCGCATAATACGTATGCGTGCATAATGTGTGCCGATAGTTCTAGGTGCGGAAACGATGTTATCAAAGAAGGTCAAACAGTTAATATCCATATAAAGCAGTGTGTCGGAACTTGGTTGAAACGGACTAAATCTAACTACAGAATGCAATGCCAAACAGCAACACCTCATATAAAAATCTACGCTTTCAAATAAATTCTTGATGTTTTCATTATTGGAAAAAAGTATTAAAACGAGTTTGTCTTCATGGAGTCTAGATTATAGAAGTATACCATGTTACAATACGTTCTTTTAACGATATCAGCTTTTCTGAGTGTATCTGTCAATGCGGAATTTCCGTACTGCGTCTGCCGTGGGTGTTATCGGAATACCACAAGTGGACGCGAATTTGACGGTAACTGCTATTTCATTCCTGTAAAACACACAGATGCGGGCGATGATCCTCGATCTAAATATATGAATACCTATCCAATAATGGTACACAACGTGAATAACGTCAGCAATTCGAATCCGTTAAATTCAACAATCGCAGAACAATTAGTGTTCCAGTTAACTGCCGATTTCTATCTCGTGTATGATCGTATTCATATCACCTTATGGTACGAAGACGAAGATAGGCAAACATTGTCAAGTGAAAACAAACGATGTCCGAAGCTCGATATTTCGCAAAATTTTATTTACAATGACTGTGAAAATAGACAGACGTCCATCTTCGTGGCAGATAATTACACCGTATATAACGAAGACCGCTACAGTGCGTTATATTCTGACATAAAGCTAAATCAATGTGCTAGGAAAAATGCCTATCGTGTTGCTGGGGAAGACCGATGTTTTTATGTTAGCAGAAGTGGTTGCTGTAACAACGACACCGTGTTTGAAGTAAATACTACTTCAGCTTTCACGAGCATGAAACACTTTTCACTCGCTAAGATAGATGAAATTACGGAGTTCAAACTTAATGTGAATCCACAAGCCGTTTCTCAAGCTAAAGAACGAGATTATTTTGTCCTAGTTCCTGGAAGTAATAAAACGCCATGGTGTTATGGTGTCAATTCGCTAACTAGACGTATGACTAAATTGCAAAACTTCACTTGCAACTCCGAAGAGATTTTGCCAGTTCTCTGTGAAAAATATACAAAACAGACAGATAACAACAACATTGTTGTAGCATTCAAAATTCGTATTTTTTATATAGGTTTTGGGCTGATTGCATTGGTAACAGCATCATTCATTGGCATTATGTGTGTATCGTTTTTTCGACGAAAGGCAAATAAGACTAAATCGAATTCAAACACCATTGTTTATTCGTAAAGAAGCCACAATATTAAATGATGTCACTGTCCGTCAAAATAAAAGAACTCACGCGTTGGCATACTGGACGCATATTATAGTTCTATGTCTGTCAAAATAAATGAACTCACGCGTTGGCACACTGGGCATGAATACCGATTATAGAGTTCTCTGTTAATGAATGTGCATTCCCGACACATCGCCATGTGTAAGCATTCCGGCAACAAACAGTCTTGCCAGTTTACTGTACACAGACAGCACATGTGCTCCGATGCTTTTTCTTGCATGTGCTCAATAGCTTTCTTTAGCTGTAAAGCCATATCTTCAGTTAACATGTCCGATTGATGCTTATTTGCTAATGTATTTGCCTCTGATAGGTTCTGCAATAAACGATTGTACTCCTCCACAAAAAGCTTATTCTTTACAAATATACCCTTGATATACTGGAGAGAACCGTCATTCGTCGTTGGATATTCTTTCTCGCGTTCTGATTCAATAAAGCTAGTGTAACCTAACACTCTGAGCTGTGAATTTATAGTTTCGGCGTCTACATGTGGGGCTAGAGTAAATTCCTCCTCAAAATCGAAGTGTCGAGCACCGTTCTTCCGCAAGGTTTTTGCGTCGTTGTATTGCTGTTCGAAAGTTTCATCAATGTGTATTTCTTTCCTGGTGTACTGAATCAATTCCTCGATTGGACTTTTTGGAAAACTGGTTTTTGCTTCCAAAAGCATTTTCAGGATATTTTTCATTGTGTATCCGCAGTAGAAATTAGAGCTATTATCGCAAATCATCACATATATTGGTTTTGGAACAAATCTTCTGAAACACAAAATCGAAAGGGCCTTCTGAGTAGTTCCAAACGCAACATTTTGTTTACTGCACGTTCGTCTATATAAGTATGGTGATTTACGCAATGCTGAGGTTAACACTTTATATACCCATGCAGGAATATGAGCAATGTGATATTCTCTAGCATGTTTAGTTCGAATGTGCAATACTGCTGTGGGTTTATCATCGCTCGGTGGGTCGTATCTAAACCCGACAGACATGCTCTTGGTATATTTTTCAAACTGACACGGAAACGTGGGCCATACCATCAGCGAGAGTTCGTGTGAGTTGTCCTTCTCATCTGGACATGTGTACGTAATCGAATCCATAGAGGAGGACAATGAAATGAATCGTCGATGTAGCTTTTTAAGTATTTATACGATTAACATCCATATAGAAATAATGTAAAACGCAAGTAAAATGGTTTCGAGACAAAACCCGACAAAATATATGAAAAGAGGTCGTTGTAGACACGCACTGTTGAGAAAACGATTGTTGAAAGTCAAATCTTTGACCGATCTTGGGAGTACGTATGTTTGCGAGCTAGCCGTATATCTAAGAAACAAATTTCCAAAAGTCTCCGCTAATCAGAAAATATACGTGGAATCTGAGGTATCCGTTTTGAACAGAAGACCAGACTTCGTTATTTACATACCAGACGCAGCTATCATTTTGTTGGAATTTAAAACGTCGAACTCAACTCTAAAAGTGAAGCGAAATTATATCAAACAAACGATAGATACATTTAATAAATTCAAAGTATGTCATGTGGATAATGACAGCAAAACCTGCTCAGACAAAATCAAGCTAGTAAGTTTACTCCTTATTAGGAATTCTAGCACGAAACAAAACAGGGTTGTGTGTGTGAAAACAGAAGACATTGTTAACAAATCATTTTGGATCGAACGAACATAAGTATTTAAACGGACGATGGGTTTTAAAAGACTTCTGCGTTACTTCCGTCGGTTGTGTCGTCGTGATAAAACTCCTGCATGGATCTATGTGGAAATTGAGAAGCGGCAGGCTCAAGCCGCTATAAAAATATTTTTCGCGAGAAGAGGAGTTGACTGGCAGGAATGTTCGGGTCGATCGAAAATGAACAATCTTTACAACGCCTCCGCTAAACACTATTGATAGAAAATAGTATTTGAGTGGATTGGTTCTTCAATCAATAGTAAAAATAATTAACTTATGAAGCGATTCGCAGTCTGATATAAAAGTCAAGAACGGGCTATCGAGATTCATTCAACGATGGAACGCATCGTCAGTCGAAAAAGAACTCTAATGATGCCAACTGCCAGTGATTGCGATTCAGACATCCAAATCGTTGCAGCTAAAAAACGTAGATACGACGTTGAAGCCAACGAAGTTAGCGAATGTAGTGGGGATGTCCAAGATACCACCACTGCAGAGAAAAGAGATGAAGCCTTTCTGAAAAGATTTTTCATGTCGTCGAGTCCAATGTACCTCCATTCTGTATGTATTTATATGGGAATCCCGAGTTGGATATTGGACCAGTCTCAAGACAATCATCCGAGGAATATTGCTCGAGTCATCGCCGAAGTGTTTGATCAGTGGTATCCTGTCGCAACCATAATTGGAGAGAAATATGCTATTCCTTGCAAAGAAATAATGGCGTTTGGTTACTTACAGGAGCTTCATATGGAGAATGTTAGACTGTTGATTTCGGATGATTCTCGCATATCTTTTATCAAAACCAATGTCAAACTTTTTCAGCGTTTGACAAATGCAATATGTAATGTACTTGATGTAAATCCTAGTATTGATTAATAAAGTATTTAAACGGTCATGTTCAGTTTTTTGTATCTTCAACCGAAGAAAATGACTTCGGGTCAGATCGAATTTTTGTTCACTCCTTCAGCTACGACTCGGCATGATGAAGAGGAGAAAATGAAGGAAACTGATTTCCTTTATAATCGAATAAATGATCCCCTGCTGAAAATCAAGTTAATCAAACAAAGAGATAGATATGCTTCTTTTTCGGCCCTCTCAAACTACGAAAGTCAGCTGGATGAGATTTTGCTCAATCTATTCAGCGAAACATCTGATCCTAGGTGTATCAACAACGTGTTCTTGGTAACACCGACATTCAAAACATTAAGCATTCATAAAATGCTTTATAATCAGGTATACATTCAAGAAGTCGGTAGTCCAAAACAATGGTCTGGTTTCAACGTAGAATACGCACAGCGCATACAGTATATCGATATACGAAAGTTTTTTAACTATTTGTGGTGTGACCAGTTGTTAAACTACACTGGGTTTGGTACCGCAGTCTGTAAGTTAAAACTATAAAAATACGTGAGAGGCATCCTGTCGAATCTAAATTGTCTGTTTTGCCCAGACGAGTCACTGATTGAAAGTGTCATCGAACACGTGAAATTAAGATACGTTAATGATTTAGATAAGGTTATCTCAACGAGTTTAAACGCGTTTATTTTGAAGTTTAATTTGAACAATACCTTAACACGGTTTATAGAATGGAATATGGTTTTGGGTGCGGTGCCTTGCCTCAAACGCTTAGAAACAGATACGGAGACATTACAACAAATCAAACAAAGGAACAGTTGCTTTTCCACTGCGGATGTACAACAACTTTTAACTACGCGCAATGTGATACCTCCATTATGTGAAGTAGCCGTAATATTACGTAACGACGAAATTGAATGTTGGCATTTACCGACCAAAGAAAAACTGCACCTAATGGGCACGTGTAGCATTAGGGTCGAAAATAAAGAAGTATGCTTAGGAACTACGGGCGAAACCTTGTATTATGCCGAGCTTAAGATTATGCATTTAGGAGAAAAGCATTTTGAGTACCAAACATTTAAACGGTATATAGTATCGGAGAATTCTCGAGATGAACATAAAACCGGCCTAGACAAAAAGGAAGAAAATAAAAACGGTGTTGAAAAGAGCCCTTTGTTCGTCGCATTAACGAAAACACAAACGGCTCTGTTCGATGAGAATAATCCCTTGTCAAATTATGCTCGTATTCAAGAGAAGAATCAGAACATTAAAGATTACCTATCACGCGTATCGAGCGAGATGGATAACTTACAATACAAAATGAACGCGTTTCTCGACGAAATATCACCGGGTAATGCAAACAGCCTTGTAGACGAAATGATACAACGCGGAATGGAAAGTTATCTGCAAAACATTAAACCCAAAATGGACGAATGGGAAAGAACTATTAGAGATCACTTAAATAAATTTCGCATGTATGCGGTTAAACAATTGGCAACCTTACCGAAAGGTTTGTACGAGTTTCAAGAACGAGCGACCGATTTAAATGTCAATAACACTATCGATATTCAAGAGTTCATTGAGGAACTGTCTTCTTCAAACATAGCAACGGGGTTGAATGTACCCAATATATCGCATTTGAAGGAAATTGATCAATCTGAGCTCGATTTAAAACAGATGCAGGAGAAAGTTAGCCAATATTTCGACTTGGCTACGAAGTTCATGGGGTATTTGAGAGATGCGCAAAAAGTCATTTCAAAATTACGAATTGATGACAGTCTAAAAGAACTGCACGTGAAAACGTTGACCGAACAGAAGAAAGAAATTGTCAGGTTAGCAACAAAATTTCGAGAAGTGTCAAATCAGCGGGTCGACTCTTACAAACAACAACTAGACGAAATCAAGCGTCATCTTGAAAATTATGTTCAGTTTCAGAGTCAAACGGCCGATAAAACTAAACGACATTTTCTGAGTATACGAGACACGATTTTAACTCAGTCGGGTGAATGGGTTAACAGATTTCAGGCAAAACAGGACAAACAGACAGAGCGCGTTCAGTTGCTGCAGGAAAAGTTTGCAAAACAGTACGATTCTATGACGAATCAGCTAGACAAACCGCAAGAACTCGACATAGAATTCATCAAAGTAGAAGGCACTGTTAGAAAGGCTAATCTGGATATGAAAATTAACGATAATACGCTGCTATTTTACAGAGATACATTGAAACAACTGTGGAAGAAGGTTTTGAACAATCTCGTCTCTATTCAAGAAACGGTAACGAAAAATGGCGTGCAACTTCACAACGTAGACGATGAACAAGTGTTGCAGAAATATATATTAACGTTTTTCAAAATAATATACGATCGCGATTTTTTCGTGACATGCAAAGGTTTAAATGACTGCGTTTGAGTATATGGTATACCCATTGCTATTGAAATATCGGTGAAAAACAATCTGAAAACCACGACAGATCTAACAACCACCACCGTTGTTAAACGAAGTAAATTCAATAACGAACAACAAGACAATACGGGCCTTTTGATAGACAATTGAGTATTTATTGCAACTCGTCATTTCAGCGTACCATTTACAATTATGACGACGACAGACAATGCCGAAGAGTTTGTCAAAATCATGAGTTTGCTAGATCACCTAAGGAAGGATGATATCGATTATGAAGCTGACAATTTGTATAAGGAATTCAGTAATACGCCGAAGGAAGATTTTCTGCTGGACATTACTCCAGCAATTTTGAAGACAAAACAATCATATCGAGTTCACATAAAACCTTCGCGATTGCAGGTTGACCAAGAACCAGTAAGTGATGCTAAGATCGGTGTAACTAGAATGAATGCTGATGCAGATTTTCGAAAATCGTTTAAACAATTCGTCACTGACTATTCTCGAGACTTGTTGGCTCATGTTTATCAGCAAAACACACAATCTCCATTAGCAAGACAGCAGTCCAGCATTTCTGAAAACGAAGCCGAGACTAACGACTACCTTAAAACAGAATCAGACCAGCCAAACCCATCATTGAAATCCATAATCTCAGAAGAAGATCCGGATAAGGAATCTTCAACGATGATATTTAGTACAAACGCAAGCGAGAAACATAAAGAAACAGACCATGTAAGGCCGAAGGACAACTGTCTGTACTATATAACTCCACAAAAGCATAAGACAAAGCAATCAGATCGTGTTCTCACAAAACCCTCACGATTACAGGATGAGCAAACTCCAATAAGTGATGCTAAAATTGGTGTCACAAGACTAAATGCGAATATCAATTCTCCCAAATCGAAAACTGACTATTCTCGGGATTGGCTGCAACAACACAAATCTCTTTTAGTCGGTAATCGGCCGACAGGTTCTAAAAATCAAGAAACCACTAACATCCATATTAAAGATACATCAGATGAATTCATTCATCCATTATCCAACGATTCGTCGTGGGATTCGATAAAATCAAAAGATGATTCTGAAGCGGAATTATCTACAGCGATAGGTGCAGGCTTACAGACAACCATAGCAGCCGAAAAACTATCGGATACTCCAGTCTTAAAATATCAAGTTAAAACAGAGAAACACGACACAGAGGAACGAGAGATGTCAGATCTAGGCTTACACCTAACCACTAAAATTGAAAAACAACCGGACAATCTTACGGTAGCACGGCAAGTAAAAATGGAACCACGCCAAAAAGTATCCGCAGAAAATCCAGAGATGCAAGATTTTAGCTTAGATCTTTATAGAACGTTTGGTGATGATGCTTTCGAAGACAAGAAACTCTTCGGTGACGGTGATGTTTTCCAACCAACCATAAAGTCTGATAATTTACCGGCTAATCATAAATTTTCTCGCAAAGTTAGAAAGGTTAAACCAGAACCTCAACAGAATCCATACGCTAATCTCGAGGTTAAGGCTGAGTTAAATGAAGTTGGTGATAAACCTAAAAAAAAAAGAAAACATGTGCATGCAACCGAAGGCACATGCTTGAGTGAAGAAATGGCTGGAACGCTACCAAAACAACGAAAACGCAAACATGTTGCCAAGAAAATAAAACCCAAGTTATGCGTTAAAAGAAAAAATGATGTAAAAGGGAAAAGAGATTTGGTTTCAACTAGAGGTTATAATGTCGTTCGCCAAGTTTCACCCGTATTACCAAAACATAAGGATGAAAAATCACAACTTCCAGCACGGGATAGCTCCATTGGCTTGTCGAATGTACCAAACCCAAAAACCGGTGCACAAATAAAATCGGAAAGCAAGAGCAAGCTATGCAACGATAACTTAAAGGATCATATTCAATATGTGCTGACATCTGATCAGTTAGGGAAGCAATATAAACCAGCAATGACCCAGATACGAAAAATAAATGACACGATTACAAACACGGCTCAGCACGTAAGTCGCAATGAAAATGCGATTGCCGACTATCAAACGCAGGCAAATTTGTTACACGAGCAAGAAGAATCCCTACATACTGCTTTAGATCAGATACAAGAACTGTCTCAAATACACGAACAGATAAATCAGTTGAAAGATGAACAACAAGGAAAGGGGCACAACGATCTAGACTGGGCGAAGCTACAAGCTCAAATACAATCGACACAGATGGATCACGACATCAAATTGAATCAAATTCAATCTTCTATAGCCATAACCGAAATCCAAGCTAAAAACCAGTTTAATCTGATGAAAGTGCAGTCCGAAATCGAAAGCGAAAAACAAAAACAAAGAGATTGGTATACGTCTCAAGAAAACGAACGTGATCGAAAGTTCAAAAAAGATTTGCAGGATAACAAACACGAACAAGACACGAAAATGGAGATGTTGGGGAAACAATTTCACCAATTTCAAGAAATGCAAAAACAAGAGCACGAAACCAAATTGAAAGAAAGAAACGAAAAATTTGCTGTGGATATGCAAACATTAAAAGATCAACACGCCTTTTACATTGAACAGAACAAGCAACAGTTTTCTAGAACGATGTCGTTCGACAAACAAAACTACGAAGTCTACATGTTGAAAGTCAAGGAGGAATTCAATCGCGAACGAGACGAAAGGAAATATCTAGTGGACGAGGTATCGCAACATATGGAGCGAACGTTTAAGAGGCAGTTAGAAAAAGACAAAATGGATTATTCTGCGGACATGACCTTTATCAAGCAAGAATTTGCGGAAAAGCTTCAAAATAGCAAGGAAACGGCAGATCTCGAAATGCAAGATCGTAAACAACAGTTCACTAAGGACCTTGAAGAAAAGCGGTTGACATCGGCAGCGCTATTAGCTTATCAGAAAGAAAATATGGAAAAATACAAGGCCGATTTGATGGCCCAACTAAAAAGCAGGCAAATTGACAAACAAGACGAAAATGAAAAATTGAAACTTCAGATGAAACTGGAGGAATATAACTTAAAATTACAAGAGAGCAGTTTGAAAGCTTCGTCTAGCAAGTACCAGTTCAGAATAATTCCTATCCCGATAACCGTATTCGAGTTCCAGATGGAAAAATCCGCTGAGGCTGCACCGTATGCCGTTATACGCACCTTTGAACAGCTATGGAACACGCAGTATGAACCATCCATGGACATTAACCGAATTTATAAATATAGAATCGAGCTGATCACAGCCGCAAAAAAGGCAGTCGAAAACTACGCTGCATTTGCTACATATGCAACTCATGATTTACAAAAGCCGTTTCTGAGTTTGCGTTTGTCTTATTGCGATTTCTTCCAACGTCCCGGTATGTTTTTATTCAAGACTGCTCCTGGATTCAGTTTTACTAAGCATCCTTTGCAACCTCGTCATCTAATTTTACTGCAAGACCAACTACGAGCCAACACGGAAGCCGTTGGATATACGGTGCCTAGGTATGCCGTAACTGACGATGGACTCTATATAATCGACTACCTTGAATACATGAACAAACAGTTAGTTTTTCCACAAAACGCTCCCTACAACGTAGATGTTACGTCTGGGGAAAAGCTAGAATTTAAGGATCGAGTGATATCTAGTCCTGAAATTATCCGCAATATATTTTATAACGAGCCAAGTCTCGACAAGAGGGCTTTCGAGAGTTCAAAATCCCCAGCGAATGACTTTACCCGTCCAAGACGATCCACACCGATATACGTGAGTGACAATCGTGTTTACCTCCCAGAACTCAGACGAAAAGGCTTAATAAAAACCACTCGAGCACAGATCTTTTTGTAAATAAAATCTTATGACCTTATTTCGGCTTATGTCATATTTCACTGAAATTGTTTCACTAGCGTTAAGCCCGTCTCGTGCTTCACATAATTATTTTCATGTTAGTATAAAAGACCGAGACGCCCGATATCTCCGTACTTCGAAATGGATGAGTATCTAGGCAGTGATAGTATTGATGAAGAGCACCAAGAAGCGAGTGAACCCACCGATTACTTTTACATTCACGACATGTATAGTACCACGGTGTTAAACATAGAGCTTCTTTGCTACTGTTCGAAACACAAAATCGACCTAAAGTCTATCCCCGAGTACGTACGAGATCACCTTACGCAAAATCCTAAAAGCAAGACAGAAGTTGTCATAATTCAGTGCTACGAGTGCGATCAGCAAGGTGCTGTTCGACAGGATCGGAAACATTTGGTGACCGTGGTTGGAGAGCAATATACGCACTACGTTCCCGATGAGATAAATGGTACGTACAGTATGCGTTGCGCTGCGTCCGATGAGTTCGATGTCAATACCGGAAAATACAAAGAACTGTTATATAGGAAAGAGAGTTTTTTTTCTGAACAAGAAAGCAGCAGACGCATTCTGAATCTAGTCAAAGACAAGCACAGTGTGTACGGTAACTCTCACAAATTCATCAACGAATTCTGCTACAATTTATACGAAGGGCACACTGGACTGTATTTCAAGGGTAGACTTCTCGAAAAACCTACGGGCTTCGTTTTTCCCTTCTTGATGAAAGATTCGTTCGTTCAATCAGAAACCGTGATTTTCGGCAGTGCACGAAACCTCCGCATTATCGATGATTCTCACATTAAGGAATATTCTTACCAACACAAAACTCTCGCTTTCGATATTGAAACTATTTTAGTGGACGCGACGGGCAACAAGATGGAAGACCAGATTATTCAAATAAGCATGGTATATCAGGAAGGCAAACAGATATACCGAGTCATAGGAGCCGTGGTTGGAGAAGCGACGAGAGATTCCCAGTACTACGATTATTCGTATATGAAACAATATAGTTCGAACCAACGACTTCCAGAAGTAGAGATATATTGCGTGGATACCGAAAAGCAGCTGATTGAAAAATTTATAGAGATATGTCTCGACGTAAAGCCCGATTATCTGACAGGGTACAATATCTTGGGGTTTGACTTGCAAGTGCTTTTGAAGTCGGCTGATAAAAACAAGATCGATTTGTACGAAGAAATATCCAGCATGCACGGGTTTTACAGCACTAAAAAGTCCATCGAACAAGCTCTCAAAGCCTCTCGTAAACGCAAAGCAATTGACGACATCTCAATGTTAGAAGACAACAGCCTGTTCGATCTGAGTTATGATCTGTTTCCAGGAATCTTGATAAATGATCTCTATCGTTGTCACAAGGGCGAAAAATTAGACGAGTTGGCCAAATCGGCTCTGGGATTCGGTAAAGACGAAGTAAGCTATACCGACATCCCTCGACTGTATTATTCGGATCAAATACTTGACAAGAGCAAGCTTTTAAAATATTGTTTGGTAGATTCCTTGCTGTGCACGGCCCTCCTGAACACAAAGGACAATTTCGTCGCCTACAAGTTCTTCGTCATGAGTTCTTATGCCTCGAAAATTCCACACTCTCAGTTTTTCAACTCGCAAAAGACACCGATGCTCACACCCAAGTTTTATTACGCCTTCAAGCGCAAAAACATGCTTCAAGAAATGAAGATCAAGCCCGCGATAGAAAACAACAGACTCGGCATATCGCAATTACTTCAGTACTTCTTGTACAACAAACGAGAAACGTTCATTCCCACAGCCGTCGAACTGATAGACAAGTTTAAATCGGGAGAAATTAAAACCAAAACGATGGTCAAGCATCTCGACTTGAACCAGCAATTTGGGCATTTGAAGTGCGTGGACTTCAACGGTGCTTTGAAGATTCTGGATGCACAGCTGGAGAATGCCAAGATAAAGAACACCAAGCACGGCGTATATTACTACACGCTAACGCATCTGCTGTTGTACGTTCGATTCTTGACCGAACCCACGGAAATAGAATACGATATAGAAGGGTTGATCAGTGCTTATTTCAAAAACAACAAGCTGGGAAGGTATGCGCCTGTCAACTTGACGAAAAGGAAAAGGCCGGGAAAGAACACGAACGTATTGCTCGAAAATGAAAGAGCGCTGAGTAAAGAACTGACGTTATTTGTCCGGTATCTGACGTGTCGAACAATTACTTCAACACACACAGTAAAACACTTGCTAGACGATTATTTTGAAAACGATCTGATACAGAAAAAGTTTCAGGAAGACATCACGGTGTTTGCTACCTATTTAAACGAAAACAGCAACGGACAGTTGAAAAGGTCAATGCTAGGATTTCTCTATTTGTATAAGAGTAGCGTTTGTGGACAGCGATTCACCGATGTGCACACGTATGAAACATTTTGTGAAGAAGTGTTTGCTCGGATTTCACAACACTTGCTGATGAAATTCGATAAAGCGAGTAAGTACGATGGAGCATACGTGTGTTTACCGAATCCTGGAGGGGAGTTTGAGAGACCTATAGATTGCATCGATTTTTCAGCCATGTACCCGATGATCGGTGTATGTCATAACATGGGACCCGAGACCGAGATATCTAGACAAACTATAATAGACAACGGTTTAAGAGTAAACGAGGATTACGTGGTGATCAACATTTACGCCCGCGACGATCACAATCTTGTCGACGTGACAAAGTTGACGAAATCGGAAGCTGATAACAATTATATTTGTTTTCTAACCACCAAACACGTCAAATCCACTTACTGTGAAGTGTGGGAAGAAGTGCTGAATAATCGCCTGCAGTTCAAACGACTTATCGGTACTTTCGACAATAAGGCGGACAACTTACTGGTCGAAGAAAAAAGCAACACTTACAAAGTCGATGCCAATTCGTTTTACGGCATATTACCTCACATGGGGCAATGGAAAATAAGCGCGGCCATCACTTCAATAGGCCGTCAGCATATTCAGAAAGTGGGATCGTACATTGAAGAAAATCGTAATGGTAAAGTGGTATACGGAGATACAGATTCGGTGATGTCTCATTTGAATCTCAACATTTCAGAACTGTGTAACTTGTACCAAAGCAATGAATTCTTGAGAAGAGGGTGGATATATGAAAAAGACTGCCAGAAATTGGATCACTATCAGAACGATCCTTACAAACAAGGATGCATGATTTCTGCGGCGATTTCCAAACGGTTAACGGATGAACTGAACGACTTGCACGCATCTCAGCCACAGAAGGCCATATATTTGCCTCCCAGCAAGCTAGAACACGAAAAGACGATGCTACCATTCGTGATATTTGGACAAAAGCACTACTTCGCTCGCGTCATGGACACAGACGATGAAAAAGACGATTGTTACATTATCAGGGGATTAAAAGTACGAAAGAGAAATCGATTGCAGGCCACAGAAGATGTCGAAAATGCGATGTTCCGGGGAATGCTTCGAAGAAACCCGAGTATGTGGGAAACGTATACTTTGGCGAGCGAAATCGTGACCAGTTTATCGACAGAAAGTATAAATCTTAAAAGGATTTCTTCCAGGAATAAGGTGACTGTGACGGCCAATCGTTTAAACAGCACTAAAGCGGATTCTGGGGTGGCATTGTTCAAGAGAATGAAACAGCGTGGTGAAATCGTTGATACGGGTGGACTAGACAAAATCTCTATTAACGTTATCAAAGTCAATAACCACGAAAAGAAATCCAGCGTCAAACTTGAATCTGTAGATTATCTGAACAAACTTCGGCAAGATAACAGACCTCTGGATTTAGATACTCGGGCCATCGCGAAACAAATTTTAGGTGAAGTCGTCTCTATCGTTGCAGTAATTCATCCGAAACAAACATACACTTATTTCGCTGATTTGCTCAATCTTAAAACTTCAACCGAAGCTCAACCCAAAGACTTCGAAGTGTTCATCGCGCTCGAGTCAACGACAAAGGAGAATAACATATTAAAAGGAGCTGCAAAAAACAACAAGCAACTGCTCAACAATTCACTCTATAATTATTACACGTTACCACCAGTCAGCAAGCAAATATCCGAGTTAGAATCAAAGAGAAAAAGAAAAACCGACGATCATCAACCCTCGAAAAAGAAGTTGAAACAAACCAAGTTGATTTCAGATTCATTTCCAATTATAGAGTCAAAGAAACAGAACGCAACCGAACTTTATCGACAACCGAAAAACTTGAAACAAACCACGCTGACATTTTTTCAGTCATGAAACACGATTACTTAGAATCAATCGTATCGTTCATACACATTGAAGACACTACAATTCAATATATGGTGGACCAAATTTACGACGAATTGACTCAAGATAAGGCATTCACGTGTGTTTCAGTATCCGACCACGGTCAGGGAATGTTTACAAAACGGTTGAAAAGAAAACAGCAACATGAAAGAGCAAATAAAGTATATCCTACAAGACTTCTGAGATCCCATTTCAAGAGATCGATGAGATCTGATGAGAGAAAAAAAAGTATTAAAGCGATTAAAATTAAGAGCTAAAGACTGAGATGCGTTTGTTTATCGTATGCCTCAAAAAGTGATATCGAAATGTCTCATTTAAGAAATAATGCAATCCATACTCGTCGACTAGTATATAAGTCAGTTTGATTTTAGTGCTTCTCATAATCCGATCAAACCAGCATGATCCGGCTAGAAAACAACCGGCTCGAATTAACCAAAATTGACACCGTTCAGGTGCATGATGTTAACCTCTTGAGAATCCAGTCGATGTATTTTGATTTCGCGTTGCTTTTTATGGACAATTCTGAAGATTCTGTATACGACGAGAAGTCTCGTCTGTTGAAGATTCTGGATGCAAATTTAGTGTTTTTTCAAAGTGAACGTCAAGACAGACGCTATACTAGAACTCTTCATAAATCATTCATTCGAGACTTGAGCGACTCCACAAAATCGGTGGAACATTTTTACGAAGACTATACTATCGACTTCCTCTGTGCGGCTACGGCTTTCTACATGTGCGAGTTGCTGCGTAACGGTCTGATTTCGTATATTAGCCAGAGTGTTGGGAGATTCATTCAGACATTCACCGAGTTGAAATCGACGTCTAATTTAAACGAAGAAGAATTTCTCAGAGACCTTGACAATTTTATGTTTCGACAATACATGCAAACAAAACCTTTAAATTGATTGAAATAAAAATAAATACCGTTACTGCACTATTATACTATTTAAACTTGTTTTTATTTCGTCTCTCATTCAACAATAAAATGTGGCTACCTCTTTTTGCCCTTTTTGGATGTGTAATGTTGACGAAATCCGAGGGTTCGCTTCATTTACCGAGCGATTTAATGAGCAGTTGGACTTATCCAGATGATCCAACTATTCAACGAAATACTTTGTCAAACTACCATCAAACTTGCTATTGCAAGACCTGTAACTCAACTTTAACTGTTGGAATGGTGCGCAGTAAAACGTGCTATTTCATAACCATCGACCCTACATTCGAAGTATTAGCGAGTGAGTCGACGTTTCCATATGTTCTTCCTCCTTACGAACATACTTATTTCGAAACCTTCAATTTTTTGACGCGTCGGTTCTACAAGAAATTCGGCCGAAATTTGATTTATTTGTCGTTTGTCGATAGAACTGACTACATTCGAGATATGATTCGATTACCATCTTTCGATCTCTATTTATTAAGGTGTCCCGTATACGATATAGAAAGAAACATTTTGTATGATGAATATGATGGTAACAAGATTTGTCCACCGAGAGAGACTATATATCATACCAATGATTTTAGTAGGTTTGATGACAGCTCTATTTCGCAACAGACAAACAAGACGTGGCCAGCATTTAAACACGCGAAGTTGGTGTCTTCTATTTCAATGTCGTGTCCCCCTTTTGAAGTGAACGATCGAAATACGTACGATTTCCTAATTGACTTCATAAATAAGAAATTCAAGAAGCAGAACTTCCAAACACTAAAGGCGTCGGTGTTTCTTATCAAGTTTGATCCTACAACCGTACCATTGACGAATGACGATTATTTCATGCACGTAGCTACATTCACGAATCTCACTACGCCGTCGGGATGTCATATTGTAGATTCCGTCAGCGGAAAGATTTTTCAACAACCTGATTGCGAAACGGCTGTATCTATCTTGAACAAATCTCACTATCACGAATATAGTGTACATGAATTTACATCGTTATGCTGTACAGACAGTGATCAAGAGGACTAAATCGTAGTAAAATCCACGTTTACCGAGACCTTCCACCCATTTTTTTCGTGTCCGAATTGTTATGGGTATAGCGGGGGATATACGTGGATGTTTTTTCGATTTTTTAGGACGGGAAATAGGGGGGGCATGCCTAAAAAAAAGACCCCCCCCTGTAAATCGGGGGTATTTTTTTCGTTGTTTTATGGATGGAACAGTAGATTTCAGCAGCACGTAGTGTTCAATTTTTGTTTTATTATGTGTTGAGGTATATAAAGCTGTACACTTGTAACGTTTGAACAGTGTGCTGAGTGTGCTTGTTAACTCATTCACGACCAACATCATGTCCATAGGAAATCAAATTGACACCTTAAGCGCAAAGCTTTTTTGTGTTGGTATCATAGTCTTTGTCTCAGCGCTTTATACAATTCTTCCAGAAAGTCCAAAAGCTGCTTGTTCAGCTCAAAAAATGAAACTTGAGGTTGTGGTAGATCGGCTAGCAAAATTGTTAAAGAAAGAATCAGAACCTCTTTTGACACTGTTCACATCGTGGAACGACAATGATGAAAAACATTTGGTGCACAACATGACATTTTTAAACTGGCTGTCGCTGCGCCCCTTTATTATTCCCGTGATTTTCACAAATGAAACTGGCGTTGCCGAAGAGGGCCGTAAACTAGGTTGGGAAGTTTTTCCTATTAGGGTGGCCGCCGCAGGAGGCATTCCGGTTTTGAAATACATGTACGAGGACGCTATGGATGCGTTCAATTCGACGTTTTATGCATACTGCAATGGGGATATTGTGTTTACCGACACACTGGTAGAGACTTTAATTTCTATAATAAATTCCGGCGTTGATCTAGCACATCCGACCCTAATTGTTGGTAAAAGAACTAATGTCGACAACGTCACGAAAGAAGAAGGTTCTTCTTGGGGAAATATATCGGCAGTAGCAAAAAGCAGAGGTACACTATTTTCAGGCTATGCCGAAGACTACTTTATTGCCTCACGTTCCTATCCTTGGAATGATATAGCAGAAGTGGTGATTGGGCGTCGAGCTTACGACAATTGGTTAGTGTTCAATGCACGACAAAACAAGCATATTGTGATTGATGCTACAAAAACAGTTTTGGCCGTTCATCAGACGACACAGGCCGGGAATTTCGAAGGCCATGCTCATAAAAATAGGGACTATAACCATAATCTGTTGATCAAAATGTACAGACGGATCAATTATGGCGCTGGAGTGGTGGAATGTATCGAAAGATATACAGACTTTGAAAATGGTGTCATTCGATTTAAAAGCAGGCATTTACCAAGGAGATGTGCTGTGTCAGATTCATTAAACAAGAAATAAAAACAAGAAATAACTTTAATGACAGTGTCTGTATTTAGATTTTATTTCCATATAAACCTTGTTCAACTTGTTTTCTCAACAAACTTGTGCGTTCACAAATTTCATCATGAAATGTTGTATCGCCAAACGACTGTACTGTTCCGATTTTGCTGAAGTATTCATCAAAATCCTCTATCGACGGACATGTAAATGGCTTTATATAACAATTTGTTCCAACAATATAACCTTTGACGTACTCCTCGGTTCTGGGCGATGTAAGTAGCAAATATCCCCAATGCTGCGGTTGGGACACACGATCAGTTACCAATGAAAATATCGCAAAATCGTCTCCTAGATTTAGTTTGATTTTTTCAATATCCTCCAAATACAATCCCGGAAAACTAAACATCCATCGCCTCGTGGCAATGATTTTTGTCTCATAGCGGTTCATGTAAGTTATGGCTTTGATATAAAATCTACGTCGAGCTCTCTCGTTTTTCAAGTTGATCTCTCCGATTGTCATTAACACGTCTTCTAGAGTGTTAAACCCCTGCTCAGAATTATCTCCGCACATGTCTCGTCTAACTCTTTCGAGACGAACTTCGAGCCATTTCGTCTGTAGTTCATCTTTCAATTTCGAATTAATCGTAACCAGTGGAACAACGTGTTTGCAGTTGTACATCTTCTCTTTTCACTGATTAGCCGGCCGTTCGGCCGAGATAATATGCTGGGCATGATTATGACACATTTGTATTAGTTTTTTTGAGGTATAAAAGGTATATCACACCAGTAACGTTCAGTGCTCTTACTAACTACGGGGATGAATACCAAATTTACTGCTAACGAAACTGACTACGTTTTTTACCGTGAATGTGATGTGAAGACGACTATACAAAAAGACAGAAATACTTTTCTGTTAACAAGGCCTCAACACATTGACTTGGAAGATGACGTTCTCACTTTGATTGGGAGCGACGAATTCTTAAATTGGGAATTTGGGAGTACAGCAAACGTTAACCCCGCTACGCATAACGTCTGTAAATTCGTATTAAATAGAGCAGTTAATGTTAAAAGTAAGTTCTGCGCTGAAATTAAAGCTAACTGGGTTCTGAATTCAACACGGCCAATTTGGAAGGCCCCTTGTGATGTATGGATTACCAGCGGTTCGAGGCTTTAACAATGCACGCCTGTGTAACAAAACGCATGTTGTCTGCTCCGATGCCAAACACTGAATGTGACTTTTCGCCATGTTACAATGGGTTCGCCTCGGGGTTTTGAGAAAGTGTTATGGGAGTGATTCCATTGGTTAATAGTATCTTTGCTTCGAGCCGTATATTGAACTTAAACAATTAAACGATTTTGATTGGTTGTGCTATGGTATATAAGGCCCAACCCTCGCCTTTTCTGACAATTTAGTCTGTGACTTCGGTCAATACACATGGTCTCTTCTTGCTGCTGTCATCCACATCATGTCTTTAACAAATTTCACGATTTTAAAAAAGTACGACCCGGTTAGGCAACTGGGAGCAGGAGGCGAGGGGGAAGTTTTCCTGGCAGCCAGAAAATCTGACGCACAATTGGTGGCTGTAAAGTGTGCTTCTTGGAACCCAAGCAAACGAGATTTTCCTCGTGAAATCTTACATAACATATGGATCAAACGCTCTGGGCTAACGCGAGTGAACAAAATGATAGAGTGTGAAGCAGATTTGCAAACAGGGACATATATCATGATTTTGGAGTACGTCCCGGTTGACTTGTACGAATACGTTTGGGTCAACAGGCATTTGGACGAATCATGCTACAAGGACATAGTTGCTCAAATTGTTCTGGCTGCAATTGACATGCAGAATATAGGAATAGTACACATGGACTTAAAACTCGAAAACGTGCTACTCGATCCCGGGACAAATGAGATTCAGTTGTGCGATGTCAGTCGGTGTGCCCATGTTAAAGAACAATTCACTAAAATGGCCAACGCTGGAACGAAGGCATATTATTCCCCGGAAGCCCTAAAAGATGACAGATTCTATCCAACTCGTACTATTGTGTGGACAATCGGAATACTGACCTACTCGATTCTCCACGCCACGGAGGTTCCTTGGGAGCTATATACTAACGGAGCTGTCGACCGCCTAACTTTCGACCGACACATTTCCAAAGAGGCGATACACTTCGTGTTAACGTGCTTGGAACCAGACGTCAGAATCAGACTGGACTTAAAACACTTGGTGAATTTGCCGTGGCTGGCGGGCTTGAACATTTAGTAGATTATGGTTGTTATAAATGAACAGTATGATTGTAACAGCATATACATTTAATCATGTCAATAAAAGAGTGTCATGTTTATATATATTGAATACTGAGGTTTTAGACTTGATTTTTTCTCACGCAGTAAAAATACCCATACAATACAACACACAGTAAACGTATAGATCAAAGTTGCAGTTACAAGTTGGCCATACAATGAAAATATAGTGTCACTCCAAACTGACCGAGGTTTGGGCATGATTTCAATTTCACGCCAAAAACTCGCTTCAGATTGGTATTTTGTTCACATACAGTACAGCACACAGTAAAAGTATAGATCAATTCCGTATTTCTAGTTTCCAAAATGTGCAGTTACAAGTTGACTATACAATAATAAGATAGTGTTACTCCAAACTGGATGAGGTTTAGGCATGATTTCAATTTCACGCCAAAAGCTCGCTTCAGATTGGTATATTTTTCACATACAACACAGCACACAGTAAAAGTATAGATCAATTCTGTATTTCTAGTTTCCCAAAAGCACAGTTACAAGTTGACCATACAATAATAAGATAGTGTTACTTCAAACTGAATGAGGTTTAGGCATGATTTCAATTTCACGCCAAAAAACTCGCTTCAGATTGGGATTTTTCCACCCATCAGAATGCTATGATAGTGAAATACCAATTTCCAATGGCCAACTTCTAATCACTAATATCCCATATTTTCAGAACCGCGCAACGTTTGTGTAGCCAAACAAAACATACAGTATAAACTCACGACACTCAAGTGAACTAACGGTTAAATCTAATTGAAACCGTTAAAAAATCCACGGGATTTTCTGGGAACGTTGCTTTTCCAATAGGAATCTTAGTTTTCCCATATGAAAACGTTGCGTGACGTGCTGCCCAACTATGACGTATTTTTGTCATTTTATGACGTTGTCGACCAGAATTGGCAGTAAACAAGATTGAGTTACAATGGCGGTTGGACGTGTGCGTGCTATCTCTGTGTGTTTTTTGTGGAATATGTCTATAAAATGGAAGTGTTGAAGGAATGCAGGTATGATATTACATTAATGATATGTCTGTCTATTAAACTCTTTACTTTGGTAGAAATTCTCCGCTAACTTTTGATAGAATGGCCGTGTAAACAAACACATTGTTGAAACGACGGCGAGTCCACGTGTTGTATTTGAATGTATTGTAATGTACTTATTCTACTGTTTCAACAACAGTGGTTCAACTGTAGGGTTATATTTGAACATTCTTCATAGACCACGTTTGAAAGCGTGCTAATTTTAAATATGTTTCTACCAAACCCGCCGTTCGTGCCATGATATGAAAACCTAAACAAACAGTGATCTCCCAACACGGCCAGTGTAAAGAAAGATATAAAAATCAACGACTACAGTCAATCACAAAACACAAAAACAAACACGCAAACTGACAAACGAGAAGCAGGATTCAATACCAAACTGTCGCTGATTCGTGCGTACAGTTTAGTTTTTTTATTTCACACTTGTCAACAATCCTCAATAATTACCAACAAGCCATTTAAATTATCGTTTCTTTAACTCGAAATTTGAAATCGCAAATCTACAGTGCTTCCCATCAATGAATGTGAGGATATATATACTATAGTAATATACGGCGTATGGGTTACATTTTTGTATGTTGTGTCCCCTGAGCAAGATTCCGCCATTTACCATGCTTCAGATTGTGAGAAAATGCATTGTCATCGAGCAACATTTTACGTAAGTTTTGTCACAAATAAGCCGTGTTCATTCATATTTTGATATCATGTGTTTATTGGAGTGGTGTCTGCGACGAAAGAAATATGTAACAGGCCAGTACTTCAACCGTAATAAGGTAAACGTCTCAAATAATGTTGGACCGCCAAACAGCTTTAGTTTAGTGAGAGGCCATTTTGAAATTTCTCGTTTTAAATATCTTTGTACAAAACCCGCCGTGCAAATGAATGGTTTGGTATCCACAAGATATACACTGCAAACACAAAACTATTATCGCGAATATATAGCCACGAAAAAACAGTCCCCATCATGTTGAAATTTGAATGCAGTGATGAGTGCGAACTATGCATGTAATATTAGGATGTAGATAATCTTCGAAAGGGGGTGTTGCAGTATCGATAGATAGATAGATAGATAGTTCTTATAATTAACGGCATTTGTGTTTTGCGTGTTTCGCCCCTTGAGTAAGATTCCGCCATTTACCATGTTTCAGACTGTGAGAAAATGCATTGTCATCGAGCAGCATTTTACGTAAGTTTTGCCACAAATAAGCCGTGTTAGTTCATCTTTTGATATAAAATGTGTACTGGAATGGTTTCTGAGATGAAATTAATAAGTGCTTCAACCGTAGCGTGGTAAACGCCCCGATTTCTGATGGCGAAAATGCCTCGCTTTCTCCACGTACAGACATTTTGGATCAAAACTGACGTATAAAAATATGAATTGTTGTAAAACATTTCCCATTTATATGCTAGTAGAAAGGCGTTTAACACAAACAGCTATCTTTAAAATGACAACTATTTGCAATGGAGTAAATATACAATACTCAAAACGCAAGTTCATTTAAACAAAAAAGCGTGGATCAACTTCTAAATCTCAATGTGAAAAATGAGAGACACTCATAAAACACGAACATTTCATGATTTTCACAATAAAATCAGTTGTAGAGTCCAATGCACCTGGCTCAGATTGAATACACATGTTATCATACGGGCGAGGATGAACTCAGTTTAACAATGAGATGGCAACCAGCCATGCAATCATCCTTTCCACACATATTCCAACAAATACAAACATGTGTACCCATACTGGAGAGAAACCATACGTATAAAATGCGTTTTTCATTGCGATCTACAACGGGCCACTTTTCGATAAATGCAAGTGTTCTGAGATTCAGTGAACAAGGCACATGCTGTGTTACTTGGGAGAGCTCTATTTTTTCAGTTTTCCAGTTAAAATCTGGATAAGATCGATTAATAAACGCGTTCAAACATGTGAGTGCATACCGAGGAGAAGCCGTACAAATCCATGTTTTTCTGTTTTCTTCTGTTTTCTGGATCTACAACCGAAACAAGCAGCTTAGATGTCTATTACATGAGAATTGAATGTACGTGTTGTGTCAGTATGAGGTTCAGCGAACAATGCACCTGATCTCTTACTTGGGAGAGGCATATTTTCTCAGTTTTCCAGTGAAAATCCGGATAAGAACGGTTAATAAACGCATTCAAACATGTAAGTCCATACCGAGGAGAAGCCGTACAAAGCCAATTCTTTTCTTTTTCCTGTTTCAGTGAATATTTCAAGATCCGAACAAGTACCATTGACGAGAAGCTGTACAAAGCAACATTTAAGGATCTACAACTGATTCACATACCGAGGAAAAGCCGTACAAATCCAACGTTTCTGTTTTCTATTTTCAGCGAAATTGTCAGAATCTACAACCGAAGAAGCAGCTCAGACCTTAATGCAGGCCACAAAGTGCTAAAACTGAACGGACGTCAACTGAACTGACATCTTACACAATGCTATATGCTTTGACATTCTTTTGCCCGTAGAAGTGGCATTGTATTTTTGCCCGTAGAAGTGGCATTGTATTTGTCCCGTAAAAGTGGCGCTGTGTTTTTCAACACTATACAATTGAGCTCTGAGCTCACTGTTACAAGTTTGTCGGTATATCATACCATTTCTGACGACTTGGTAGTTAAACCGACTTACTTTATTTCAACACAAACACACGGTTTAGGCAAGGTGGTATAGTCTGTGAAAGTTGACATGTACATTTCTAGCCACATTACCACGATTATCGAGTACTGTAAATCGAGTTTCTCAAACAAATATATTGAAATCTATGTATCTTAAAATCGGTGCTCGGTAAGCGTTGCTCTGTTGTTGGAAACTTACATGACAATTTGTTTTATCAAACTCTCCTGACATGGGATACACCAGTATATTGCTTGTAGATTTTTATAAAGTTACAAGTAGACATACTCAGGTTTGTCAGTATAATACCATTTCTGACGACTTGGTAGTTAAACCGACTTACTTTATTTCAACGCAAATACAGGGTTAAGGCAAGGTAATAGTCTGTGACATGTACATTTCTAACCACATTAACACGATTAACGAGTATTGTAAATCGACTTTCTCAAAATATATACTAACATCTAAGTACCTTAACATCGGTGCTCGGTAAGCGTGGTTTTGTAGTTGGAAAGTTACATGACAAATTTTATCAAAAATCTGCCTGTAGATTGCCTGTAGATATTTAGAAAATTGTCTGGCGTTTTGTTACCTCACTCGCCACTGCTGCACTGAAAATCTAACTTCAACAATACATCTTGCTAAAGAAACGAAGACAAGATTTTCAGTGCAAACTTGTGGCTTGTTAGGAATATTCTGCACGTCAAATTACTTAGTCTACCTGTCGATAGGAGCAAAAGTGCTCAGTATGATGAGTTAGATTTTTAGAAAGTTGTCTCGCGTTTTGTCACTCCACGTACTATTGCAACGAACCTCTAACTTCCACAATATAGCTTGCTATCAAAACAGAAAACTAGAGTTTAGTGCAAAAGTGGTTTGTTGGGTGATAAACTTGGGTGATAAACTGCAAGCCAAATTAATCAAAATCTAACTGGCGTGCTGTACTCCATGCTCAGTTTAACAAGTATAGGTTTTAGAAAGTTGTCTGGCGTTTTGTTACTTCACTCGCCACTGCTGCACCGAAAATCTAACTTATCAATACAGCTGTATTTCATGCTTTCTCAAAAACAAGAATAACTGAAGTGCAAAAGTGGCTTGTTGGGCGATAAACTGCGAGTCAAAATTCTCAAGCTCTCTCCAACATGAAGTTTTGTTGGTAAAACGACGCTTCCACACAACAAACACACAGACCACTGATACAATGTGAGTAAGTTTAAACTTCATAGCCTATTGCTATACAGGAAAACTGTAGCTAGATTTCATTGAGCTCTTCATGAAGACACCTACATGACCCATTTCATCCGAAGCAAGCTAATTTTACAAATGTAGCATTATTCAACGCTTCATTAGGAAAAATAGAAAGAACGAACGGCGTATGGATCGGACGTCAGTTGTGTTTGTCTTAAACCCAAGGTCCAACTCTCAGTGCTTTCAGCAGAATATTTCTAGCTCCGTTGACGTCTCTATGGGTTTCATATTCGCAAAAAGGACAAATAAATGTTTCACTACGACCGAGAGTCTGGTTGATTTTTCCACATATTCCGCACGTTTTTGAGGTGTAGCTTTCATCCTGTATCACTAGCCTGCACCCCGTTTCTTTGACTCGATGCTCAAGGGAAGTTCGAAATTGATAATGTTGCCAGCAGAGCAAGTCCCTCTTACTCCTCTTCGATAGTTGATTTGGGACATCTTTTTTAACAATGCTGGCAACACCTATCTTACCAAGCGCAACGTATGAGTAATTCTTGACTAGATGAGAGGCCAGTTTCAAGTGTATGTCTTTGACGAAGGTTTTGAGTTCGAGGAAGAGCTTTCTCAAGTGTCGGCACTGGTCTCCGAAGGCTTGAGGTTTTTTACGTGTTCTAGCTAGACTGATGGCCGCGTTTGTCTTGTCGATTTTGTTATGTAGTTTACGAATGGTGCCCGGGGTATTATCTGTTAAATCGATCTTGTCTTCCTGAAGACCGACCTGGTAAACCGAAATGTTAGATGGATCGTAAATTGTAGCAAATGTCCTGCCACCAGGATCGATACCGCACATCGCTGACGGTTGAATTTCGGGAGGTTTGCATCTGGTGTATGTTGGATCGCACGGAATTTGCAAGATAAACTTGCCGTTCGCTCTCCTCGATATTGTTACGTCGTGGCTAATTGGCGGCAGCTTGGATATCGATTTAGAAAGCTTCATAAACCTTTCTTTAATGTGTTTTTTTCGAATGGAGAAATTGGCAGGCATGATGGAAATATAGCGATTGAGCACTTTAATATCTTCGGTATCTTTCTCGTTCAAAAGTCTTATATACGGATGTGGAATTTGAAACGCTCCTTGACAGGGATTAACAGTGTTTTTGTCTTTCAAAGTTACTTCTTTCTTTTTTTGATTGGATTGCGCTGATTTGTACATCGTACAGTAACTTTTACAAGATGTTCCCTTGATTCTCGTCATTTTGTTATCGAAAAACCAACCGTCGCCATTCATTCTGAACTCAATATCGACGTCTTCAGAATTTGTTTTGACGACAACCTTCTGCAAATCGAAATGTTTTGGCTTGAATTGTTTCTGTTGTACCAAATAGTTACACCAGTTGTAAGCATGATTACTCACTTTGAGCATTTCGTTCAGAACGACTTTTTGTAGCTTCGTGGGTCTCAACCCAACGCTGAAGGTAGTCATCAATTTCCCATTTGATGGTTCTAAGTTGGGTTTCTTGGCGAATTGAATATCAGAAACATTCACGCCGGCGACTGCAGTTGTATCTGCTTCATTCAAATCCCTTCTCCGTATCGAATTCCACCAGAACCACATAGACTTAAATTTGTGAACATTGGCAGCATCCCACAAAGTCAAGGTGGTTGCTTTCCGTTTATTGCTGCAGCATGAGTTCGAGTTATTCATCGTTTTGATTTCTATGGAAGGCAACCGCGCTTTTATACCCCAAATGTGTGTGTTGCCCGTTCATTATTTTAGTTCAATTGACAGTACAAGTCAGTTTAAACTCAGTCAACCAAAATCGCTGTTTCAGTTATCGGTTGAAAGTCTGTATCTTTTACCATATAGATGTAGGACTCCTTTTTAAACATCGACGCAAATAGCCTGTTAGCACTTAATTACCGATTTGTGGAGAAAACTAGTTACGTTTACAATGGCTGTCCATCTACTCATCTCCTTTTTTTTGAAACAGACATGCCCCAAATAGCACTAAAATACATCGCAACACGTTTTAAGATCATTTTTTATGTATGGCAGCACAAGCAGAACACTATATCAACAGGCTCAAAGGCACAAACAGATTGTATTGTGATACAACTTGTTCAGTTCAATTCATGTTTTGTCTTCGTTTTCTGTAATTTTTCACAAGATAGCTCTAAAATGCTTCTCTGCCTCAAAATCGCTACACATTAACTTCTGTGGAGTTTCATCTTCACAATGCTGCAGTTATCAGTATGTTCAGTGCTTTTGGGGTAAACTCTTTGGCGATTTTTCAACTTCCACTGAGGTTTTAATTCACGGTCTTAACAGGCTAACAGGCTGCAACAGTCATTTGGTTCCATTTTCTGGTATCATTTTTTCATTGGGGAGTTATGGAAGCACACTTGCACATTTTTTCACTTTTCGACGCAAATGACACAAAAGTTAAAAAATTGAATGGGAGCTATGTTCACATTGTGTATTGTTAGCACGGTCAGTTGAAAAAGTAATTTGTGTCCATTTATATATCATTTTTCACTGAGACTCGCTGAGTTTAAAACATGAATTGGAGCTACGTCCATATATCATATTGTCAAAAATTAGAGCTAAATTGAAAAACTTATTTGGTGGAGCGAGTTTCATTTTTTGCATCTGTAAACCTCAAAACTCTACCACCCATCTGACAGAGCGATAGAAAAACACGTCTTGCCTGCTCGGCAGCCAAACCGTGTATGTGACTTTTTACCATGTTACAAATGGTTCGCCTCCAAATTAACTACAAATTTGTACAAATCTATACATTTGTGTAAATTTTTAGCCAACACTAAAACAGTCATTTGGTTCCATTTTTTTGTATTTTAGTGCTAACAAAGCTTGATTGTTTAACTTTTCGATGCACATGATCACCATTGAACTGTCCTTCATCTGACAGAGCGATAGAAAAACACGGCTTGCCTGCTCGGCAGCCAAACCGTGTATGTGACTTTTTACCATGTTACAAAGGGTTCGCCCCCAAATGAACTGCAAATTTGTACAAATCTACAAATTTGTGTAATTTTTTAGCCAACACTAAAACAGTCATTTGGTTCCATTTTTTAACTTTTCGAAGCAAATGATCACCATTGAACTGTCCTCCATCTGACAGAGCGATAGAAAAACACGTCTTGTCTGCTCGGCAGCCAAACAGTGTATGTGACTTTTTAACATGTTACAAATGGTTCGCCCCCAGCTGAACTAGTGTACAAATTTGTACAAAATCTTAGCTTGAACTATAGCGGTCATTTGGTTCCATTTACTGTCTTAACAGGCTAACAGGCTGCAACAGTCATGTGTTTCCATTTTCTGGTATCATTTTTTCATTGGGGAGTTATGGAAGCACACTTGCACATTTTTTCACTTTTCGACGCAAATGACACAAAAGTTAAAAAATTGAATGGGAGCTAGGTTCACATAGTGTATTGTTAGTACTGTCAGTTGAAAAAGTCATTCGTGTCCATTTATATATCTTTTTTTTTCATTGTGAACGTATGGAAGCACATTATTCACTATTCGAGACAAAAATCTTAGCTTCAACTAAAGCTGTCATTTGGTTCCATTTTTTGTATTGTAGTGCAAACAGTCACATACACTGTATGGCTGTTTTACTTTTGGAAGCAAATGATCACGTACACGTTTTTTTGCCTACACAGTTGTATTGTGAAAATTGAGATGCAAGGTAGTGCCCAAGTTTCACTTTTCTAACGGAGAAGTTGTTTCTTCAAACTGCAGACAAAATTAGTGCTAAATTGAAAAACTGATTTGGTGGAGCAAGTTTCATTTATTGCATCTAAAACTTACATACACCACTGACTGTAAACCTCAAAACTCTACCGCCCATCTGACAGAGCGATAGAAAAACACGGCTTGCCTGCTCGGCAGCCAAATCCTGTATGTGACTTTTTACTGTGTTACAAAGGGTTCGCCCCCAAATTTGTACAAATCTACAAATTTGTACTACAAATTTTTAGCCAACACTAAAAAAAAACAAATTTGGTTCCATTTTTTTACTTTTCGAAGCAAATGATCACCATTGTACTGTCCGCCCATCTGGCAGAGCGATAGAAAAACACGTCTTGTCTGCTCGGCAGTCAAACGGTGTATGTGACTTTTGACCATGTTACAAAGGGTTCGCCCCCCAAATGAACTACAAATTTGTACAAATCTACAAATTTGTGTAATTTTTTAGCCAACACTAAAACAGTCATTTGGTTCCATTTTTTTACTTTTCGAAGCAAATGATCACCATTGTACTGTCCGCCCATCTGGCAGAGCGATAGAAAAACACGTCTTGTCTGCTCGGCAGTCAAACGGTGTATGTGACTTTTTACCATGTTACAAAGGGTTCGCCCCCAAATGAACTACAAATTTGTACAGTACTGCACAATCTTAGCTTGAACTAAAGCGGTCATTTGGTTCCATTTCTTGTATTTTAGTGCTAACAAAGCTTTTTCATTTACTTTTCAAACGCAGAAGTTGTTTCTTCAAACTGCAGACAAAATTAGTGCTAAATTGAAAAAAACTGATTTGGTGGAGCAAGTTTCAAATCTACAAATTTGTGTAATTTTTTAGCCAACACTGAAATATTCATTTTGTTCCATTTTTGATCACCATTGTACTGTGGCGAAAATTGAGCTGCTACCCCACTGTCATACAAGGCAGTGTGCTAAATTGAATCGAATTACTGATTTGGGGAGCAAGTTTCCTTTTTTTGCATCTATACATCACTTACACACTAACACCTTAACTCTCAAAACTCCAGCACACATTTCACTGAGCGACAGAAAAACACGTCTTGTCTGCTCGGAAGCTAAATGGCGTACGTGACTTTTGCCATGTTGCAAACGGTTCGCCCTCATAGGTTAACGCTGATTGGTCCGTTGATCCGAGCAATCACGTGGGTGATTTTCTGTTGGTCGGTGGCATTATCGGTTCACGCCCACTGCAACGAGCCGATTGGTTGATGATAAAATATTGCACTGCCACCTACCGGCCGATTGATTAGTATAAAAGGCGATGTTAGGCTCTGATAGCTCAGTTGCAACCGTAACTCAGTACATGTACGACGTGTCCTTACGTTGGTGCATTTGCGAAAATCGACTTGTGAAACTAGGACGGTTTCAACAGTTGAGTCTGTTCGAGAGTTGATCTAGTCTATGGATATGTTGCCCAAGTGCTCCGTCTCGATGTGTAGGCATAAGCTCCTTCGGTAACCGCGTTAGCAAAGAGACAGTTGTACATCACAGGGCTTGTGAGTGCAATCTTAGGGCCAGTGGCAATGACACAACCGTATCCTAAGACAAAGATCGACTCTAACTCGACTAAGTTGATTGTTTGCGAATGCAAACTGTGCTAAACAGTTTATTCTTTCATTGAACTGTGGTTCGAGAGTTCATGTCAGAAAAAAGTATGCTGGTGTATTCGTTCACTGAACTTTGGTCCGAGGGTTCGTGTTCAAATGCATTAGTTTACAAACACCGTGTCTCTGTAACGACTTTGCAAAGTCGCTGCTATTCTTCTGTTGATACAGATTGTGAAAGATCGGTTGAAACTCTTCACACTATGGTGCACACTGTCGTGAATGGCTTCCTAGGGCGAGGTTACCCGGCTCGTTGGCTGTTGTCGAGTCATAGGGTAACTTGTCCCCCTCATGGAATGCGACCAGACAACAGCTCCAATACAGTGCATAGTGTGACTTCTTCAGGCTCGAGAAGAAGACTCGTCTACATTCAGTCCATTTGAGTGTCGGCGCCTTGTATTCAGGCAATGAATGCATGTAAGATGAGTTTCCCACGACGTCTCATATCTTGGATGTTCTTATCTCAGATTTGGTGATGTCTCTTTCACTTACACTTTTTGACAAGCGAGAGGCGAGGTGGTTTCGCGATCTAGCCTGTTAATTTTCATACTAACACTTGTCTTTAATACTTTTCAGGTAGTTGGGATTTTAAACTCTTGTGTTACCCAAGAGGCAACGTTGGACGAGAAACTATTGTGTGACCCAATAGTAGGATACAAATCTTGTGTTACCCAAGGTTTTTCGTTGGATAGGTGCTTGGGATTTTAAACTCTTGTGTTACCCAAGAGGCAACGTTGGACGAGAAACTATTGTGTGACCCAATAGTAGGATACAAATCTTGTGTTACCCAAGGTTTTTCGTTGGATAGGTGCTTGGGATTTTAAACTCTTGTGTTACCCAAGAGGCAACGTTGGACGAGAAACTATTGTGTGACCCAATAGTAGGATAGATGTGGATCACAAGCATTCCTGTGTTAACCCAGGAAATATGCTTCGTTGGATCACAAACATTCCTGTGTCACCCAGGAATCAACGTTGGACGAGAAACTGGCCTGCCCATCTGAAGCAAAGACAGGACATCTGCAGCAAAATGAAATTTTATTTGTACAAATTTGTTGCAATAAAATTGTCACTGAAAATCAATCTTTTTGTTCACTTTTCCACTCTACCCTGTTAGCACTTTTCGTAGAAACAAATAGGTATGATTGTAATGGCTGTTGTCATCTCATCTCCTTTTTTTTTGAAACAGACATACCTCAAATGGGCACCAAAATACAATGTTCATGTATGGAAGCACATTCCCATACTTCGAACAAAAGTTGACAGCCATGCTACAAAACCAACACAAACAGAGATTTGCACTGTGATACATTTCACTCTGCCTGTAGCAGCAACATTTTCAGTTTTATTGATTAACCAAAGTTGGAAATTTAACAGTACTTGTAAATATGTTACTCCAACCACCACTTTTTAGAGAAGTTAGCTCTAAAATGCTTCTCTGCCATAAAATCACTACACAATTAAAATACTGAAGACAAAAATGAAAATTTCACTGGAATATTTTCTTGTACTCTCGGAAAAGCATGCTACTTGGGACAATGGGAAAGGCTGCTGTCCCACTATTGAAGACTCAGAGCGTAAAAAAAACTATTTAATTGAAATATTCACTTTCTGATCTCGTAACCCATTTCATCCGAAGCAAACTAATTTTACAAATGTAGTATGTTTCAACGATTCATTTTGATACTTTTCACTTTTGTAGAAGCGAACCAACGTTAGAAATTGAACTATGCTTGTAAATGAAGATAGCACCAAAATGCTTCTCTGCCACAAAATCGCTGCACATTCACTATCATAAACTGATAAACGCAAATGTTCACCACCCAACTTTTCTAACGGAGCAGTTGTTTCTTCAGTCCGCATACAAATTTAGTGCTAAATTGAAACAGAGAACTGATTTGGTGGAGAAATTGTTTCTTCAAACTGCAGAAAATGTAGACTTGTGGACAGAATCTGAACGGTGAAAAAGAAGTATATAAATGAAATATTCCAATTTCTGGCTTGCGGACTAAGGCTATAATATTTCATTTAACACTTTTTTGCTCGCTGCTGGGGAAAACAAATCAGATCTATGAGAGTATGATACTGAGATGCAGAGTCTGGCCAGAATGTGAACCGTGAAAAAAAAAAGTATATAAATGAAATATTCCACTTTCTGGTCTGCGAAAGATAGGTTTGTTCAACCAAGCTGAGGCTACAGTATAGTATAGTTGAATCAAAACTTTTTTTGCTCGCTGCTGGGGAAACCAAAATAGCTATATCTATGAGATATTGAGGTGCACAGGTAAGGCCAGAATCTGATCGGTGAAAAGAAGTATATAAATGAAATATTCCACTTTCTGGCCCACGGACTAAGGCTATATAATATAGAGCATTTAACACTTGTTTTTTTTCTCGCTGCTGGGGAAAACAACAAAGCTAAATATATGCAAACGGTGGCCGCTGGAGAGGATGATTTCGAGAGCAAATTGTTCGATTTACTTCAACAGAATCAGTTTGATCGGTTTGAACGACACCGTGCTATCTTGACAGGCAAAGCTCATTTAACTGTTTTTTCAGATTTTATATTTTTCCACGATTAGGAAATTTGAGGTTGCAGTAAAAGCATGACACAGGAAACACAACTCTTTGTTTGACTTTTATTTTCCAACAATATAGATATAAAACACCTTGAGTATACCACACCCTTACTATCCTAACATAAACGCCAAGTGGGTCCAATCTCTTGATATAAAATGTCAGCGTTCTTATATACCTAAATAAGTATAGTTTCGGAACTTCTTCAGATTGCGTTCGAACATAGTCCATTGATTGCATTTTTTTCAGCAGAGATGGTGGTGTTGTTTCGTTCTTCGATACTTCTTTATTTTTTTGTTGGTCCTGACTGAGTTTATTTTTCTCGTCCATGACAATAGAAGTGTCACCACTGGTATACATATCTAAGGAACACAGAACTTTTGTTTGACTTTTATTTTTCTAACAACACATTTAAGGTCCAACATTAGTTTAGTGACATGATTTTTGATTTCATTACATCGCCGCTGGCATACATATTTAACAATTCCTTCCAATCACCCGGTTGACCCATTTTATCCGAAGCAAACTAATTTTGCAAATGTAGCCTTACTGAACGCTTCATTTGGAAAAATAGAAAGAACGAACCACGAATGGATCGGTCGTGTCAACTGTGTTTTTCTTAAACCCAAGGTCCAACCCTGAGTGCTTTCAGCAGAATATTTCTAGCGCCGTTGACGTCTCTATGGGTTTCGTATTTACAAAATTGACAAATAAATGTTTCGCAACTACCGAGAGTTTTGTTGATTTTTCCACACATTCCGCACGTTTTTGAAGTGTAGCTCTCATCTTGAATCACCAGATTACACTCCGTGTCTTTGACTCGATGCTCAAGATAGGTTCGAAATTGATAATGCTGCCAGCACAGCAAATCCCTCTTACTCCGCTTCGATAGTTGATTGGGGCCGTCTTTCTTAACAATGCTGGCAACACCTATCTTACCAAGCGCAACGTATGAGTAATTCTTGACCAGATGCGAGGCCAGTTTCAAGTGTATGTCTTTGACAAATGTCTTGAGTTCGAGGTAGAGCTTTCTCAAGTGTCTACACTGGTCTTCGAAGGCTTGAGTTTTTTTACGTGTTCTAGCTAGACTGATGGCCGCGTTTGTCTTGTCAATTTTGTTATGTAGTTTACGAATTGTGGCAGGAGTGTTATCCGTTAAATCAATTTTGTCTTCTTGAAGACCGACCTGGTAAACCGAAACGTTAGATGGGTCGTAAATTGTAGCAAATGTCCTGCCACCAGGGTCGATACCACACATGGCTGGAGGTTGAATTTCGGGAGGCTTGCATCGAGTGTATTTTGGATCGCACGGAATTTGCAAGATAAACTTGCCGTTCACTCTCCTCGATATTTTTACGTCGTGGCTAATTGGTGGCAGCTTGGAGATCGATTTAGAAAGCTTAATAAATCTTTCTTTAGTGTTCTTTTTTCGAATGGAGAAATTAGCGGGCATGAGGGAAATATAGCGATTGAGCACTTTAATATCTTCGGTATCTTTCTCGTTTAAAAGTCTTATATACGGATGTGGAACCTGAAACGCTCCTTGACTGGGGTTAACAGCGTTTTTGTCTTTCATAGTTACTTCTTTCTTTCTTTGATTGGACTGCGCCGATTTGTACATCGTAGAGTAATGTTTACACGAAGTATTTTTGATTCTCGTCATTTTGTTATCGAAAAACCAATCATCGCCCTCCATTCTCAAGGCAACATCAATGTTGTCCGATTTTGTTATAGCCACGACCTTTATTAAATCGAAATGTTTCGGTTTGAACTGTTTTTGTTGTACCAAAAAGTTACACCAGTTGTAAGCGTGATTGCTCACTTTAAGCATTTCGTTCAGAACGACCTTTTGTTGCTTCGTGGGTTTCAACCCAACGCTGAAGGTAGTCATCAGTTTCCCATTTGATGGTTCTAAGTTGGGTTTCTTGGCGAATTGAATATCAGAAACCGTCACAGTTGAGACTGCAGTTGTATCTGCTTCATTCAAATCCCTTCTTCGTATCGAATTCCACCAGAACCACATAGACTTAAATTTGTGAACATTGGCAGCATCCCACAATGTCAATGGGCTTGCTTTACGTTTATTGTTGCAGCTTGAGTTCGGGTTATTCATCGTTTTGATTGCTATGAAAGGCAACAGCGCTTTTATACTCGAATTTGTGAGCTGTCCGTTCATTATTTAAGTCAGTTACAGAAAAAAATATAGCAGGGAGACTTTTCAAAACTAGGTAAATGGTTGCACACACCTAAAGATCAAGAAATGAATTGGTTCTACAGTGAGATTTTGATAAACTTGTTAAGGTACTTATGTGAAAATGAATATTTCACTTAAATACTTTTTTTTGCTCTCCCAGTGTGGTGTTTGAATGATGTTTTATTTGAGAAATCCGACAGAATGATGCATTCTCAGTTTTCTCAATTAAGGCATCTAACAGTGAAGAATTGAAAACGACAATGATTTGTTCACTTTAATTAAAACAACGTGGTCCTATTGAAGCAAAGCTGAACAAATAAACCATTGGTTGGTGAAGAAATGCTACAACAGATTTCTTGTTTGAGTTTCTGTTGTTCTGTTGTCCGAAGACAAACAATTTACGATATTGGCAAGCTAGCTTAGGAAAAATACACGACGAACAAAGCAGCTTTTCTACATGCACATTTTATTTTAAATAGACGTGAAAATTAAATATACAAAATATACAAATATATATACAGCAAAATATACAGCACAAGAATCAGCTATGATGTGTTTCTTCCCAGATGTGAAAGTCCGAAAGTCCAAGTAATAGAAACTGCTTTCATATGTTCTGGTGAGTGTATCTTTTCCATTTTTTTTTGGAGTCCGCATTCTCGGTGGGGTATCCATATTGTATCCTTCTACAAATCGGAGTTTCTCCTCCCGTGATATAAAAGTTCATTTAAAACTGTTTCTTTAAACCTCTGGGGAAAACAAGAAATAGTGGCCAAAGCAATATGTTTAACAATTTATTTCATTGCATCGCCGTTACCATACATATCTAACAATTCCTTCCAATCACTAGGTTGCTGTCGGATCCACGGATTGACGTTGTGATTGCTTACTAAAATTCTCGTATCTTGCACATAGGAGTACATATCGTCTTCGTCTTCTGTCAGGGCATTCAAAACCTGACAGTACTTAGCCATGGCCTTACAAATGGTATACCAATTCTCCCTTCTTCTGTTTGTAAAGTCTGAACGCTTTAGGGTATCTTCAATTAGTCTTTTGAAGAACTTTCTGTTCACGGTGGCCCTCGAAACATCGCTGTCGCTCAGCAAAAAACCTTCTCCTTTCTCAATCCAAGACCTGATGATGCTTAATATCACATCAAACACCTTTTTGAAATCAGGGTCCATTTGTTGGGGCTTTTTCAAAAACATGTTTCCTAGGCAGATGACCAGGAAATCACAAGACGGCGGCTTTACTGTCCGGCCAAAGTTACTATTGAACTTACAAACGGGAACTTTGTTTGTATTGACAGAATACATATACGGTTGTTTTGCTGCCATGACTAGCTGGTATGATTTGATATGATGAGTCTAAAGTCCTTCTTTATATACTTTTTTTTCACCAACGGGATAAATTATTATTTTTTTGGCGAGATCAACATTTGAAAAATCAGTCTGATTCTGTCCTTCCTTCTCTTGAGATGTCGAAAGTGCAACTGCATTCACCGCTTCATCTAAGTTTTACATCAGCTTCTGTCACGCTAACTAGTTCAGACGAAGCTGCAGCATTCAAAGGGTCGGCCGCATTGGAATATGTTGCCTTTGCAGCGGAAGTTTCTGGGTATATGCATTTGGTGAGAGCTAATGTTATGCAATGCGCCCTGCCTTTGAGCGAGTTTTGCCTTCTATGATAGTTGGGCTAGTTGGGCCAGAATCTTCAGGCTGGCTTGATCTGATACAAATACGAACGCAGCAGAAGCAAGCACGGAAGGAAGCTCGCAGGCAGGCAATGATCCCATTGACGCAACCTTTCACACATGCTCCGAAACACGTACACGCATACACTTGCTTTGACTGTTTCATTTTCAAGATTGCAAGTTGTGTACGCTCGCCAAAGCACTGATAGGAAAATGAAAATTTCACTTAAATACTTTTTTTCTATGCTCGGAAAGGCGCTGCTACTTAGAAAATTGGAAAGTCTGTCAATGTTTTGAGGAGCATAGAGCATATATTCTTTTGTTTTATTGGAAGTAAAGTGTTTGACTCTTCGATAGATTTGAGGTTTCTTGTTTGTGTTTCTTGCTTCCATTCTTCATTCTCTGACTAATTTCATCCAACAAAACCGGTTCTCCAACAGTTGTTAAAATATTATGTGTATCTAGAAAAGTCAAAATCAGATATTTAAGTTTTTGACGTGAATTTAAAGACATGTCAAAACCTTATCTCGGATTTTGGAACGACGAGTGTTTGCCTGTGTGTGTGTGTTGAAAAGTCAAAATCGAATTCTGAGTTTTCAACGTGACGGTTAAGTCATGTCGAAACCTCAGATTAGATTTTGTGATTTGTTCTATGTTCTATGTTCTCACCAACCAACGGTTCATGCTATTAGCTCGCCACTTCTGGGGAAAAGACATGACAAAGCAAAAGTATTTTTTGATATTTTATTTATGAAAAAAAAGGAAAATGTTTTATCACAATACTGCACAGTAAGTAGTTTTATCACAACACGCTGGACTATTTCACCATATATGATTCTCAGAAATACCAGTCCGTTTCTATCGGTCCTCGAGGTTTGATAAAACCACTTGGAATTGTTCTTTCCACGTGTGGAAAGTAACTTCGGCAAAATGGACATTGCCCCTTCACTTTTCTTGCACAATTACGGCAAACTGCATGCACGCAGGTACTGCATTTCTCGAACGTATTCTGCTCTTCCATGCAGATCTCGCATTCTTTCAGCGGGCCGTCGTTGCTGTCTTGTCTCTCCTCCTCCCTTTTTTCCAATTTTTCTTTCTTACGAAGTATCCTCGCGTGCCAACGGTTGTAGCTCTCTCTGGACATTTCGATTGTTTGATTTTCTCTGTGAGCATAGATTAGTGTGATTAGATTTTAATGTTTAATTCTAGGAACTGCAGCTTTTAAAGGCCGCATTCCATCGTGGGAGGCGACAAGAGACACCACTAACCAATGAGCATCCAATGCTCTTTAGAAATGGAATGCTCCAAATGGCGTGGACCAACCGAATCACATTTCTCGTAATCTGATTGGTCGTTGACTTTGGCGCGAAAAATTGTATGCCTCTGCATTTTTTTGTCTGTGGGGAGTCTCATTAACGATCTGACATCGAATCGAACACATTGGATTCAGAAATAGAGAAAAATATATCATGGCAGAAGAACAGCGAAGCAAAATCTTGGACTTCCATATGTTTGACCACAACGGTAAGAAACGAAACTTTCAATTGAGATGAATGTTTGATTGCTCCTTCGATACATGTCCACAGCATTGCATTTTTCACTGAGATTTTCTCTAGTAACTTACAGATTGTCTTTTACTGTCTTTTCAGAAAAATTGACACAGTCGGAGGCCAGGTTTTTAGACTATCTTGGAGTTGTCGTCAGATGTATCAAACGCGAAGATAGAACGATAGAGCCATTAGCAGAACAGATCTGGCAGGACAGGTCCATTCCCAGAAGGAATAAACGTTCTCCAAAGAAAATACAGAGATTGAACGTCGTTCTTAGATCGCAGGGCCATCGAGTGCTAAGGTCGAGAACAGTAAAACATTAAAACCGAATCTGTGAGAAACTATAGATTTGCCATTCTGTGAAATAAATATATGTTACATGAACACATCTTTGTCGTTTTTAATTTTTCACTGTCAGATGCCTTAGTTGAGAAAACTCAATGCTTGATTCTATCGGATATCGTAAATAAACAAGAAAACACCACACAAAGACAGCAAAACAAATCTAACACAAAAACTGGTCAACTACTTATAAGAAAACGAAAATTTTGCTTAAATAGTTTTTTTCTTCGCTCGGAAACAGAGAAGCAGATTTCCCAATCATGCAGATTCCCAGCATCGAGAAAAAAGTATTTAAACGATTTTTACATTTTCTGATACTTCAAATCTGAGATAGCCAATACCTTTACAATTAGGAATCTGACAAATTTTCGCTGATATACTTATTTTGAGCGCTTGGAAAAAGCTCTGCTAGTTGGAAAGTTGAAAATGCTTATCCGCCAGTGCAGAGTTTTTTCAAAGCGCTGAGAAAATAGTATTTGTACGAAAATTTTCATTTTCAGTTCTATATAGGTCACATATGCATTTCAAAGATGACTTGTCTTCCACTCAAAACATTTCTAAAAGGCAAAAGACAAAATCTAGCTTCAAAACACATCAATGACATGAAAAAAGAATATAGAGATATTAAATGGCTAGCATGGCAGTGGGATGTGCTTAACGAACTAAACGAACCACCACACCCGAGAAAAATATATTGGGTTAGCGATAAGAAAGGTGGTCATGGCAAAACCTTTCTCTCGAATTACCTGAGACTACTAGGCGCGGCCAGGTTTGGTAGATCAGCAGATGTAGAATACGGGTACGAGGGTCAAGAAACAATCGTTTTTGATTTGAGCAGAAGTCAGAAAAATCGAATGAACTACGAAGTTATAGAGGCTTTGAAAAAGGGAGTGATGATGTCAAAAAGATACATAAGTTCTTTGAAATTGTACAAGTCACCGAGAGTGATTATATTTGCGAATTTCCAACCAGATAACACCAAGCTTAACGATTACATAGTATTCGAAAAAATATTGTCTGAAGAAGACGATCACTGGGACTATGAATTAAAGGGGGAATGGTCACAAGTAAAGCAAGAACGAGTAGATAGTGCCGATGAGATAATTGAAATATCTGACAGTGAATAAACTTGTTTCCCGAATGATGAAAAAAAGTATTTAAACGATTTTTTTGTTTTCTCAGTATGTTGTGGTATCTGCTATACTTCTGTCAAACTTCATTTAAACACGACTGTTTTTCCAGTCTAGTATGTTCAGATAGATAAAAAAAGTATTTCAACCCCAGTGATTTGGTTTTCACACTATCTCCCCATACACTATGCCTAAAAGATGCAAGAAATGCAGGATGCGCGTCTACTATACAATCAAGTGTATCTGTGGACATCGATTGTGTCTGCCATGTGCGAGATTGCTGGTACAATGCTAACCCATTTTATCCGAAGCAAACTAATTTTGCAAATGTAGCATTATTCGATACTTCGTTTGGAAAAATAGAAAGAACGAACGGCGTATGGATCGGACGTCAGTTGTGTTTGTCTTAAACCCAAGGTCCAACTCTGAGTGCTTTCATCAGGATATTTCTAGCGCCGTTGACGTCTCTATGCGTTTCATATCTACAAAATGGACAATTAAATGTTTCACTACGACCGAGAGTCTGGTTGATTTTTCCACATATTCCGCACGTTTTTGAAGTGTAACTCTCATCTTGAATCACAAGCATGCACTCCGTGTCTTTGACTCGATGCTCAAGGAAGGTTCGAAATTGATAATGTTGCCAGCAGAGCAAGTCCCTCTTACTTCGCTTCGATAGTTGATTGGGGCCGTCTTTTTTAACGATGCTGGCAACTCCTATCTTACCGAGCACGACATATGAGTAATTCTTGACTAGATGAGAGGCCAGTTTCAAGTGTATGTCTTTGACAAATGTCTTGAGTTCGAGGTAGAGCTTTCTCAAGTGTCTACACTGGTCTTCGAAGGCTTGATTTTTTTTACGTGTTCTGGCTAGACTGATGGCCGCATTTGTCTTGTCGATTTTGTTGTGCAGTTTCCGAATTGTGGCAGGAGTATTATCAGTCAAATCAATTTTGTCTTCCTGAAGACCGACCTGGTAAACCGTAACGTTGCTCGGATCGTAAATTGTAGCAAATGTCCTGCCACCAGGATCGATACCACACATGGCTGGGGGTTGAATTTCTGGAGGCTTGCATCTAGTGTATGTTGGATCGCACGGAATTTGCAAGATAAACTTGCCGTTCGCTCTCCTAGATATCTTTACGTCGTGGTCTATCGGTGGTAGCTTGGCGATCGATTTAGAAAGCTTCATAAACCTTTCTTTAATGTTTTTCTTTCGAATGGAGAAATTGGCAGGCATGATGGAAATATAACGACCGAGAACTTTAAGATCGGTGGTGTCTTTCTCGTTTAGAAATCTTAAATACTGTTTTTGAATCTGAAACGCTCCTTGACAGGGATTAATTTCATTTTTGTCTTTCATAGCTACTTCTTTCTTTCTTTGATTTGACTGTGCCGATCTGTACATCGTACTGTAATGTTTACACGAAGTTCCTTTGATTGTGGTCATTTTGTTATCGAAAAACCAATCGTCGCCCTCCATTCTCAACGCAGCGTCAATGTTGTCCGATTTTGTTATAGCCACAACTTTTTGTAAATCGAAATGTTTCGGTTTAAACTGTTTCTGTTGTACCAAAAAGTTACACCAGTTGTAAGCGTGATTGCTCACTTTGAGCATTTCGTTCAGAACGACCTTTTGTCTCTTCGTGGGTCTCAACCCCACGCTGAAGGTAGTCATCAGTTTGCCATTTGGTGGTTCTAAGTTGGGTTTCTTGGCGAATTGAATATCAGAAACCGTCACACCAGAGACTCCAGTAGCATCAACTTCATTCAAATCTCTTCTTCGTATAGAGTTCCACCAGAACCACATAGACTTAAATTTATGAACATTGGCAGCATCCCACAAAGTCAATGTGGTTGCTTTACGTTTAGTGTTGCAGCTCGCGTTCGAGTTATTCATCGTTTTGATTGCTATGAAAAGCAACTGCGCTTTTATAGCCAAGTTTATGAACCGTCCGTTCATTATTTATTCCTTCAGCTTGCTTCAAAAAACGACACAAAACGACACATTTTTAACATTTCAATACAAAAGCATGGACTTGTCACCACTGCCTCCAGAAATTCGTCAGGAAATATACAAAAATGTTGTTCGTTCAAATGCCAAAGGCGAGGAGTTTTGCCAAGAGGTAAAGACGGCCTGGTTTAAGAAAGCAACAAAAGCTTGTCAAAACCTCGAAGACGCTCTGGAAATTTGCGAACGATGTTCTGGACTCGGACCTGATTTGGAAATGAAAGCAAAACGTTGGCTAGACGAAGTGGAACAATACATAAAATTGGGATCCGAGTTTGTCGAGGCAAATTGTTTGGTTAAATTTGCTAATTTTTTTCGATTACATTTTGATTTGTGTTTGCTAAAAGGAAAGAAACAAATTGAGGTCGTGATACTTTTATTCCACCAGTAAATACAAGTGACAGCATTATGGTTTACAAATAACAATTTACTACATGGCATCAAATCATAGTTCAAACAACGTTAGTCTAGTCTGTGAAACGGGCCCGAGTAACATTTCGTATCGCGGTTCGACAGAACCCACACTTGTCCCCTAAATTTCTCATTTTCCTCACACACTCATCGCAGAACATGTGGCCGCAAGGAAGCAGAGCGGTCGCCTTTTCCTGTTGAAAGCAAATTGTGCATTCCATCAATTCGTCCCTAGCACTTTGTTTGGCCGTCTCATAGTAAACCTGTCTCTCCAACATCAGCTCAGATCTTAGTTCAGTTTCGCGAGCTTTCAAAGCAAGTTGATGTTTTTGATTCAGCTGGCGCTCCCTCTCTTCCCATTCCAATTTCACGGTGTCTCTCGCAGATTCTAACGATGTTAGGAATTGTTTGTGGTGTTGTATTGCACTGGTTACCGATTTGGAAAGGTTGAGCAAACTGTCCCCCAAAAGTTTAACCGATAGCAACGGGTCGTCTTGTTGCGATTTGCTATTCCGCGTTTTATAGTGCGGCGTAGCACGATTCTTTCCTTTTTTCGAACTAGCCGCTTTCCCAGCCCGCCCAGCCTGAGACTGCTGTTTCGCTGGACTCGCATGCAGAATTAAAACCTCGTCGCCAGATTCTGTAGATTCGTCTTCTCTAACAGCTGTCGATGTGGTGGCCGCGTTGATGGTCGTATTGGAAGCCGTGGTGTCAAAATCTAGCTGTCTCCTAGCCGTTGCTCCGTACCCTGAAAAGTGAAAAGACATAGTTGAGAATCAATTCTTTTGAACCTCTCGGGAAAATCATGTTGTCGTGAAGTGAAGTTAGTATTTTCTCCTAGTTTTGTTAAATGGCATAGATTTGTAAACGCGGCCGTCTAGAATATCGGATGCAAACACAGGCCACCGATAGTTGAGAATCATTCATTTGAACCTCGCTCATTTGAACCTCTCAAGAAAATCATGTTGTCGTGAAGTTAGTATGTTCTCCTAGTTTTGTTAAATGGCATAAATTTGTAAACGCTGTAGTCTAAAAAATCAGATGCAAACACAAGTCACCGATAGTTGAGAATCTTGGTAAACCTAAAACTAAACTCACCCACGTCTTTGGCTAAGGCCTTTTTGTTCTCCAGTAGGAATTTTGCCACCTCTATGACTTCTCCGATTTCCTCGTCATTCGAAGCCCCAATTATGCGGTCTTCATACAAGTCAAACATGAGCTTCGTTCGAATGTTTCTCTGACACGAGTGAATTACGCCGTCGTTGCATCCATCGCATTCTATTACATTGTCCACGTTATCGATAAGATGCTGCGCCTTTTCGACCATTCCCGATCTTTGGAATCTTCGAAACTTGAGCAGCAAGACAGTCGACATTATTAGATGTTTACCCATCGAAAGCCAACGAGAGAATGACTGTTCTGGGCATGTTTCTCCACAAGTACGTGAAAGTGCAAGAAAACCACGCCTTTAAAATGTAATAACCAATCATAGGATACCGGACAGGTTCGGTTCATTTTCGACAAATCAGAAGCGTTTGTAAATGGAGTGTACCAAAGTAAACGCCATCTGATTGGTTAGACACTGTTTCATTGCTTTTCTGAGAAACCAAACGAAAATGGTTTGTCATTCTCAAATCTATATTCAAACTATCAACACCTTACGAACTTACGATCACATCTTTAAAATGACAAAATTACTTCGGGTAACGTGCAAGTCTGGAAAATGTGAAATTTGCGGTGATCCGGCCTTCCTAGAATTCAGCGAGTGTTATACAGTAGTAAACTTGGACTTATTTTGGTGTATATTTAATAAATCTTGTATATATTGAAATGAAATTGGAATAAAATCTGTATGTAAAAAAGCTGCTTTGCTTGTCGTGTCTTTTTCCTAACCCAGCTGTTTGTCTTCATAATGACTTCATGAACCACGAACAACAAAAACTCAAACAAGAAATCTGTTATACCATTTCTTCAACAACCAATTGTTTATTTGTTCAGCTTTGCTTCAACAGGCAAAATCAACAGGCAAAACTAACTTCGTATATAATCGAAGCACGAATCAATAAAACAAGAAAATATAGGTTATACCATTTATTCATTCAACGCATCATGAATCACTTTGGCCTCGAAACATAGGATTTCAATGCACTTGGCAATGGCAACTCGTCACATTTTGTCGAATCCTCCATTGAATTCACAATTTTTAACCGGCAGAAATGCTTCAGCGAATGCACCTGCGGTATGTCGCTCACCCGATAGTTATAATACCCGCTCTGATGCATACGAAACTTTGGCCTGGGTAATGGAATCTCGGGATCGGGATCTAATTCCAAAATGCCAAAAACCTTTCTATGTAATAAATTTGTATGGTCCAACAGATATTTATTGCACACTATCAGACCACTTGAAAAATCTTCTACCAGCTCCTGTGCCGTATTCCTGTTTTCATCTGTACATGCCAAAAACAGAGCGATATGTTCCTGTCTCGGCAACTCAAATGGCCTATCAATCACCTTTATTGTGCCCTCGCCTCTATCGTACATGTCAAAATGACGATAGATACTGCTTATCTCCTCGTAATTAGCCTTGCTAACAAAAGCAAACACGATGCAAAATGAATCCGGCCCTTTGCTCCAGTTCTCCTTTTCGGCTAGCACCCAGTCTATAATCTTCCCATCGAACGTGTATTTGTTAATCAATTCTCTCAGCGTTTTAGCCCACTTGAATTGAACAGAATCAGCATCGTCGAAAATTAAATAAACCTTAATGGATACATTCAATTTCCGGATCTCTTTCTCATTTATATACTTGTAATCACCCATTTTGAGTCAAACTCGCAGATCTCAGAAAAAATTGCATTGCGAGTATAACTCTGTGGTGCTTTATATATTCATTGGTAAACATGACATAAACTCATTATTTTTGTTCAACTTGCTTCAAAAAACGACACATTTTAAACACCTCAATACAAAAGCATGGACTTGTCACCACTGCCTCCAGAAATTCGTCAAAAGATATACAAACATATTGTTCGTTCAAGTGTCAAAGGCGAGGAGTTTTGCCAAGAGGTAAAAACGGCCTGGTTTAAGAAAGCAACAAAAGCTTGTCAAAACTTCGAAGACGCTCTGGAAATTTGCGAACGATGTTCTGGACTCGGACCTGATTTGGAAATGAAAGCAAAACGTTGGCTAGACGAAGTGGAACAATACATAAAATTGGGATCCGATTTTGTCGAGGCAAATTGTTTGGTTAAATTTGCTAATTTTTTTCGATTACATTTTGGTGATGAATGTGATCAATTTGTCATCAAGATACCGATAGCCGATGAATGATCAACTATGTAAATGTTCAGAAATAAAAAATGTTGAACCATTCTTTCATCTCCTTTCTAATTTCGAAGATATCCATTTCTGGCTCCAGCAACCAATAAAACAAACGTTAAACGACGTTTAACACTACCTAAAAAAAATACAACAAATTTCCGATTTCAGAGTTCCATAGTCGAGCTTAATTCAGCCATTCAAAAACATATTCTAATACTCGAAAACACACTCTATTTTTTATGAAACTGAGTAAACGGCATATTTCTAAAACCTCACAATCTGATTCGAACAGACCGAGAATACTACAAATATCCAACCTCACAAAAGCACCCACACAAAACACTAAAGCGCTAACCCCGGGACCAAACATTTCCTCATTCGATTTGAACTAGTATATATATTCATATAGGATAATATGTTTAAGATTTGTATATATGTATACCATAAAATGACATCTAATTCCATTGAAGGATAACTATATTAATTTATTTATTTGTGATAATGTTCGTATTTTATGGGTTATTGCGCACATTATGACCTATTTATGTGTCGACGTGCCGTAAAACACTATTCATTCATTCGTATTCTATGTTTAAAGATGTCATATATATATTTATTTTCGAGCAATGCACTTTTAATATGAATTGACATAAACTGTTCAATACGCTCCAATATGAAAATACAACATGTTTAAAATATGTTGTAATAAAAGGAGACCTTTATTAAAATACAAACAAAATATCTAATACTTATATGATGTTTCATGAATTGCACGTGTTATAAAATAAGAGCATATATAAATGTATTTGGAGATATTAATCTGTGTTATGAACATAGTTTTAAATTGTTTATAGCAATTCATCTTATGACAAACATTATAATAGTGTGTGTTGCTCACTACCGTCGTCATGTAGTAGGGCTGGCGTGGCGCAGTCTGTAGCGTGGCGGATTTGTAACCGGAGGCCCCGGGTTCAATCCTCCGTGGTGCCACTGTGTTCCGTCGGTGTGCTCTTGGGCATGACACTTTCCCTTAGCCTCGTCCGTCGGGTGGGGACGTAAACCGGTCGGTCCCGTGTATCGGTCTATCCTCCGAGCACGTAAAAGAACCATAGGAATCTATTCGATAATAAGAGTAGGGCAGGTTCCCGGATTCCTATGTATCCTTCCCCTCTCTCTGGGGCGGCTCTAAATAACCTATTCTGTGTTGATGAGCCGTTAAACAACATTCAATTCAATCTTATGACTAACACAATAAATAAACATACCAATACATATGCACGTTCTTTCACTATATACCTCATACCGTACGTTTTACGGTGATAGTCATAATAACATATATAACAGCTTAAATGCTACATGTTATTTACAAACGTTCACTTTCAGATTAATACACAATAATTAAACCTGACTGACCTTTAAGAAGACCAACGCTGATCGCGAATGTAAATAGTGCGCATTGATACATCATCCCATACAATGTAAGGTACATTTTAAGGAATAACAAAGTTAACTGAATTGTGATCATATACCCACATTGCATCCTGGATGGCTATGCTTAGATTCACACGGCTACATTGTATCATATGTGTAGTATTTTGTTCTGCATATGTATTCGCGTCGGTGTAAAAGTAATACTATGTATGAAGATTGCAATTCTTATGTCACGGTTTCTCCCTACGACAATTACAGGGTTATCTAATGCAGGGAACCGTAGATACTAGTAGATTGGAGAGTGTGATGGAGGTTTCTTTTGAGGAAGGATCTTCCACATGCATAAGGGAAGTAGATGTTGGTACATCTATGGAAGATGAAAGTGATGAGTTCATCTTAAAGATACACACGGCAATCGAGTTTAGTAAACCTCGCGGCGTGTCGTTAGCTTTTCTACATAAAAAATGCAATTGTTTAATCATTTATAATAAGTATAAGAATAGTTTAGGGCAAACATTTATTTTTTCATATTTCTAACAGTTGATTATATTTCCACATTAATATATGCAAACCTAAGGTAGAATAACGAAGAAAAGTCGAATAATCAAAATTGTTTTTTTGTTTTTTAATTATATGCAAGTAGGTTTAAAGTCAAAATGATACTGGATTAATAAATCAAAAGGGTTATTAAACTCGGTCTAGAGTGGGTGAACGGTAGCAAGCATTTTTCACTACCGTTCATGAATAGTCTCAATCAAACCGAGACTGCAATATTGTTTGTATTTATCGTGTTCAGTGTTTTATGAAAACCTTATGATTGCCCTGTGTCCCTCTAACGAGTACTCCAGTGAATACACACTTCTAGTATGTTGGTATTTACACTAAAATAGCATTCATACGCAATAATAAAAAAACGAAAACTAATGGGTAAGACGGTTATATGAAGGTTTAGTAGCGTCACAACAGTCTTTGACATTACTGTATACCAACCTAGCCAAGCCTCATGAACTGATGCATGGAAAGAAATATTGGCTTTTATTAATAACATCATAAGGTGAAAATGTTACTTGCTGGTAGCGTTTAACGTTTAACGTTTAAATAAAATGGACTCCGAGGAAAATTAACTTATTTGGATATCCTATTGATTATCTAACTCTTGAAAACTAAGGGGTAAAAACAACAAAGTATCAAATCAGAAGTAAGTTTCCCTCTCTTTATTTATATCTTAGTAGGAAAATATATTACAAATAAAAACTTTCCTTAATAAATAATAATACTCTCTCTGACTAGAAATACCCTAAGTAATTAATCCCTAACAACATGCTGATAAATATTATAATCTCTATATTAAATATTTATGTCAATTCAAAACCTTCTAAATATAAATCGTTTTAAAGTCTAAATTTACTATTGAATGTATTTATTAAAGTTACTATAATCGAATTTTAAATGCAAAAATAAAGTCTAAGTTTAACCTAACACACAATGTGTTACCTTAAGAAGAAAATTCAGAGTCCTAGATCTGCAGGGATCTAGCTATTTACACTTCGACGAATTTCTAATTGGCCACCTAGTTTTTATCTCATTTTGAGAAAAGTATTCGGAGAAAAATTCAAACAACCAAATATAAGTTTATTACAATTTATTCCTAATAGGTAAAACAAAAATCATTAAAATTTGATCACGGGAAGGGACTTAACACAGAGGGTTAACATTGACACCCTTAAAACAAAAACTGTAAAATCCTATCACTTTGTATTTAATTCCATTTTAATACTTCGTATGTCCACCTGCTGCGGCAATTACGACACGACACCTTGTCCTCATAGATATTATGTATCTGTGAAGATACCGTTGTTGAATGGCCGCCCACATCTGATTGACAACACGCGTGAGCTCCCTGATATTTGGTTGCAGCGGCTGGGCGCGCACCTTGCGCTTCAATAGGTCCCATACGTGCTCGATCGGATTTAAATCCGGACTTTTTGCAGGCCATTGGAGTGTTCGCACGTTGTTTGCTGCAAGCATTGCTTGTGTGCCTCTGGCCGCGTGACATGGTGCGTTATCCTGTGCCAACATCATACCGCGATTGGCACGGATATGAGGTAAAAGAACCGGCCGAATGACGTCATTTTCATATCTTATCGCGTTCAGGTTTCCTTGGATGGGTACAATTGGAGTTTTCGTGTGCATGGAAACTCCAGCCCACAGCATGATGGAACCGCCCCCGAAGTTATCACATTCTACCAAACAGTTCTCATTGTTCCGCTCACCCCGACGGCGATATACTCGAGCACGTCTGTCATTCCCGCGTAGTGTAATGCGTGTCTCATCAACAAATAAGACATTGGCCCAGTCCGCCCTTGTAAATCGCAAATGTCGCCTGGCCCACAACAATCTTGCCTGCCTGTGCCTTGCGGTAAGAAGCGGAACCCGCATTACGGGCCGTCGTCGCTGCCGTGGTGAAACGATCCTGTAAATGGTCATTGACAATTTGAATGTCCTGTAGGGGAGTCGTCACTCTTCTCTTGGGGCGTCGTCGGAGATCTGCAACACTTCCTGTTTGTAGAAATTTTGCCCAAAGAGTTTCAATAGTAAAGTGTCGCCTATTGAAAAGCCGAGCAGCCTGAAAAAAAATGATAAAATCAATTAGATTGATCGCAAAAAAACATGTTTCTGTCATTATTTTGCACTTAATGAAAAACAACATGTTGCAACTTTAAAAAGTCGAGCAAACTAAAAATATAGATAAAATCCACTTAAATTAATAGACTTAATACATGTTTATGCTAGTATTTTGCACTTAATAACAAATAATAAAACATAGTGTGAATTTAATAACTAAGCGTAACATACTTGTCTGATGGAGGTGCCGGCACGAATCATTCCGACGGCTTGAGCGCGTTCTGCCATGCTCATTCTCGCCATATTTAATATTTTTTATAAAAGACAATCCATGGAGAATTCATTCATACCAAAAACGACAACCTACCATGCTTTGCACGAGATCCGCGAGCACAATGGCTATTTCGTACCTACCGTTCCGCATGGATGATTTTATGCACGAATATGTATTTTCTTTCTGTAAATCGATAGATTAGTGTGTACAATATAAAAATAACCAAACATTAGATTTATTGATTAAATATATCGCATAATATCATATTTTATAGGGTGGCCAATTAGAAAATCGGCGAAGTGTATACTGCACAAATAAAACTGTGCGGTGCACAAGTGCGCGAATGTGCACTGTGCACTAACACCGCTAAAACGCGCAACGTCAAATGTGCGCTTTTCCTGTGCGCTAAACGCGCATACAAATAAGTGCGGTTTGATACTCGCCTATTTCAAACATGAATTAAAACACTTTTATGAATTAAAGTAGCGTAAGTAAAGTTTAATACACAAAGAATAATGATTAAATAACCTGACTCTTACATTTAAAACAAATATTCTCCTTGGAATAAGATAGTTCCGTGTATCAAAAGATCGAATTGACAGATTTGAATTCGGCGCACAAATAGTTGCTATGGTAAACAATCCCATCATGCAGCGTAATTCCGGATCCAATATGGTTGCCGGAAAGATTCATTTGTAAATGTAAACAAGCTTGCTGCTTTGAATTTAAGTGATAACAGCGATAAAACATGGTATCCTGATATGATAATCGTAAGTTAATCCCTAAGTTAAGTTAATATGATGAATATGCGTATAATGAACACAATGGATATACCATTAAACTGCGATAATAAGCGTAACGCTAAAGTGAAAGTAGAGTGAAACATCGGGGCATTACACTACCCTCCTCTAATTGTGTTAAATGTCTTCCTAACACTCTTAAACAGTCAATATATTTCACAAAACAGCATATATTTAATCTATACCTAAACGTCTTTCAGTCATGTGACGTATGCCCTATAATTCAAGAATAATCTTGAAACACAAGTTATAATAAGATATATACTGTCAATGATCTTCAGTGTAAACCACAGGCATACAAAACATTAATTCCGCAAAGTTAAATAGTGTCCATCACTCATTTTAAGTATGGTTGAAGACCTTCTCAGTTGTTCATAAGATAATTTGTAGAATCAAATGTAGACGTTGAAACGTAGAATTCACAGTTCACACTATATGTATTCGAAATCTGCGACTATGAGTCACTTGTAAGTAATATTATCATTAGTAGGATTGATAATCCTATCGACTTTAAATTAACACTTTTATTAATTTATGCACTATTATTATATACATTGATATGCCTATAAATTCGGCTATGTATTATCTAGCACTGTATTAAGTTATGTTTATATGAGTTTCAGTGGCGTCGCCATATGTTTTCTTTGTTCCCTGCCGGGCGGAGTGGGCTTCTCTCTTCCCTCTTCCTTTTTGGGTCGTCAGTCCTACCGTCTTCGGACTTTCTCTTCATTACCTCGACTAATTGAAGCAGTGTATCCCGCATCTCAATCGTGGCTCTTTCTTGCAGCCTAACCGCTCTGATATGTTCTTCCAATTTACTTGTGATGGTAGCAGTGGAATTGTCTATTGCAGCTTTTATAAGTAGTAGATTTTTGTTGGAGCTGGAACAAGAAGAGGAGGATGATGAAGATGACGATGTGGAAGATGATGGTGATGGGGATCTAACCGGTGGTTCATTGGCGCAAGGTTTGGTCGCTCATCCAGGGTGGGCGTTGGTGCGTCAGTTGGCAGAATCTGGTCCATAATATCTTCCTCCTGGATGAGGGGTAGATCTTGAGGTTCAGTTGGCAGGTCATTAGGTGTTGTGTGTGGTTGCTGAGGTGATGAAAGGAGAAGGGTGATGCGTTGATCCAGAGATGGATACTGCAGGGGCTGCGTCTGATGGAGTTGTGAGGTTGTTGGTGCCTGTGTCGTCTGGTAGACCGGTTGGAATTGTTGACCGTACACATGGCTGGCCTGCGTTACTTGGGAAGTTGACAGATCCAAAGGTAGGGAGGTGACCAGCAAAGGCAAGGTGAGTGGCATCTGCCTAACCACTCGGGTATCACCAAAGCCAAACAGTGTGAAGTTTCTCACTGGTTGAGGTGATGTGAATCCGTGTGTAGGTGACGGAGATGAGATGGCATCAAATATGCTGAACCCACTAGGAAAAGCATTTTCAAGTGCCTGCTGCAGCATGTCTGGATTGTTGGAGATGGATGGTCTCGGAAGGTTTTCGGCGCTGGGGTTGGGTGTCGTAGGAGTATCATCAGCCTTGTTGTGGACTGGTGTCCTCTTTCCAGCGAGAGATTGCCAGTGTCGCTGTGAATCCTCCGCGCTTAAAACTACCATGTCCCTGTCACCGATTATGTATGGGGCAGAACTTGTAACCAGCATCTCAGGCCTGCCTTCAACATTCTTCTGCCTCATCATGAGTTTGTGGCGGTTGAAGGACTCCACATGAGCCTCGAGCTCTTCTCGTCTCGTGCACTTGAATAGGCACAACGTGCAGTGAAACGGCACTTCATCGGGTACCACTTGGTGTTTAAGGATGAGTGCTACCATTCTGTACTTCGCCTCTATGTAGGTGCGATTGAAGCGATGCCAGCACTTCAAACATTGATAGGCCCTACACTTCCTGTCTACAGGTGTTGCCACAGTAGTTGACGTCATCCTGAAGTGTAAGAATATGACACATTTCAAATACACGTCGGATCTGACTTAGTTAACTAAGTACGCTATCCCATGTCGAACATAAATCACAAGCTGAACGCATAGATAAAATGATGGGTTCTCCAGCACATCTGGAGTAGTGTCGTTCTTGCAGGAATACCTGAATTGTCAAAAGTGGTGAAGTTCAATCACATATGCATATAGTTTGAGCTGAGGAAGCTTCAACATTCTCCTGGACCAAAGGTGTGTCATATCGTTCTCTTACTGAAGGGAAATAATAATAATTAAAACAACAAGGCTCCTATGTAAGTGATCACCATTTGGCAAGCTATAGTAGAAGACTTTGGCTGCATAAAATCACGTTTTGCCTCGATCACTGTGGTATTCTATTGTGGAATAATATCTATAATTTTAATAGAAAAACGAATGATGTATAATCGACATCTCTTGTAGAGTAGACTGCTATACGACATCACCTGTTAACTCGATCGCTGTGATGCTCCAAATGCAGAATATTTTCTACAAATACAAAACAACAGTTGTCTACATCTCCATAATTATAGAGTAGACAAAAACATAATTAATATTTGGTTTATTAACTTATTTTTATAAACCAGGGTCAGGGTATCGCTCAATAATCAAAGCATCGCTATCGTATTTGTGTTATTTAATAAATTATTATTTCCACAAAACGTATCGCCTCTATTAAGTCGAAGGTGAACCGCTTATATCACAATGCAACATCTTCTAAAGTTGGTTGAATACTATAATCAACCGCGGTTGGATTTCTAGTAGATGTAACCTCGAAATCTAAACTGTTTACTCGGTTAAAACTGTCAGACTTCTTTATTAGCAACATTCTCGATGTTCAATTATGTCGTCAGTTCTATACTATCAACATTGGGTTTCACATACTGGCGGAATTTCTCGTTCCTTTGCATACCCAATGACCTGCAGTTATAGAATATTATCCTCTAGCGACACTCTAGTGTACTCGATCCTTCGAACAGTCGATCCACAATATCTACAAATTCCCTTTCAGTGATTTTTCTGTCGTCCGCATGGTTACTCCCATTTACAGACCCTCTCTTCTTCTCTCAGCTCCCTGATGAATTACTCGATCGCTTGTCTTTATCTTCCTCCCGGTGTATTTTTCTTACACCACGCTGGTCGGATACTCTTCATTCTGCCACTGTCGCTTAATATTCTCTCCCTAATAGTACTGCTGGCTCTTTACGTTGCACTTATAATCTTGGTCACATTGAAACATCGTTGACTTATACCTGCTAGATTATTCCAATCCGCTGAACAACACACTATCCTATAAGTGGTGTTTCACAAATGTATTATAATGAATTTTGAACACAATACAGTTTCTTGAAATATATCCGTATGTATTCACAATTCCTTCAGTAACTCTTAACTTCATAATTCAAATTTTATTCCAAAAAAAATTAAGCATCAAGAAAAACATTACTACATGTAGTCAAATGTGACTTATTCCTTAATAATAAGGTTAAATAAACATGTGTTTATTATCCGTTTCCCTATATTTACGACTTAAGTTTTTTTGTTGCGAGGGTTATCCACTTGGGTGGAGTCATCCCCTCATTAGGCTTCAACTTGTTGTGATGTAGGCGTTTTTGGCCTCCTTGTTTATCTAATTGGATGATGAAGTTCATGGGTGACAGTCTCTCTCTCACCAGGTAGGGGCCTCCATACACCTTTTGTAGCTTTGGTGTGATTCCCACTTTCCTACTCTCGGAAAGACACCACACTTTAATTATCTCCGACCTTGTAATCGTTTAACGATATTTTGGTATCGTAAATTTCCTTGCTGCGCTTTGCAGACGCTGACAAATGTGTTCTGGCTACTTCGTGTGCATGTTGCATCCTCGACCTCAGCATATCTACATAGTAGCCGTATGATGTTACTTGGTCTTGCCAATTGGTTGTAGAACTACTGAAAACAAGCTCAGATGGCAGTCTAACTTATCTACCCATGGTCAGGAGGTTCGGCGTGAGACCAGTCGATTCATTTGGAGTAGCTCTGTATGCTCCAGCAAGGCAGCCAAGGTTCAAATCCCATTGGTATTGTTCTCCGCACAAGTACGATTTCGTCATTCTGAGAAGTGTGCGGTTGAACCGCTCCGACTGACCGTTGCATCTTGGGTTCCGGGGACTTGTTCTTGTTTTCCTGATTTCGAGCATACGGCAGTTAGGAGTTCCCTAAAGATCTTGCTCTTGTAGTTCCCTCCTTGGTCACTATGGATGGCTAGCGGACACCCCAATCGAGATATGAAGTCATTTAATATTCTCTGTGCACACACTTCTGCTGTTTGGTCCGGAACTGGAAGAACCTCAACATATTTACTGAAATTATCTCCGAATAGAAGAATATATCTATTACCCCTAGGAGTTATTGGTAGAGGTCCTAGATAGTATGTTGCGACCACATCCCATGGTGCTCCTGTTTTGATGGTTCCCATTTGTGCTCTTGGTACTTTCATGGGTTTCTTATCTGCAGCACAAACATCACACCTTTTTATGTGAAATGCCACATCATTTTTCATTGAATACCAATAGACCGTTGGAGAAGTTTTTCATAAGTATTTTTGCACCCGATATGGCCAGATATAATTGAGACATGCATCTGATGTAGCATTTCTTTCTGCATTGTTTGCGGTACAACAAATTGGCAATGCTCGCCGCATCCATTCTTTCTGGGGAAACTCTTAAAGAGTATATTGTCTTTCAATTGAAGAGTGTCCCACAATACCCAGTAGTGTCTTGAAGCTGGACTCATGGTCAACACTTGATCACTGTTTGGGCGCTGATTTTACCGTTTTGCTTCTAATATTTGGAATATGTCGGGGTCCGTTTCTTGTAGTACCTTTACGTCCGACAGGTTTCTTCCTCCGGCCCAACAGAATGAGATGTCTGCCTTTGTTGTGTTTCTATCTCTGGTAATATCTAGTGCTGTTGATGGTCCTGGTTCGCTGACAGATTGGAGCGTACTTCTAACTGTTTCTATTACTATGTCTACACTACTGTCTTTCCCTGTAGACCGTTCTGTACTACTTTCCTTTGGTGGAGACTGTTCTGTACCACTCTCTCATGATCATAAGCTCCTTGTAGCATCATGTCTTCAGTTCGTTTCTTGCATGTCTTACATGGTCCGCACTTGAGTGATTCGTTCATATCTTGAAGAGGGCAATCGCAATCTTTTGGATTCTCACATCATGAGAGGGCGTCACAGTGTCCTTGTTTACTGCCTGGTCTATATTCAATTGCGGTATCATATTGTCCCAGTATTTTAATCCATCTAGCGGTTTTCCCTCTCGGTTCTTTTAACCGGAAGAGCCGCACTAATGCTTGGTGGTCACCTCTGACTAGAAAACGCCTACCAAGAAGGTACTGTCTGTAGTATTCTATGAAATATCTAACGGCGAGAAGCTCCTTTTCAGTTATGCAGTAATTTCGTTCTGCTTTGTTAAGTGCTCGACTACCATAGGATAAGACACGCTTTCTTCCATCTTGTATTTGTTGAAGAACTCCACCGATACCTACGTGCATCAACATCGAGTATGAATTCACCTCCATGGATTGGGTATCCTATCACATCTGGACTAACTAAGGCGGCTTTTGTGTCGACAAATGCTTTTTGACAGGATGTGCTCCACTGGAATTTTCTACCTTTCATTGTGAGTTCGATCATTGGACGTACCATTTTCGCGTTTTCCACAAACTTCCTATAGTATGACCCCATAGCCACAAACTGTTTAACTTGTTTTACATGTGTAGAGTAGGCCATTCTATTATCTTGGCGATGTTCAATTGGTTTGGCTGTAACCCGTGACGAGACACTACATGACCAAGGAATGTCACTTCTTCTTGGTCGTAACTTAAGACCCGCCTTCTCAGTTCTTTCTAACACTTGCTGTACTCGGTCGATATGTTGATCAAAGTCTTTTCCAAACACAATGATATCGTCAATATAAATTAAGCAATTTCCCATTGCAGCCCTTGGAGTGCAAGTTCCATTGTACGTTGAAAGGTACTCCCAGAGTTGTTGAGTCCGAATGGCATCCTGACCAGCTCGTAATGACCATATTTGCAAACAAATGTACTCTTAGGTATATCTTCAGTTTTAAGTGGAATTTGAAAATATCGACTGGTCAAGTCGAATGTGCTAAACAAGTTAGCTCCTGCAACTGTGTCGAGACAATATTGTATCCTCGGCATAGGATAACCATCTGGTTTGACTAAAGCATTAAGTCTACGGTAGTCTACGCAGGGTCTAACTACTCCTGACTTTTTCTTTACCAGTACAATTGGACTTGCCCATGACGAAGTACTTTTCCTTATCACACCTTTTGCTAGAAGATCCTCGTTGCCTTTTTCTCTTCGGCAGCGAAGGCTAAAGGAACACGCCTCGGTGCTTGTTTAATTGGACTCGCATCTTCGGTCCTAATCTCATATTCTGAAAGGTTTGTAAGACCTATGTCCCACTCGTGTTTCGAGAAACTGTCTTGAAATCTATTTAATCAATGGCTACTTTGTCTCTTTCTTGTTGTGATCTTCCTTTGATGGACCGTTCAAATAAAGTGGCGTGATGTTCGGGGACGGTCGCTGTTTCATTTATTGGTGCCGTCAACCCTGTTGTTTCATTCATATTACCAAATTGTACTCGTCGCACAGCGCTATTGTTGGTGTCATCTATTTCATTTTCACGAGCAATTAATACACCTTGAATGTTGCCGATTGCTTCTGCTTGCACTACAATCGCGTCCTGCTATATCGAAACTGAAGTAGGAAATGGATTCGAAACTCTCTCTTTACTTGTTGCGCCACTATTTATGACAACTATCACATTCGCCATTTGTAGAGGGTATTGCTGACGAAAATGTTCTGTTGGTTCTATGATGTAATTAGTGTTCTCACTCCAATCGTCATACACTCGACGTTCCACGAACACATCGATTACTGCTTCACACTGAGGAGGAATTACAAAGTGATCTGCAGCGACTACTTTTCGAATTCTGTTTTTGATACCAACTTGAATAAGAGGTATTTCATGCTCGTCTAACAATAATACTCCTTTGCTGAGTAAAATATAGCCAGGTCCATTTCTAATATTCCGGAGAAAGTCTACCCCAAGTAAAGCTTCATCGTCGATATCGGCCACGAAAATAACTTGTTTGATGGTCATTGATCCAAGTGTAATTTTAAACTCTGCTTTGTCGTATTCTTTAAGTGATGTCCCTCCTGCCCCTAACAATTTTGCTGATTTCATCAAAGTTGGTCGCTTATCTTCATCAAGCTGATCATATAATTTCTTTGACAAAACAGTCTTTGATGCTCCACTGTCTGCGGTAAAAAGAGTTGGATGACCTAGTATGAAACCTTTCACATATACTCCATCAGCCAATGTTTTATTTTTTTATTTTTCTTTACCGATATTAAGGTTTCTCATTTATTTTGACCTGTCTTATTAGAGTAGGCCTCCCTTTGGTCTCGAGGGCTGGCCCGTTCTAGTTTAAATGATTCCCGTTAGGATTTGGTGTCTGGACATTTGCTGGTCGATAACCTGTTCTGTTGTTTTGTGGGTAATTTCTACCCATTGGCGGTTGATGACCGATATTAGGGCATTCACGTGCATAATGTCCCTTTTCTTGGCAATTATAACAGGTAACCTCTCTAGGGTGGTCTTTCCTTTGTCTTGTTTCCGTTGAAAATCTGGCTTCTGCTCCCTCTGTTGACTTATCAACGATAACTCTTCAATATTTGCCAGAAGCTGTTTGAGGAGTTGATAACTCTCCGACTCTGTGCTTGGCGGGACCTCTGGCTTTTCGTTTGTAGAATTCTTCAGAGCAGATTGTTTCGGTTTCTTATGAACTTCTATCTTCGTAGGTATTTATGCATGTTCCATCTCTTCTGTCTCTTCATCTTCAGAGCTATATGTATCACCTTTCAGTTGGTCTGTTGTCCTTCTGGCATATCTTTTTGCTTTTCTCTCTGCGTAATGGTCGATAAAACTATGACGTCTAGTCTGTATAAAGTTGACCACATGATACACAGCATCATCAATGTTGTCTGGCTCTTTATGGTATTCTACCTCAAATCGAGCCTCTTCATCACGCAGTCCATCCAGAAATCGTCTTACAAGATCTTCTTGCCTCGTTCTGCTATCTCTTGTCTTATGAGCCTTGTCATACAGTCGCTTTAAGTCGGCTGCAAAATCTTCTGCATTCTCGCCTGTTCGTTGTACTCTTCGAGCAATCTTGGCCGCAAACGTCTTTGGTGTTTCGACCTTTCCATATCTGCTGTTCAGTTCGTTGACTAATTCTGAGTAATTTGACCACACCGTTTGTGGGAGTTGAGTAAACACAAACTCTCCTGCAATACCTTGGATTTGCGGTAAGAGTTGATCTAATTTGGTTTCTTCGTCCCAATTTTTCCTAGTTGCTATGACTTCGAATCGGTTAATCCAGACTTTCCAACTATATTTGCCATCGAAGACTGGGAGCTTAACATGACGATTGTTTACCGGCCTCCGATCTCGGTAAGTCATTCGGTTGTCGTTCATATTTCTTGGCTTAGCATAATCTCTAGATGTCTGTTCATCATGAGATGGTAATCTAGATGGTTGGTAGTCCCCAGGGTCGGAATGCATCGGGAGTACAAGAAGGGTGATTTAAATGCTTGCTCACGGTTACCCATATCATGCAACATTTCTGCGCGCCTTTCTTTACTGTATCCATTTGTGATGTTGCTCATGTTATAATTATCTGTGTGTGAACGATCCAGAACACTGTTAGTATCAAACGTAACATGCTGTCTGGATTGTTGCAAAGTCTCGCCTCTCGAATATGTTCGAGGCACTTAGCTCTAGTTGTATCTATCATACTTGTAGCTGGAGGATGTAACCCATCTACTTGCTGAGTAGAAGTCAAGCCCTGATGATTCTGAGTAGAACCCATGTTGCTTTTCAAGTCATGCAATGCTAAAACAACATTATTCAAAATGTGAATAAGCTGATTCTGTTCGGAATCTTGTTGACCTCTACTTATAGGTTGACTACACATGTCTGCCGAACTAGTGGATGGTAGCTGTATACTATTACTAGCTTTACTAAGGAAGCAAGGGTCAGACTCGTTGTCAGACCTTTCTTCAGACAGTAGTACAGGTCTTCTTACTGGGTGGTGTTCATGTTGATAATCATGAAGAAATTCATTCTGCCTAACATCAGTTGAAGTTCTGACCTCATTACCATCATAACAATGTGGCACCCTATGCGGAAACTCATCTACGATGATCATAGATGATGTTGACTAGCCTTCAATGTCATTTTCACCTGAGGTTGCTTCTTCGCAGTTGCCTGCTTCTGACATTTCGTCGCATTCTTCGACTGATGGCGGTCTATCAGATTGTAACCGTTTTCGACACATGTTGATGTCACATGCACAAAATAATAGGTAGATGATCGAATTGCTTGATCTGTTTCGAAAATTAACAGATCGCACCGCTGTCACCAAAAAATTTTACGTGCTGGTAGCGTTTAACGTTTAAATAAAATGGACTCCGAGGAAAATGAACTTATTTGGACATCCTATTGATTATCTAACTCTTGAAAACGAAGGGGTAAACAACAAAGTATCGAATCAGAAGTAAGTTTCCCTATCTTTATTTATATCTTAGTAGGAAAACATATAACGTAGAATTATCAATAATATATAACAAATATTAATAAATAATAATACTCTCTCTGACTAGAAATACCCTAAGTAATTAATCCCTAACAATATGCTAATAAATATTATAATCTATATATTAAATATTTATGTCAATTCAAAACCTTCTAAAAAGTAAATCGTTTTAAATTCTAAATTTACTATTGAACGTATTTATTAAAGTTACTATAATCGAATTTTAAATGCAAAAATAAAGTCTAAGTTCAACCTAACACACAATGTGTTACCTTAAGAAGAAAATTCGGAGTCCTAGATATGTAGGCGATCTAGCTATTTATACTGCACAAATAAAACTGTGCGGTGCACAAGTGCGCGAATGTGCACTGTGCACTAACAACGCTAAAACGCGCGACGTCAAATGTGCGCTTTTCCTGTGCGCTAAACGCGCATACAAATAAGTGCGGTTTGATACTCGCCTATTTCAAACATGAATTAAAATACTTTTATGAATTAAAGTAGCGTAAGTAAAGTTTCATACACATAGAATAATGATTAAATAACCTGACTTTTACATTTAAAACAAATATTCTCCTTGGAATAAGTTTCGTGAATCAAAAGATCGAATTGACAGATTTGAATTCGCCGCACAACTTGATGCTATGGTAAACAATCCCATCATGCAACGCAATTCCGGATCCAATATGGTTTCCGGAAAGATTCATTTGTAGATGTAAACAAGCTTGCTGCTTTGAATTTAAGTGATAACAGCGATAAAACATGGTATCCTGATATGATAATCGTAAGTTAATCCCTAAGTTAAGTTAATATGATGAATATGCGTATAATGAACACAATGGATATACAATTAAACTGCGATAATATGCGTAACGCTAGAGTGAAAGTAGAGTGAAACATCGGGGCATTACAATATCAACTACTGGAATAGGCGATATCAGCAAATGTTGGTATCCCTATGGGTACGAACTGTGCACCACTTGTCGTGTCGCAGATTTGTTTTTATTTTGCTATGAAAGAGATTTCATGTTGAGTCTTTCACCAGATACCCAGGCAGATGTTATTGAAGCCTTTAATGACACCTCTCGGTAACTGGATGACATATTGAACATTGACAACCCTTTCTTTCCAACTATGGTTAGTAATATTTATCCTAAAAAACTTCAGCTTAACAAAGCTAATATATCTGATAATAACGCTTCTTTTCTTGATTTAGATCTCTCGATTGAAAATGGTGAAATAATTAGCAAAATCTATGTCAAGAGAGATGATTTTAATTTTGACATTGTTAATTATCCCCACTTGGATGGGGATGTTCCCCCAGCAATTTCTTATGGGGAATATGTGTCTCAAATTATTCGTTTTTCAAGAGCTTGTACTCGAGTTGAGGACTTTAATATTCGTAATCTTTGTATAACTAAAAAGCTACTCAATCAGGCTTACCGTTACCATAAACTTCGTAAAACCTATGCAAAAGTTTATAATTGTAACCCTAATCTTCTTTCCAAACATAGAAGTAATTTAAGAACTCTTCTGCGACAAGGACTATCACAACCTGACTTTTATGGTGATGTGATTTATAAACTTCGTAAGATTCTTGGTCATGATCACTTTCATACTATCCTTGTTAAACTTGTTAAAAAGTTTATCAAAAGAGATTATGACCCGATCATTTTGCAACGTACTGCATGCTTGGTGGTGGACCCTTTTACAGTTCGCCACTATGCTTTCCTCTTTAATTGTACGATGACCGGACATGCTGTGGACTATATGGTGACGCCTACATAAAGCCCATTGCGACGGTGGCGTTTGATGTTTGTCTATGATCTTTCTTGTCGTGCCCTTAATGGTTTATTCTCTTGTTGCTCTGGCTTCTGCCAAGTCATTGAGTACCTTCATTGTGGCTTTCTAGGCTATTTTTTTTTGTATTATATTTACACGAGCATGTTTGTGTTTTACTTATATTGCCTATTGGTGCTGCCTTGTTGGTTAGAGATTAGATCATGGCGGGGATTTCTTTATTTACACTTTCCTGTTTTAATGGGATGACAGTAGGATAAGTGTGAGGTTTGGTGCACCCTAGAACCAGTTTAAACCCCCAGAGGCCTACTTTGCCACTGACCGTTCCAAGGCGGTAGCCCTATTGTCAACCCTTTTGTGTTTGTGATGTCGTTTGCATTTAATATTACTTTTGCCTTTTTGTTTGTCTGTTTGCGTGTTTGTTTCTGTGTTTTGTGGTTGACTGTTCTCTTTGAATGCTACTTTCTCTCTCCGATCTTGTTATATTTCTTTACAAAGGCAATACGATTCACCATACTGATTAAGTTCTAATAGTTCTCCTACTGAATAGTAGGCAGATAAGTGTATACGCGTATATTCATAAAGTTGGTATGAATCACCGTATACTCTGTTAAATAGAATAGTTTTTTGAGTAATTGATTCAACAGTCTATACTATTGCTTTTTTTCTGTCCCTGTGATTTTCAATACAATGTCTAACCGATACTGTACATGTACATGAGGAAAACCACAGGGAATAATTTTTGCGAGTTAGACTCGGACAAAAGGAAAATCATCATTGAGTAACGGTTACATTAAAAATATTGTCGTCGAGACGCCGAGACTCTTTTAGGGAGAAACCGTGACACTCATTTTTTTAAAACAGTTCTTTTTTATCCTCCCTAAATAGCATGAACTAACTAATACTTTCTAATTGTTTGTATACATGTTTTTATAAAGCATAATGTATTAAAGTGCTATACGTTTTGATTTTGTTTAAAAGACTTCTTTCATTTTACTTCGATATAAAAATGTTGCTTATAGAGAAACGGTGCAAAACACTTGTTTTAAACATAATTTTTTATCTTATATATTAGCGTTTATTGATATATTTCGGAAGAAAAACTAGCTAAAATACAAAATACCATTTGCATTCAAAATCTACGTTGGTAAACAGACATCGTTGAGAAATCATTGACTGTTCGTTGCACAACCGATACCACTGTCGTTGCGCAACAGTGACTGGTTTTTGTCGAGAATCCATTTGCCCTGATACAGGTTTTACCCCAGTGATTGTGTATAGGTATAAGATGGAATGCATTTGTCTGCTGTTAACTCGTTCTGCCATCAGAAGAAACTCGACGGCAATGTATTAGCTGTACATTTAAGTCTGATATTTCGTTAGTATCTTTTAATTCACCTATCACTGTTTCCTCACACCGGGGGCCAGGCGGCTGACATACCCCGGGATTAGACATCACTGATGACACCGTGGCTGGTTTTTGTCGAGAATCCATTTGCCCTGATACCGGTTTTACCCCAGTGATTGTGTATATGTATAAGATGGAATGCATTTGTCTGCTGTTAACTCGTTCTGCCATCAGAAGAAACTCGACGGCAATGTATTAGCTGTACATTTAAGTCTGATATTTCGTTAGTATCTTTTAATTCACCTATCAATGTTTCCCCACTACGGGGGCGGGGCGGCTGACATACCCCGGGGATTAGACATCATTGATGACACCGTGGTAGAGAATTAGGCAAAACCAGGTTCCCGCATGAAGATATTTGATACTGAGTATATTGATAGACCCTGGGATTTAGATTTAGCGGGTGCGAGGAGAGGATACAATATACTTCTGTGTTTACGGGCGTGAATAACTGATTACCACAGATGTTCACCTGTATAGCTTTTGTTCTATAGGCCTACCTTTCCCGAGTACGAGTAAAATATTACAGGTGTGCGTTTGAAATCGAACCCGGTTCATCTGGGATGAAAGGCAATTATACTAACCACTCAGCCACCGCAACGATATGACTACAAGGAATTGTTAATTTTCGTGGCCATTCTGCTCTTTACAGTTCTTCCAATTGAATCCCGATATGGCCTAGGATGTAATCCCGATATGGCCTAGGATGTAATTCCGATATGGCCTAGGATGTAATTCCGATATGGCCTAGGATGTAATTCAGATATGGCCTAGGATGTAATCCCGATATGGCCTAGGATGTAATTCCGATATGGCCTAGGATGTAATCCCGATATGGCCTAGGATGTAATTCTCTCGAATTTAAATCGTCCTGTCTGACTTGGAGTTTCGACTGTATATAATTTCTTGAAGTGCCTATAAATTTTAATTTATTTTCCCAACGATTTTTCATTCTTAATCGTCACCAAAGATCGTATTTCGTTACTTGATATCCACTTAGTCAACTGTGATATATTCCACAGTATCGTTAATACTATGTCATTTATCAACCTATTCCCCGAGGTCTGTTGAGAACATTCCAAAATTCACTTCTAGTTAAAGCGACAAGCAAAATGCAATAAAAGTCGATATGTGAGTTATGTGATAAATATAATCTAACATTCGTTTTCATTCATTATTGAATTTATTAAATTCGTTAGCAAAACGATAGAATGCTCTGCAAGAGCCTCGCATTATATCATTTTGCCAACTCGCTTAACAAATTCAATAATGAATGAGTACTCATGTAAGATCCTCAATTTATAAGATGCATATATTATTGAATACTACTTGGCATACTTGGTGGGATCGAGTTTCAGGGCGAGGACAGCTCCAGAAGAAGAATAATGTGTACTAGATCACCATGGACACATGCATTTGTTTATAAGAAGAATACACATTTTGAAACAAAGAATAGTATGGAAGGAGAATATTGAGACATTTGTAAGTAGGTACTGTTTTATGAAATTCTATTCAGTGAAGGATATTTAACCATAGAGTATATAATTTATAATGACGAGATGAGACACACTTAAGGGCTATTGGTTCACACATGTTATGAATACAATATTAGAAATGACCACGATAAACGAGTTTGGATACATTACAGGGTCTGAAAGAAAGGGAATCTGACAACTTCCATAATTCCTGCTATATTGGTTATAAACATAAGTAGCCGTGTCGTCTCTAACGCAGTTGTCTTTAATTCGTTCTGTCTCACTTTCTGTCATGGTAACACCGGTATCTAAATTCGTAATGTGTCAATTAATTGTAATTTATTGGCCCACGATTGTTCATAAATGTCACCGACGGTCGTATTTCGTTCGTATTTCGTTCATCAATTGTTAATTGATATCAAGAGATTTCTACAGTTTCAATAATGCTACCAGCTTTAACAGCCTATTCCCGGCGCTCGGTTGAGAACAAATACAGTGGTAAGTCCAAAAAAGATGAAGACGTATCATTAATACGCACATTAACGGTGGATTATACTGGAAAATTGGTTACAGTACGCACATTAACGGTGGATTATATTGGAACATTGGTTACAGTACGCACATTACCGGTGGATTATACTGGAACATTGGTTACAGTACGCACATTACCGGTGGATTATACTGGAACTTTGGTTACAGTACGCACATGGACGGCGGATTATACTGGAACATTGGTTACAGTACGCACATTGACGGTGGATTATACTGGAACATTGCTTACAGTACGCACATTAACGGTGGATTATACTGGAACATTGGTTACAGTTAAAATAAAGGACTGAGAAAATGGTCCTATACAAACCTCAATGGCACTGTTCCACATCTAAATGCGTTTATATGTGGATACACTATATAACGTCAATTGCAAAAAGAACACGCGAATATTCCATGACAAAAACCTCTGACCAGTTTCCGTTCCATCCCTTAATGGGCTTGTGATTTTTATATTTTTTATTTGTAGTGTTATAACAAATCTGAAAAATTCTGCTTCGCATTCATAAGGTTGAAAGCAGCAGAAAAGTCAAAAAGTCTGATGATAAAACAACAAGTCGTTGTCAACAGAGATTGATCGACACATTTCGACCGGCGGAGATAATAAAAATAGGTATGAAAGTCGAACAGGAAATGCAGCTTTCAACACAGTAAACCCCAAAACACGCAACAGGATAAACAGGAATGGCAAAGTTAACAAAGAATAAAGTCATATGACGTCAGAGACACAAAAGGGGTTGACAATAGGGCTACCGCCTTGGAACGGTCAGTGGCGAGAAAAAGCCGCTTGGGGTTCAAACGAGAGTCTAGGTTGCACCAAACCTCACACTTACCCTACTGACATCCCAATAAAACGGGACAGTGTAAATAAAGAAATCCCCGCCATGAACTATTCTCTAACCAACAAGGCAGCATTAATAGGCAATATAAGTAAAACACAAAGATGCTCGTGTATATATAAATACAAAAAACAATAGCCGAGAAAGCCACAAAGAAGGTACTCAATGACTTGGCAGAAGCCTGAGCAACAAGAGAACAAACCATTGAGGGCTCGACAAGACAAGATTGCAGACAAAAATCAAACGTCACCGTCCTTTTGGGCTTTAGGTAGGCGTCATCATAGGGTCAACAGCCTGTCCAGTAATCGCACAATTAAAGAGGAAAGCATAGTGGCGAACTGTAAATGGGTCCACCATCAAGCATGCAGTGCGTGGCAAAATGATAGGGCCATAACCTCTTTTGATAAACCTTTCAACAAGTTTAACAAAGACAGTATAAAAGTGATCATGACCAAGGATCTTACGAAGTTTGTAAATCACAACACCACAGAAGGTCTCCGTGCCCCATAAAAGTAGATGTAAAAGTGGAACATGAAGTGTAGCAGCCATCCAAAAACAGGCATGTTTAACGAAAAATAAATGTTTTACTAGATTACTAGATGCATAGATTATGTAAAAAGTATGGATAATATTTCTTTTTGAATTTTTTAATATCTTTGGCTTGCCGCATTGGAGATGCGATTGAATTCCAGATCGAGGACAGCACCAGAACAACGAACATTTTATTCTTAACCGTTTTCTGGGGGGAAAACTAGATCAACCTGTGCACACGTCCTTGGTTTATAAGAAGAAGCTTTTGAAGCAAGCACATAAGATAGTATGGAACAAGATTACGCATTTGTAAACCTATAGTGTTTCATGCTATTCAAATGTGGATATTTAACTAGTTTTTAACAATTCTTGAAATAAATGTTTTGAGCATGAATCATATGGTCTATAAAGGATATAAATGATGATTCGAAACCTATCGTTTGGACGTTGGTATTTTATTAATACGGGAACTAGGTACAGCAATTATCTCAAATGGAGCACATGTCAATGAATATTATGTTCTAAAAATAAACTGAAACGCTCAATGATAACATTATTACTTGGTATATGTTTCTGTTTTTAGTATTAAATCCGCGTTTTGAAGGAACCGAGTCATACATATATACAGGCACAGATATATACACTAAACCAAATTGCTAAGTACCAACCCAAGAATATGTCGATAATATTCTCATTGTTTTGTGTATTTTGAGCTTGATTAGAGATACGGTTAAACTGCAAAATAACGAGTGTAAATCGTCTGCTCTGATTGCATGAATATATTTTAAAAACGTTTAAGTCAATGTGTTTTCTTAGAACTAATTTATAACACTTATACAACTGATTATATAGGAATTTTTTAAGTACTTCGAATTAGTGAACATGGTAAAGCTTTCGATGTTCCTAATTCTAAAATATGCCAGTTAAAATTATTTTGACGTCATGGTTTACTAGCATTACCACTACAAATGCGTTTGCAAAAGAATTTTTCGAAATATTTAATGTTAACGCTGAATTACAGTTACTTGAATTTCAAACAATATTCAATTTAAAGGGAGATAATTTAAGATTATCCATATTTATTTTTTTATAGACGGAAAATCTGGGATAAATGGGTCAACTTTTTATGTTTTTTTCTATTATTTCATACCAATTTTAAGAATTTTATATCTTTAAGCGATCTTTAACTCATGTTATGTGTTTTATCAGTACATTTCATGTTTTCATATAAAGGGAGGGTAACTCTCAAAAAATGTAACAATTTAAACAAAAAATAAATGTTTAACAAACTATGGGTCAAAACAAAATACTTATCACATATTTATTCTAAAATATATTTAAAATAAGAAAATGAGTTAAGATACAAAAGTTGACACTTAGAAATTTTGTTCAGTTTATATACAACTAAAGGACATCGTATTGAGAGGTTTAAACAATACATGACGCGGTTGAGATTTAGTCCTAATATTGCCACCATATTCCAATATTGATGGTATATATGCATTACAATTTGATTTCTTTATGTAAATGACGTGATCGTTTATAACAAATGTTAAAAATGTGTTTGTGGCACTATTCACTTTGGATTGTATAATCGGATATTTACCAAAGTGTATCATTACTATTAGAGTGTTTTGGAAGGTAGTATCTGATTGGATCATTACTAGTGGATCATTACTAGAGTACTCCGGAAGCTTGTATCTTCTCGAGTGGACATGCCATATCGGCAGGATCTGAATGAGGGTTTTCACAAAAAGGTTTAACCTTAAGTATCATTATCTCCACAAGAAGTGATGCAAGCTAATAGAACACTTACTCTGCAAATGATTAGTTTATTATATACCTTCATAGGAACGCTCGTAAATATTATTTCACAGTAGACACACTTATAGAATCAGGTAGATAGATGAAGACGGCAACACGTCTTGTACGTCTTGTGAGACGTCGTGATATACAATTATGTTTATCAAGAAAGTATTTTGTCTGAAAATGACTAGTTATATATCATTTAAAGGTATTTGGTGTTATATCATACACATTATTTCTTATGGGGTTCATTTTGATAGCAGCTGTAAACATAGTAAATATCACATCATAAACACATATATCGCCTTAAATAATTATATGACAAATATCAATAACAAAAACTAGCCGAGTCGTCGAGATTTTCAGAACAATATATTTCATTAACAATAATTAAATTGAACGGATCCTGTGGCTTAGTTAAGTGCATACATCATTATAAACCATAAGTGCATAAGTGAAGCTTTTGCATAAGCTAGTTGGCGTGTAACACTACCACCGTGTATGATTTGTTTTTATAATTCTGCAATTAGTGAATGGTGTTTATAAATATTTGTATTTGACATTTGACAATTGTATATAATTGGAAGCAAAAATACGTTTATTAAAACATAAGCGTGTGCACGCTTCGCCAAATGTACGTCTACATTGGCACCGACATCAATCCAACTACGAATCAAACTTCGAGTGCCTTGCCAAACGTGTTTATTAATACACTTTCATAATTATCTAATACGGTAATGCTTACAGCATGTTAAGTGTAATGCAAGTTACTTTCTCAAATGTATCCCAAGGGGACATCTAAAGCATTAATCATCAGAAGTACCAATGTATCAGTTACATGTTGGTAAATTGTCCGTAGTTTGTTTGCATAACAAACGTTTTGGAGCATTCAATAGGATATTAAAATAATGTGTTGGTCAAAACTAATTAAATTCTTTCAGTTTGACAATTCAAAGAAAATCAATATAGCATTGGAGAGAAAAACACTAAACTCATAACATTCTTGCATTACGTGTTCATTGGTTGTTTTTGAAACTAATACTTATTATAGATACGGACACATTGGTTACCTTCACACTGTTCTTATTACGATAGTAACGGACACCTTGATTACCTTCACACTATTCTTATTAAGATAGATACGGACACCTTGGTTGCCTTTACACAGTTCTTATTAAGATAGATACGGACAACTTAGTTACCTTCACACTGTTCTTATTAAGATAGATACGGACACCTTGATTACCTTCACACTGTTCTTACTAAGATAGATACGGACACCTTGGTTACCTTCACACAGTTCTTATTAAGATAGATACGGACACCTTGGTTACCTTCACACTGTTCTTATTAAGATAGATACGGACACCTTGGTTACCTTCACACTGTTCTTATTAAGACAGATACGGACACCTTGATTACCTTCACATTGTTCTTATTAAGATAGATACGGACACCTTGATTACCTTCACACTGTACTTATTAAGATAGATACGGACACCTTGGTTACCTTCACACTGTTCTTATTAAGACAGATACGGACACCTTGATTACCTTCCCACAGTTCTTATTAAAATAGATACGGACACCTTGGTTACCTTCACACTGTTCTTATTAAGATAGATACGGAAACCTTGATTACATTCACACTGTTCTTATTAAGATAGATACGGACACCTTGGTTACCTTCCCACAGTTCTTATTAAAATAGATACGGACACCTTGGTTACCTTTACACTGTTCTTATTATAATAGATACGGACACCTTGGTTACATTCACACTGTTCTTATTAAGATAGATACGGATACCTTGATTACCTTCACACTGTTCTTATTAAGATAGATACGGACACCTTGATTCCCTTCACACAGTTCTTATTAAGATAGATACGGACACCTTGATTACCTTCACACTGTTCTTATTAAGATAGATACGGACACCTTGATTACCTTCATACAGTTCTTATTAAGATAGATACGGATACCTTGATTACCTTCACACTGTTCTTATTAAGATAGATACGGATACCTTGATTACCTTCACACTGTTCTTATTAAGATAGATACGGACACCTTGATTACCTTCACACAGTTCATATTAAGATAGATACGGACACCTTGATTACCTTCACACTGTTCTTATTAAGATAGATACGGACACCTTGGTTACATTCACACAGTTATTATTGAGATAGATACGGACACCTTGATTACCTTCACACAGTTCTTATTGAGATAGATACGGACACCTTGATTACCTTCACACAGTTCTTATTAAGACAGATATGGACACCTTGGTTACCTTCACACTGTTCTTATTAAGATAGATACGGACACCTTGAGTACAAACCTTGATTACCTTAACACAGTTCTTATTAAGATAGATACGGACACTTTGGTAACCTTTACACAGTTCTTATTAAGATAGATACGGACTCCTTGATTCCCTTCACACAGTTCTTATTAAGACAGATACGGACACCTTGATTACCGTCACACAGTTCATATTAAGATAGATACGGACACCTTGATTACCTTCACACTGTTCTTATTAAGAAAGATACGGACACATTGGTTACCTTCACACTATTCTTATTAAGAATGATACAGACGACTTGATTACCTTCACACAGTTCATATAAAGATAGATACGGACACCTTGATTACCTTCACACTGTTCTTATTAAGAAAGATACAGACACATTGGTTACCTTAACACTATTCTTATTAAGAATGATACAGACGCCTTGATTACCTTCACACAGTTCATATTAAGATAGATACGGACACCTTGATTACCTTCACACTGTTCTTATTAAGAAAGATACGGACACATTGGTTACCTTCACACTATTCTTATTAAGAATGATACAGACGCCTTGATTACCTTCACACAGTTCATATTAAGATAGATACGGACACCTTGATCACCTTCACACTGTTCTTATTAAGAAAGATACAGACACATTGGTTACCTTCACACTATTCTTATTAAGAATGATACAGACGCCTTGATTACCTTCACACAGTTCATATTAAGATAGATACGGACACCTTGATTACCTTCACACTGTTCTTATTAAGAAAGATACGGACACATTGGTTACCTTCACACTATTCTTATTAAGAATGATACAGACGCCTTGATTACCTTCACACAGTTCCTATTAAGATAGACACGGATACCTTGATTACCTTCACACTGTTCCTATTAAGATAGATACGGACACCTTGATTACCTTCACACAGTTCTTATTAAGATAGATAAGGACACCTTGATTACCTTCACACTGTTCCTATTAAGATAGATACGGACACCTTGGTTACCTTCACACAGTTCTTATTAAGATAGATAAGGACACCTTGGTTACCTTCACACTGTTCTTATTAAGATAGATACAGACACCTTGGTTACCTTCACACAGTTATTATTAAGATAGATACGGACACCTTGTTAAGATAGATACGGACACCTTGGTTACCTTCACACAGTTATTATTAAGATAGATACGGACACCTTGGTTACCTTCACACTGTTCTTATTAAGATAGATACGGACACCTTGGTTACCTTCACACTGTTGTTACTAAGACAGATATGGACACCATGGTTACCTTCACACTGTTCTTAATAAGATAGATACGGACACCTTGGTGACCTTCACACTGTTCTTATTAAGATAGATACGGACACCTTGGTTACCTTCACACTGTTCTTATTAAGACAGATACGGACACCTTGATTACCTTCACATTGTTCTTATTAAGATAGATACGGACACCTTGATTACCTTCACACTGTACTTATTAAGATAGATACGGACACCTTGGTTACCTTCACACTGTTCTTATTAAGACAGATACGGACACCTTGATTACCTTCCCACAGTTCTTATTAAAATAGATACGGACACCTTGGTTACCTTCACACTGTTCTTATTAAGATAGATACGGAAACCTTGATTACATTCACACTGTTCTTATTAAGATAGATACGGACACCTTGGTTACCTTCCCACAGTTCTTATTAAAATAGATACGGACACCTTGGTTACCTTTACACTGTTCTTATTATAATAGATACGGACACCTTGGTTACATTCACACTGTTCTTATTAAGATAGATACGGATACCTTGATTACCTTCACACTGTTCTTATTAAGATAGATACGGACACCTTGATTCCCTTCACACAGTTCTTATTAAGATAGATACGGACACCTTGATTACCTTCACACTGTTCTTATTAAGATAGATACGGACACCTTGATTACCTTCATACAGTTCTTATTAAGATAGATACGGATACCTTGATTACCTTCACACTGTTCTTATTAAGATAGATACGGACACCTTGATTACCTTCACACAGTTCATATTAAGATAGATACGGACACCTTGATTACCTTCACACTGTTCTTATTAAGATAGATACGGACACCTTGGTTACATTCACACAGTTATTATTGAGATAGATACGGACACCTTGATTACCTTCACACAGTTCTTATTGAAATAGATACGGACACCTTGATTACCTTCACACAGTTCTTATTAAGACAGATATGGACACCTTGGTTACCTTCACACTGTTCTTATTAAGATAGATACGGACACCTTGAGTACAAACCTTGATTACCTTAACACAGTTCTTATTAAGATAGATACGGACACTTTGGTAACCTTTACACAGTTCTTATTAAGATAGATACGGACTCCTTGATTCCCTTCACACAGTTCTTATTAAGACAGATACGGACACCTTGATTACCGTCACACAGTTCATATTAAGATAGATACGGACACCTTGATTACCTTCACACTGTTCTTATTAAGAAAGATACGGACACATTGGTTACCTTCACACTATTCTTATTAAGAATGATACAGACGACTTGATTACCTTCACACAGTTCATATTAAGATAGATACGGACACCTTGATTACCTTCACACTGTTCTTATTAAGAAAGATACAGACACATTGGTTACCTTAACACTATTCTTATTAAGAATGATACAGACGCCTTGATTACCTTCACACAGTTCATATTAAGATAGATACGGACACCTTGATTACCTTCACACTGTTCTTATTAAGAAAGATACGGACACATTGGTTACCTTCACACTATTATTATTAAGAATGATACAGACGCCTTGATTACCTTCACACAGTTCATATTAAGATAGATACGGACACCTTGATCACCTTCACACTGTTCTTATTAAGAAAGATACAGACACATTGGTTACCTTCACACTATTCTTATTAAGAATGATACAGACGCCTTGATTACCTTCACACAGTTCATATTAAGATAGATACGGACACCTTGATTACCTTCACACTGTTCTTATTAAGAAAGATACGGACACATTGGTTACCTTCACACTATTCTTATTAAGAATGATACAGACGCCTTGATTACCTTCACATAGTTCCTATTAGGATAGACACGGATACCTTGATTACCTTCACACTGTTCCTATTAAGATAGATACGGACACCTTGATTACCTTCACACAGTTCTTATTAAGATAGATAAGGACACCTTGATTACCTTCACACAGTTCCTATTAAGATAGATACGGACACCTTGGTTACCTTCACACAGTTCTTATTAAGATAGATAAGGACACCTTGGTTACCTTCACACTGTTCTTATTAAGATAGATACAGACACCTTGGTTACCTTCACACAGTTATTATTAAGATAGATACGGACACCTTGTTAAGATAGATACGGACACCTTGGTTACCTTCACACAGTTATTATTAAGATAGATACGGACACCTTGGTTACCTTCACACTGTTCTTATTAAGATAGATACGGACACCTTGGTTACCTTCACACTGTTGTTACTAAGACAGATATGGACACCATGGTTACCTTCACACTGTTCTTAATAAGATAGATACGGACACCTTGGTGACCTTCACACTGTTCTTATTAAGATAGATACGGACACCTTGATTACCTGCACACTTTACTTACTAAGATAGATACAGACACCTTGGTTACCTTCACACTGTTCTTATTAAAATAGATACGGACACCTTGGTTACCTTCACACTTTACTTGCTAAGATAGATAGGGACACCTTGGTTACCTTCACACTGTTCTTATTAAGATAGATACGGACACCTTGGTTACCTTCACACTGTTCTTATTAAGATAGATACGGACACCTTGATTACCTTCACACTGCTCTTATTAAGATAGATACGGACACCTTGGTTACCTTCACACTGTTCTTACTAAGATAGATACGGACAACTTGGTTACCTTTACACTGTTCTTATTAAGATAGATACGGACACCTTGGTTACCTTCACACTGTTCTTATTAAGATAGATAAGGACTCCTTGGTTACCTTCACACTTTTCTTACTAAGATAGATACGGACACCTTGGATACCTTCACACTGTTATTATTAAGTTAGATACGGACACCTTGGTTACCTTTACACTGTTCTTATTAAGATTGATACGGACGCCTTGGTAACCTTCACACAGTTCTTATTAAGATTGATAAGGACAACTTGGTTACCTTCACACTGTTCTTATTAAGATAGATATGGACACCTTGGTTACCTTTGCACTGTTCTTATTAAGATAGATACGGACACCTTGATTACCTTCACACCGTTCTTATTAAGATAGATACGGACACGTTGGTCACCTTCACACTATTCTTATTAGGATAGATACGGACACCTTGGTAACCTTCACACTGTTCGTATTAAGATAGATACGGACACCTTGATAACCTGCACACTGTTCTTATTAAGATAGATACGGACACCTTGGTTACCTTCACACTGTTCTTATTAAGATATATACGGACACCTTGGTTACACACATTGATAACCTTCACACAGATCGTATTAAGATAGATACGGACACCTTGGTTACCTTCACACTGTTCTTATTAAAATAGATACGGACACCTTGGTTACACAGATTGATTACCTTCACACATATCTTATTAAGATAGATAAGGACACCTTGATTACCTGCACACTGTTCTTATTAAGATAGATACGGACACCTTGATTACCTTCACACAGTTCTTATTTAGAAAGATACGGACACCTTGAGTACCTTGCCACAGTTCTTATTAAGATAGATACGGACACCTTTATTACCTTCAAACAGTTCTTATTAAGATAGATACGGACACCTTGGTTACCTTCACACAGTTCTTATTAAGACAGATACGAGCACATTGATTCCCTTCACCCAGTTCATATTAAGGTAGATACGGACACCTTGATTACCTTCCCACAGTTCTTACTAAGATAGATACGGACACCTTGATTACCTCCACATAGTTTTTATTAATATATATAAGGACACCTTGGTTACATTCACACTGTTCTTATTAAAATGGATACGGACACCTTGATTACCTTCACACAGTTCATATTAAGATTGATACGGACACCTTGATTACCTTCACACTGTTCTTATTAAGATAGATACGGACACCTTGATTACCTTCACACAGTTCTTATTAAGATAGATATGGACACCTGTGTTACCTTCACACTGTTCTTATTAAGATAGATACAGACACCTTGGTTACATTCACACTGTTCTTATTAAAATAGATACGGACACCTTGATTACCGTCACACTGTTCTTATTAAAATAGATACGGACACCTTGATTACCTTCACACTGTTCTTATTAAGATAGATACGGACGCCTTGGTTACCTTCACACTGTTCTTATTATAATAGATACGGACACCTTGGTTACTTTCACACTGTTCTAATTAAGATAGATACGGACAACTTGGTTACACACATTGATTACCTTCACACAGATCTTATTAAGTTAGATACGGACACCTTGGTTACCTTCACACTGTTCTTATTAAGATAGATACGGACACCTTGGTTACACACATTGATTACCTTCACACAGATCTTATTAAGATAGATAAGGACACCTTTATTACCTGCACACTGTTCTTATTAAGATAGATACAGACACCTTGATTACCTTCACACAGTTCTTATTAAGATAGATACGGACACCTTGATTACCTTCACACAGTTCTTATTAAGACAGATACGGACAACTTGATTACTTCCACACTGTTCTTATTAAGATAGATACGGACACCTTGGTTACATTCACACTGTTCTTATTAAAATAGATACGGACACCTTGATTACCGTCACACTGTTCTTATTAAAATAGATACGAACACCTTGAATACATTCACACTGTTCTTATTAAAATGGATACGGACACCTTGATTACCTTCACACAGTTCATATTAAGATTGTTACGGACACCTTGATTACCTTCACACTGTTCTTATTAAGATAGATACGGACACCTTGATTACCTTCACACAGTTCTTATTAAGATAGATATGGACACCTTTGTTACCTTCACACTGTTCTTATTAAGATAGATACAGACACCTTGGTTACATTCACACTGTTCTTATTAAAATAGATACGGAAACCTTGATTACCGTCACACTGTTCTTATTAAAATAGATACGGACATCTTGATTACCTTCACACTGTTCTTATTAAGATAGATACGGACGCCTTGGTTACCTTCACACTGTTCTTATTATAATAGATACGGACACCTTGGTTACTTTCACACTGTTCTTATTAAGATTGATACGGACAACTTGGTTACACACATTGATTACCTTCACACAGATCTTATTAAGTTAGATACGGACACCTTGGTTACCTTCACACTGTTCTTATTAAGATAGATACGGACACCTTGGTTACACACATTGATTACCTTCACACAGATCTTATTAAGATAGATAAGGACACCTTGATTACCTGCACACTGTTCTTATTAAGATAGATACAGACACCTTGATTACCTTCACACAGTTCTTATTGAGATAGATACGGACACCTTGATTACCTTCACACAGTTCTTATTAAGACAGATATGGACACCTTGGTTACCTTCACACTGTTCTTATTAAGATAGATACGGACACCTTGAGTACAGACCTTGATTACCTTAACACAGTTCTTATTAAGATAGATACGGACACCTTGGTAACCTTTACACAGTTCTTATTAAGATAGATACGGATTTCTTGATTCCCTTCACACAGTTCTTATTAAGACAGATACGGACACCTTGATTACAGTCACACAGTTCATATTAAGATAGATACGGACACCTTGATTACCTTCACACTGTTCTTATTAAGAAAGAAACGGACACATTGGTTACCTTCACACTATTCTTATTAAGAATGATACAGACGACTTGATTACCTTCACACAGTTCATATTAAGATAGATACGGACACCTTGATTACCTTCACACTGTTCTTATTAAGATAGATACAGACACATTGGTTACCTTCACACTATTATTATTAAGAATGATACAGACGCCTTGATTACCTTCACACAGTTCATATTAAGATAGATACGGACACCTTGATTACCTTCACACTGTTCTTATTAAGAAAGATACGGACACATTGGTTACCTTTACACTATTCTTATTAAGAATGATACAGACGCCTTGAGAACCTTCACACAGTTCATATTAAGATAGATACGGACACCTTGATTACCTTCACACTGTTCTTATTAAGAAAGATACAGACACATTGGTTACCTTCACACTATTCTTATTAAGAATGATACAGCCGCCTTGATTACCTTCACACAGTTCATATTAAGATAGATACGGACACCTTGATTACCTTCACACTGTTCTTATTAAGAAAGATACGGACACATTGGTTACCTTCACACTATTCTTATTAAGAATGATACAGACGCCTTGATTACCTTCACACATTTCCTATTAAGATAGATACGGATACCTTGATTACCTTCACACTGTTCCTATTAAGATAGATACGGACACCTTGATTACCTTCACACAGTTCTTATTAATATAGATAAGGACACCTTGATTACCTTCACACTGTTCCTATTAAGATAGATACGGACACCTTGGTTACCTTCACACAGTTCTTATTAAGATAGATAAGGACACCTTTGTTACCTTCACACTGTTCTTATTAAGATAGATACAGACACATTGGTTACCTTCACACAGTTATTATTAAGATAGATACGGACACCTTGTTAAGATAGATACGGACACATTGGTTACCTTCACACAGTTATTATTAAGATAGATACGAACACCTTGGTTACCTTCACACTGTTCTTATTGAGATAGATACGGACACCTTGGTTACCTTCACACTGTTGTTACTAAGACAGATATGGACACCATCGTTACCTTCACACTGTTCTTAATAAGATAGATACGGACACCTTGGTGACCTTCACACTGTTCTTATTAAGATAGATACGGACACCTTGATTACCTGCACACTTTACTTACTAAGATAGATACGGACACCTTGGTTACCTTCACACTGTTCTTATTAAGATAGATACGGACACCTTGGTTACCTTCACACTTTACTTACTAAGATAGATAGGGACACCTTGGTTACCTTCACACTGTTCTTATTAAGATAGATACGGACACATTGGTTACCTTCACACTGTTCTTATTAAGATGATACGGACACCTTGGTTACCTTCACAATGTTCTTATTAAGTTAGATACGGACACCTTGATTACCTGCACACTTTACTTACTAAGATAGATACGGACACCTTTGTTACCTTCACACTGTTCTTATTAAGATAGATACGGACACCTTGGTTACCTTCACACTTTACTTACTAAGATAGATAGGGACACCTTGGTTACCTTCACACTGTTCTTATTAAGATAGATACGGACACATTGGTTACCTTCACACTGTTCTTATTAAGATGATACGGACACCTTGGTTACCTTCACAATGTTCTTATTAAGATAGATACGGACACCTTGGTGACTTTCACATTGTTCTAACTAAGATAGATACGGACACCTTGGTTACCTTCACACTGCTCTTATTAATATAGATAAGGACACCTTGGTTACCTTCACACTGTTCTTACTAAGATAGATACGGACAACTTGGTTACCTTCACATTGTTCTTACTAAGATAGATACGGACACCTTGGTTACCTTCACATTGTTCTTACTAAGATAGATACGGACACCTTGGTTACCTTCACACTGCTCTAATTAAGATGATACGGACACCTTGGTTACCTTCACAATGTTCTTATTAAGATAGATACGGACACCTTGGTGACTTTCACATTGTTCTTACTAAGATAGATACGGACACATTGGTTACCTTCACACTGCTCTTATTAAGATAGATACGGACACCTTGGTTACCTTCACACTGTTCTTACTAAGATAGATACGGACAACTTGGTTACCTTCACACTGTTCTTATTAAGATAGATACGGACACCTTGGTTACCTTCACACTGTTCTTATTAAGATAGATAAGGACTCCTTGGTTACCTTCACACTTTTCTTACTAAGATAGATACGGACATCTTGGTTACCTTCACACTGTTCTTATTAAGATAGATACGGACACCTTGATTACCTGCACACTTTACTGACTAAGATAGATACGGACACCTTGGTTACCTTCACACTGTTCTTATTAAGATAGATACGGACACCTTGGTTACCTTCACACTGTTCTTACTAAGATAGATACGGACACCTTGATTACCTGCACACTTTACTTACTAAGATAGATACGGACACCTTGGTTACCTTCACACTGTTCTTATTACGATAGATACGGACACCTTGGTTACCTTCACACTGTTCTTACTAAGATAGATACGGACACCTTGGTTACCTTCACACTGTTCTTATTAAGATAGATACGGACTCCTTGGTTACCTTCACACTTTTCTTACTAAGATAGATACGGACACCTTGGTTACCTTCACACTGTTCTTATTAAGATAGATACGGACACCTTGATTACCTGCACACTTTACTTACTAAGATAGATACGGACACCTTTGTTACCTTCACACTGTTCTTATTAAGATAGATACGGACACCTTGGTTACCTTCTCACTGTTCTTACTAAGATAGATACGGACAACTTGGTTACCTTCACACTGTTCTTACTAAGATAGATACGGACACCTTGGTTACCTTCACATTGTTCTTACTAAGATAGATACGGACACCTTGGTTACCTTCACACTGCTCTTATTAAGATGATACGGACACCTTGGTTACCTTCACAATGTTCTTATTAAGATAGATACGGACACCTTGGTGACTTTCACATTGTTCTTACTAAGATAGATACGGACACATTGGTTACCTTCACACTGCTCTTATTAAGATAGATACGGACACCTTGGTTACCTTCACACTGTTCTTACTAAGATAGATACGGACAACTTGGTTACCTTCACACTGTTCTTATTAAGATAGATACGGACACCTTGGTTACCTTCACACTGTTCTTATTAAGATAGATAAGGACTCCTTGGTTACCTTCACACTTTTCTTACTAAGATAGATACGGACACCTTTGTTACCTTCACACTGTTCTTATTAAGTTAGATACTGACACCTTGGTTACCTTCACACTGTTCTTATTAAGATAGATACGGACACCTTGATTACCTGCACACTTTACTTACTAAGATAGATACGGACACCTTGGTAACTTTCACACTGTTCTTATTAAGATAGATACGGACACCTTGGTTACCTTCACACTGTTCTTACTAAGATAGATACGGACAACTTGGTTACCTTCACACTGTTCTTACTAAGATAGATACGGACACCTTGGTTACCTTCACATTGTTCTTACTAAGATAGATACGGACACCTTGGTTACCTTCACACTGCTCTTATTAAGATGATACGGACACCTTGGTTACCTTCACAATGTTCTTATTAAGATAGATACGGACACCTTGGTGACTTTCACATTGTTCTTACTAAGATAGATACGGACACATTGGTTACCTTCACACTGCTCTTATTAAGATAGATACGGACACCTTGGTTACCTTCACACTGTTCTTACTAAGATAGATACGGACAACTTGGTTACCTTCACACTGTTCTTATTAAGATAGATACGGACACCTTGGTTACTTTCACACTGTTCTTATTAAGATAGATACTGACACCTTGGTTACCTTCACACTGTTCTTATTAAGATAGATACGGACACCTTGATTACCTGCACACTTTACTTACTAAGATAGATACGGACACCTTGGTAACTTTCACACTGTTCTTATTAAGATAGATACGGACACCTTGGTTACCTTCACACTGTTCTTACTAAGATAGATACGGACAACTTGGTTACCTTCACACTGTTCTTACTAAGATAGATACGGACACCTTGGTTACCTTCACATTGTTCTTACTAAGATAGATACGGACACCTTGGTTACCTTCACACTGCTCTTATTAAGATGATACGGACACCTTGGTTACCTTCACAATGTTCTTATTAAGATAGATACGGACACCTTGGTGACTTTCACATTGTTCTTACTAAGATAGATACGGACACATTGGTTACCTTCACACTGCTCTTATTAAGATAGATACGGACACCTTGGTTACCTTCACACTGTTCTTACTAAGATAGATACGGACAACTTGGTTACCTTCACACTGTTCTTATTAAGATAGATACGGACACCTTGGTTACCTTCACACTGTTCTTATTAAGATAGATAAGGACTCCTTGGTTACCTTCACACTTTTCTTACTAAGATAGATACGGACATCTTGGTTACCTTCACACTGTTCTTATTAAGATAGATACGGACACCTTGATTACCTGCACACTTTACTGACTAAGATAGATACGGACACCTTGGTTACCTTCACACTTTTCTTACTAAGATAGATACGGACACCTTGGTTACATTCACACTGTTCTTATTAAGTTAGATACGGACACCTTGGTTACCTTTACACTGTTCTTATTAAGATTGATACGGACGCCTTGGTAAGTTTCACACAGTTCTTATTAAGATTGATAAGGACAACTTGGTTACCTTCACACTGTTCTTATTAAGATAGATACGGACACCTTGATTACCTTCACACCGTTCTTATTAAGATAGATACGGACACGTTGGTCACCTTCACACTATTCTTATTAAGATAGATACGGACACCTTGGTAACCTTCACACTGTTCGTATTAAGATAGATACGGACACCTTGATAACCTGCACACTGTTCTTATTAAGATAGATACGGACACCTTGGTTACCTTCACATTGTTCTTATTAAGATATATACGGACACCTTGGTTACACACATTGATAACCTTCACACAGATCGTATTAAGATAGATACGGACACCTTGGTTACCTTCACACTGTTCTTATTAAAATAGATACGGACACCTTGGTTACACAGATTGATTACCTTCACACATATCTTATTAAGATAGATAAGGACACCTTGATTACCTGCACACTGTTCTTATTAAGATAGATACGGACACATTGATTACCTTCACACAGTTCTTATTAAGAAAGATACGGACACCTTGAGTACCTTGCCACAGTTCTTATTAAGATAGATACGGACACCTTGATTACCTTCAAACAGTTCTTATTAAGATAGATACGGACACCTTGGTTACCTTCACACAGTTCTTATTAAGACAGATACGGACACCTTGATTCCCTTCACCCAGTTCATATTAAGGTAGATACGGACACCTTGATTACCTTCCCACAGTTCTTACTAAGATAGATACGGACACCTTGATTACCTTCACATAGTTTTTATTAAGATATATAAGGACACCTTGGTTACATACACACTGTTCTTATTAAAATGGATACGGACACCTTGATTACCTTCACACAGTTCATATTAAGATTGATACGGACACCTTGATTACCTTCACACTGTTCTTATTAAGATAGATACGGACACCTTGATTACCTTCACACAGTTCTTATTAAGATAGATATGGACACCTTTGTTACCTTCACACTGTTCTTATTAAGATAGATACAGACACCTTGGTTACATTCACACTGTTCTTATTAAAATAGATACGGACACCTTGATTACCGTCACACTGTTCTTATTAAAATAGATACGGACACCTTGATTACATTTACACTGTTCTTATTAAGATAGATACGGACGCCTTGGTTACCTTCACACTGTTCTTATTATAATAGATACGGACACCTTGGTTACTTTCACACTGTTCTTATTAAGATAGATACGGACAACTTGGTTACACACATTGATTACCTTCACACAGATCTTATTAAGTTAGATACGGACACCTTGGTTACCTTCACACTGTTCTTATTAAGATAGATACGGACACCTTGGTTACACACATTGATTACCTTCACACAGATCTTATTAAGATAGATAAGGACACCTTGATTACCTGCACACTGTTCTTATTAGGATAGATACAGACACCTTGATTACCTTCACACAGTTCTTATTAAGATAGATACGGACACCTTGATTACCTTCACACAGTTCTTATTAAGACAGATACGGACAACTTGATTACTTCCACACTGTTCTTATTAAGATAGATACGGACACCTTGGTTACATTCACACTGTTCTTATTAAAATAGATACGGACACCTTGATTACCTTCACACTGTTCTTATTAAAATAGATACGAACACCTTGATTACCTTCACACTGTTCTTATTAAGATAGATACGGACACCTTGAATACATTCACACTGTTCTTATTAAAATGGATACGGACACCTTGATTACCTTCACACAGTTCATATTAAGATTGATACGGACACCTTGATTATCTTCACACTGTTCTTATTAAGATAGATACGGACACCTTGATTACCTTCACACAGTTCTTATTAAGATAGATATGGACACCTTTGTTACCTTCACACTGTTCTTATTAAGATAGATACAGACACATTGGTTACATTCACACTGTTCTTATTAAAATAGATTACCGTCACACTGTTCTTATTAAAATAGATACGGACATCTTGATTACCTTCACACTGTTCTTATTAAGATAGATACGGACGCCTTGGTTACCTTCACACTGTTCTTATTATAATAGATACGGACACCTTGGTTACTTTCACACTGTTCTTATTAAGATAGATACGGACAACTTGGTTACACACATTGATTACCTTCACACAGATCTTATAAGTTAGATACGGACACCTTGGTTACCTTCACACTGTTCTTATTAAGATAGATACGGACACCTTGGTTACCTGCACACTGTTCTTATTAAGATAGATACAGACACCTTGATTACCTTGAAGTTCACACAGTTCTTATTAAGATAGATACGGACACTTTGATTACCTTCACACAGTTCTTATTAAGACAGATACGGACAACTTGATTACTTCCACACTGTTCTTATTAAGATAGATACGGACACCTTGGTTACATTCACACTGTTCTTATTAAAATAGATACGGACACCTTGATTACCGTCACACTGTTCTTATTAAAATAGATACGGACACCTTGATTACCTTCACACTGTTCTTATTAAGATAGATACGGACACCTTGGTTACCTTCACACTGTTCTTATTAAGATAGATAAGGACTCCTTGGTTACCTTCACACTTTTCTTACTAAGATAGATACGGACACCTTGGTTACCTTCACACTGTTCTTATTAAGTTAGATACGGACACCTTGGTTACCTTTACACTATTCTTATTAAGATTGATACGGACGCCTTGGTAACCTTCACACAGTTCTTATTAAGATTGATAAGGACAACTTGGGTACCTTCACACTAATCTTATTAAGATAGATATGGACACCTTGGTTACCTTTGCACTGTTCTTATTAAGATAGATACGGACACCTTGATTACCTTCACACCGTTCTTATTAAGATAGATACGGACACGTTGGTCATCTTCACACTATTCTTATTAAGATAGATACGGACACCTTGGTAACCTTCACACTGTTCGTATTAAGATAGATACGGACACCTTGATTACCTGCACACTGTTCTTATTAAGATAGATACGGACACCTTGGTTACCTTCACACTGTTCGTATTAAAATAGATACGGACACCTTGGTTACACAGATTGATTACCTTCACACATATCTTATTAAGATAGATAAGGTCACCTTGATTACCTTCACACTGTTCTTATTAAAATAGATACGGACACCTTGGTTACACAGATTGATTACCTTCACACAGATCTTATTTAGATAGATAAGGACACCTTGATTATCTGCACACTGTTCTTATTAAGATAGATACGGACACTTTGATTACCTTCACACAGTTCTTATTAAGATAGATACGGACACCTTGATTCCCTTCACCCAGTTAATATTAAGATAGATACGGAAACCTTAATTACCTTCCCACAGTTCTTATTAAGATAGATACGGACACCTTGATTACCTTCAAACAGTTCTTATTAAGATAGAAACGGACACCTTGATTACCTTCACACAGTTCTTATTAAGATAGATATGGAAACCTTTGTTACCTTCACACTGTTCTTATTAAGATAGATACAGACACCTTGGTTACATTCACACTGTTCTTATTAAAATAGATACGGACACCTTGATTACCGTCACACTGTTCTCATTAAAATAGATACGGACACCTTGATTACCTTCACACTGTTCTTATTAAGATAGATACGGACGCCTTGGTTACCTTCACACTGTTCTTATTATAATAGATACGGACACTTTGGTTACTTTCACACTGTTCTTATTAAGATAGATACGGACAACTTGGTTACACACATTGATTACCTTCACACAGATCTTATTAAGTTAGATACGGACACCTTGGTTACCTTCACACTGTTCTTATTAAGATAGATACGGACACCTTGGTTACACACATTGATTACCTTCACACAGATCTTATTAAGATAGATAAGGACACCTTGATTACCTGCACACTGTTCTTATTAAGATAGATACAGACACCTTGATTACCTTCACACAGTTCTTATTAAGATAGATACGGACACCTTGATTACCTTCATACAGTTCTTATTAAGACAGATACGGACAACTTGATTACTTCCACACTGTTCTTATTAAGATAGATACGGACACCTTGGTTACATTCACACTGTTCTTATTAAAATAGATACGGACACCTTGATTACCGTCACACTGTTCTTATTAAAATAGATACGAACACCTTGATTACCTTCACACTGTTCTTATTAAGATAGATACGGACACCTTGAATACATTCACAATGTTCTTATTAAATAGATACGGACACCTTGATTACCTTCACACTGTTCTTATTATAATAGATACGGACACCTTGGTTACCTTCACACTGTTCTTATTAAGATAGATACGGACACCTTGGTTACACACATTGATTACCTTCACACAGATCTTATTAAGATAGATACGGACACCTTGGTTAACTACACACTGTTCATATTAAGATAGATACTGACACCTTGGTTTCACACATTGATGACCTTCACACAGATCTTATTAAGATAGATAAGGACACCTTGATTTCCTGCACACAGTTCTTATTAAGATAGATACAGACACCTTGATTACCTTCACACAGTTCCTATTAAGATAGATACGGACACCTTGGTTACATTCACACAGTTCTTATTAAGATAGATACGGACACCTTGGTTACCTTCACACTGTTCATATTAAGACAGATACGGACACCTTGATTACCTTCAAACTATTCTTATTAAGATAGATACGGACACCTTGATTACCTTACCACAGTTCTTATTAAGATAGATACGGACACCTTGATTACTTTCACACTGGTATTATTAAGATAGATACGGACACCTTGGTTACATTCACACAGTTTTTATTAAGATAGATACGGATACCTTGGTTACCTTCACACAGTTCTTATTAAGACAGATACGGACACCTTGATTCCCTTCAGCCAGTTCATATTAAGGTAGATACGGACACCTTGATTACCTTCCCACAGTTCTTACTAAGATAGATACGGACACCTTGATTACCTTCACATAGTTTTTATTAAGATATATAAGGACACCTTGGTTACATTCACACTGTTCTTATTAAAATGGATACGGACACCTTGATTACCTTCACACAGTTCATATTAAGATTGATACGGACACCTTGATTACCTTCACACTGTTCTTATTAAGATAGATACGGACACCTTGATTACCTTCACACAGTTCTTATTAAGATAGATATGGACACCTTTGTTACCTTCACACTGTTCTTATTAAGATAGATACAGACACCTTGGTTACATTCACACAGTTCTTATTAAAATAGATACGGACACCTTGATTACCGTCACACTGTTCTTATTAAAATAGATACGGACACCTTGATTACCTTCACACTGTTCTTATTAAGATAGATACGGACGCCTTGGTTACCTTCACACTGTTCTTATTATAATAGATACGGACACCTTGGTTACCTTCACACTGTTCTTATTAAGATAGATACGGACACCTTGGTTACACACATTGATTACCTTCACACAGATCTTATTAAGATAGATACGGACACCTTGGTTACCTTCACACAGATCTTATTAGGATAGATAAGGACACCTTGATTTCCTGCACACAGTTCTTATTAAGATAGATACAGACACCTTGATTACCTTCACACAGTTCCTATTAAGATAGATACGGACACCTTGGTTACATTCACACAGTTCTTATTAAGATAGATACGGACACCTTGGTTACCTTCACACTGTTCATATTAAGATAGATACGGACACCTTGATTACCTTCAAACTATTCTTATTAAGATAGATACGGACACCTTGATTACCTTACCACAGTTCTTATTAAGATAGATACGGACACCTTGATTACTTTCACACTGGTATTATTAAGATAGATACGGACACCTTGGTTACATTCACACAGTTTTTATTAGAATAGATACGGATACCTTGGTTACCTTCACACAGTTCTTATTAAGATAGATACGGACACCTTGATTCCCTTCACACAGTTCTTATTAAGACAGATACGGACACCTTGATTACCTTCACCCAGTTCATATTAAGACAGATACGGACACCTTGATTACCTTCCCACAGTTCTTATTAAGATAGATACGGACACCTTGATTACCTTCACACAGTTCCTATTACGATATATATGGACACCCTGGTTGCCTTCACACTGTTTTTATTAAGATAGATACGGACACCTTGGTTACCTTCACACTGTTCTTATTAAAATAGATACGGACACCTTAATTACCTGCACACAGTTGCTATTAAGATAGATACGGCCACCTTGGTTACCTTCACACAATTCTTATTAAGATAGATACGGACACCTTGATTACCTTCACACAGTTCTTATTAAGATAGATATGGACACCTTGGTTACCTTCACATTGTTCTTATTAAGATATATACGGACACCTTGGTTACATTCACACTTTTCTTCTTAAGATAGATACGGACACCTTGATTACACAACTTGATTACCTTCACACATTTCTTATTAAGATAGATACGGACACCTTGGTTACATTCACACAGTTCTTATTGAGATAGATATGAACACCTTGGTTACCTTCACACTGTTCTTATTAAGATAGATACGGACACATTGAGTACACACCTTGATTACCTTAACACAGTTCATATTAAGATAGATACGGACACCTTGGTTACCTTCACACAGTTCTTATTAAGATAGATACGGACTCCTTGATTCCCTTCTCACAGTTCTTATTAAGACAGATACGGACACCTTGAATACCGTCACACAGTTCATATTAAGATTGATTCGGACACCTTGATTACCTTCACACTGTTCTTATTAAGAAAGATACGGACACCTTGGTTAGCTTCACACTATTCTTATTAAGAATGATACGGACACCTTGGTTACCTTCACACTGTTCCTAGTAAGATAGATACGGACACCTTGGTTACCTTCACACAGTTCTTATTAAGATAGATAAGGACACCTTGGTTACCTTCACACTGTTCTCATTAAGATAGATACGGACACCTTGGTTACCTTCACACAGTTCTTATTTATATAGACACGGACACCTTGGTTACCTTCACACTGTCCTTATTAAGATAGATACGGACACCTTGGTTACCTTCACACTGTTGTTACTAAGACAGATACGGACACCATGGTTACCTTCACACTGTCCTTATTAAGATAGATACGGACACCTTGGTTACCTTCACACTGTTGTTACTAAGACAGATACGGACACCATGGTTACCTTCACACACTTCTTATTAAGATAGATACGGACACCTTGGTTACCTTCACACTGTTCTTATTAAGATAGATACGGACACCTTGGTTACCTTCACACTGTTCTTATTAAGATAGATAGGGACACCTTGGTTACCTTCACACTGTTCTTATTAAGATAGAGACGGACACCTTGGTCACCTTCACACTGTTCGTATTAAGATGATACGGAAACCTTGGTTACCTTCACACTGTTCTTATTAAGATAGATACGGACACCTTGGTGACTTTCACACTGTTCTTACTAAGATAGATACGGACACATTGGTTACCTTCACACTGTTCTTATTAATATAGAGACGAACACCTTGGTTACCTTCACACTGTTCTTACTAAGGTAGATATGGACACCTTGGTTACCTTCACACTTTTCTTATTAAGATAGATACGGACACCTTGGTTACCTTCACACTGTTGTTATTAAGATAGATAAGGACTCCTTGGTTACCTTCACACTGTTCTTACTAAGATAGATACGGACACCTTGGTTACCTTCACACTGTTCTTATTAAGATAGATACGGACACCGTGGTTACCTTTACACTGTTCTTATTGAGATTGATACGGATACCTTGGTAACCTTCACACAGTTCTTATTAAGATTGATAAGGACACCTTGGTTACCTTCACACTGTTCTTATTAAGATAGATATGGACACCTTGGTTACCTTTGTACTGTTCGTATTAAGATAGATACGGACACCTTGATTACCTTCACACCGTTCTTATTAAGATAGAAACGGACACCTTGGTTACCTTGACACTATTCTTATTAAGATAGATACGGACACCTTGGTTACATTCACACTGTTCTTATTAAGATAGATACGGACACCTTGGTTACCTTCACACAGTTCTTATTAAGATAGATACTGACACCTTGGTTACCTTCACACTGTTCTTATTAAAATAGATACGGACACCTTTGTTACACAGATTGATTACCTTCACACAGATCTTATTTAGATAGATAAGGACACCTTGATTATCTGCACACTGTTCTTATTAAGATAGATACGGACACTTTGATTACCTTCACACAGTTCTTATTAAGATAGATACGGACACCTTGATTCCCTTCACCCAGTTAATATTAAGATAGATACGGACACCTTAATTACCTTCCCACAGTTCTTATTAAGATAGATACGGACACCTTGATTACCTTCAAACAGTTCTTATTAAGATAGAAACGGACACCTTGGTTACCTTCACACTGTTCTTATTAAAATGGATACGGACACCTTGATTACCTTCACACAGTTCATATTAAGATAGATACGGACATCTTGATTACCTTCACACAGTTCTTATTAAGATAGATATGGACACCTTGGTTACCTTCACACTGTTCTTATTAAGATAGATACGGACACCTTGGTTACATTCACACTGTTCTTATTAAAATATATACGGACACCTTGATTACCTGCACACTGTTCATATTAAGACAGATACGGACACCTTGATTACCTTCACACTGTTCTTATTAAAATAGATACGGACACCTTGATAACCTTCACACTGTTCTTATTAAAATAGATACGGACACCTTGATTACATTCACACTGTTCTTATTAAGATAGATACGGACACCTTGATTACCTTCACACAGTTCTTATTAAGATAGATATGGACACCTTGGTTACCTTCACACTGTTCTTATTAAGATATATACGGACACCATGGTTACATTCACACTGTTCTTATTAAGATAGATACGGACACCTTGGTTACACACATTGATTACCTTCACACAGATCTTATTAAGATAGATACGGACACCTTGGCTACCTTCACACTGTTCATATTAAGATAGATACGGACACCTTGGTTTCACACATTGATGACCTTCACACAGATCTTATTAGGATAGATAAGGACACCTTGATTTCCTGCACACAGTTCTTATTAAGATAGATACAGACACCTTGATTACCTTCACACAGTTCCTATTAAGATAGATACGGACACCTTGGTTACATTCACACAGTTCTTATTAAGATAGATACGGACACCTTGGTTACCTTCACACTGTTCATATTAAGATAGATACGGACATCTTGATTACCTTCAAACTATTCTCATTAAGATAGATACGGACACCTTGATTACCTTACCACAGTTCTTATTAAGATAGATACGGACACCTTGATTACTTTCACACTGGTATTATTAAGATAGATACGGACACCTTGGTTACATTCACACAGTTTTTATTAAGATAGATACGGATACCTTGGTTACCTTCACACAGTTCTTATTAAGATAGATACGGACACCTTGATTCCCTTCAGACAGTTCTTATTAAGACAGTTACGGACACCTTGATTACCTTCACCAAGTTCATATTAAGACAGATACGGACACCTTGATTACCTTCCCACAGTTCTTATTAAGATAGATACGGACACCTTGATTACCTTCACACAGTTCATATTAAGATAGATATGGACACCCTGGTTGCCTTCACACTGTTTTTATTAAGATAGATACGGACACCTTGGTTACCTTCACACTGTTCTTATTAAAATAGATACGGACACCTTAATTACCTGCCCACAGTTGCTATTAAGATAGATACGGCCACCTTGGTTACCTTCACACAATTCTTATTAAGATAGATACGGACACCTTGATTACCTTCACACAGTTCTTATTAAGATAGATATGGACACATTGGTTACCTTCACTGTGTTCTTATTAAGATATATACGGACACCTTGGTTATATTCACACTTTTCTTCTTAAGATAGATACGGACACCTTGATTACCTTCACACTGTTCTTATTAAAATGGATACGGACACCTTGATTACCTTCACACAGTTCATATTAAGATAGATACGGACATCTTGATTACCTTCACACAGTTCTTATTAAGATAGATATGGACACCTTGGTTACATTCACACTGTTCTTATTAAGATAGATACGGACACCTTGGTTACATTCACACTGTTCTTATTAAAATAGATACGGACACCTTGATTACCTGCACACTGTTCATATTAAGACAGATACGGACACCTTGATTACCTTTACACTGTTCTTATTAAAATAGATACGGACACCTTGATAACCTTCACACTGTTCTTATTAAAATAGATACGGACACCTTGATTACATTCACACTGTTCTTATTAAGATAGATACGGACACCTTGATTACCTTCACACAGTTCTTATTAAGATAGATATGGACACCTTGGTTACCTTCACACTGTTCTTATTAAGATATATACGGACACCATGTTTACATTCACACTGTTCTTATTAAAATAGATACGAACACCTTGATTACCTTCACACTGTTCTTATTAAAATGGATACGGACACCTTGATTACCTTCACACAGTTCATATTAAGATAGATACGGACATCTTGATTACCTTCACACAGTTCTTATTAAGATAGATATGGACACCTTGGTTACCTTCACACTGTTCTTATAAAGATAGATACGGACACCTTGGTTACATTCACATTGTTCTTATTAAAATAGATACGGACACCTTGATTACCTGCACACTGTTCATATTAAGACAGATACGGACACCTTGATTACCTTCACACTGTTCTTATTAAAATAGATACGGACACCTTGATAACCTTCACACTGTTCTTATTAAAATAGATACGGACACCTTGATTACATTCACACTGTTCTTATTAAGATAGATACGGACACCTTGATTACCTTCACACAGTTCTTATTAAGATAAATATGGACACCTTGGTTACCTTCACACTGTTCTTATTAAGATATATACGGACACCATGGTTACATTCACACTGTTCTTATTAAAATAGATACGGACACTTTGATTACCTGCACACTGATCATATTAAGATAGATACGGACACCTTGATTACATTCACACTGTTTTTATTAAGATAGATACGGACACTTTGATTACCTTCATACAGTTCTTATTAAGATAGATATGGACATCTTGGTTACCTTCACACTGTTCTTCTTAAGATAGATACGGACACCTTGATTACACAACTTGATTACCTTAAGATAGATACGGACACCTTGGTTACCTTCCCACAGTTCTTATTAAGATAGATACGGACACCTTGATTACCTTACCACAGTTCTTATTAAGATAGATACGGACATCTTGATCACTTTCACACTGGTATTATTAAGATAGATACGGACACCTTGGTTACATTCACACAGTTTTTATTAAGATAGATACGGACACCTTGGTTACCTTCACACTGTTCTTATTAGGATAGATACAGACGCCTTGATTACCTTCACACTGTTCATATTAAGATAGATACGGACACCTTGATTACCTTCAAACTATTCTTATTAAGATAGATACGGACACCTTGATTACCTTACCACAGTTCTTATTAAGATAGATACGGACATCTTGATCACTTTCACACTGGTATTATTAAGATAGATACGGACACCTTGGTTACATTCACACAGTTTTTATTAAGATAGATACGGACACCTTGGTTACCTTCACACTGTTCTTATTAAGATAGATACAGACGCCTTGATTACCTTCACACTGTTCTTATTAAGATAGATATGGACAACTTGATTACCTTCACACTGCTCTTATTAAGATAGATACGGACACCTTGATTACATTCACACTGTTTTTATTAAGATAGATACGGACACTTTGATTACCTTCATACAGTTCTTCTTAAGATAGATATGGACACCTTGATTACATTCACACTGTTTTTATTAAGATAGATACGGACACTTTGATTACCTTCATACAGTTCTTATTAGGATAGATATGGACATCTTGGTTACCTTCACACTGTTCTTCTTAAGATAGATACGGACACCTTGATTAAAAACTTGATTACCTTAAGATAGATACGGACACCTTGGTTACCTTCCCACAGTTCTTATTAAGATAGATACGGACACCTTGATTACCTTCAAACAGTTATTATTAAAATAGATACGGACATCTTGATTACCTTCACACTGTTCTTATTAAGATAGATACGGACACCTTGATTAACTTCACACTGTTCTTATTAAAATAGATACGGCCACCTTGATTACCTTCACACTGTTCTTATTAAGATAGAAACTTACATCTTGATTACATTCACACTGTTTTTATTAAGATAGATACGGACACTTTGATTACCTTCATACAGTTCTTCTTAAGATAGATATGGAAACCTTGATTACATTCACACTGTTTTTATTAAGATAGATACGGACACTTTGATTACCTTCATACAGTTATTATTAAGATAGATATGGACATCTTGGTTACCTTCACACTGTTCTTTTTAAGATAGATACGGACACCTTGATTACACAACTTGATTACCTTAATATAGATACGGACACCTTGGTTACCTTCCCACAGTTCTTATTAAGATAGATACGAACACCTTGATTACCTTCACACTGGTCTTATTAAGATAGATACGGACACCTTGATTATCTTCAAACAGTTATTATTAAGATAGATACGGACACCTTGGTTACATTCCCACAGTTCTTATTAAGATAGATACGGACACCTTGGTTACCTTCACACACTGTTCTTATTAAGATAGATACGGACACCGTGATTACCTGCAAACAGTTCTTATTAAGATAAATATGGACACCTTGGTTACCTTCCCATTGTTTTATTAAGATAGATACGAACACCTTGGTTACCTTCACATTGTTCTTATTAAGACAGATACGGACACCTTGGTAACACATCTTGATTACCTTCACACAGTTCTTATTAAGATAGATATGGATACCTTGGTTAACCTCACACAGTTCTTATTGAGATAGATACGGACACCTTGATTCTCTTCACACAGTTCTTTTTAAGACAGATACAGACACCTTGTTACCTTCACACTTTTCTTATTAAGATAGATACGGACACCTTGATTCCCTTCACACAGTTCATATTAAGATAGATACGGACACCTTGATTACCTGCAAACTGTTCTCATTAAGATAGACACGGACACCTTGATTACCCTCACACTGGTCTTATTAAGATAGATACGGACACCTTGATATCCTTCACACAGTTCATATTAAGATAGATACGGACACCTTGATTACCTGCAAACTGTTCTTATTAAGATAGACACGGACACCTTGATTACCTTCTCACTGGTCTTATTAAGATAGATACGGACACCTTGGTTACCCTCACACTGTTTTTATTAAGATAGATACGGACACCTTGGTTACCTTTACACTGGTGTTATTAAAAAAGATACGGACACCTTGATTAACTGCAACTGTTCTTATTAAGATAGACTGTTCTTATTAAGATAGACACGGACACCTTGATTACCTTTACACTGTTCTTATTCAGATAGATATGGACACCTTGGTTACCTTCACACTATTCTTAGTAAGATAGATACGGACACCTTGGTTACCTGCACACCGTTCTTATTAAGATAAATATGGACACCTTGGTTACCTTCACACTGTTCTTATTAAGATAGATACGGACACCTTGGTTACACACATTGATTACCTTCACACAGATCTTATTAAGATAGATACGGACACCTTGATTACATTCACACTGTTTTTATTAAGATAGATACGGACACTTGGATTACCTTCACACAGTTCTTATTAAGATAGATATGAACATCTTGGTTACCTTCACACTGTTCTTCTTAAGACAGATACGGACATCTTGATTACACAACTTGATTACCTTCACCCAGATCTTATTAAGATGGATACGGACACCTTGATTACATTCACACTGGTCTTATTAAGATAGATACGGACACCTTGGTTAATTTCACACAGTTTTTATTAAGATAGATACGGACACCTTGGTTACCTTCACACTGGTCTTATTAAGATAGATACGGACACCTTGATTACCTTCACAGTGGTCTTATTAAGATAGATACGGACACCTTGGTTACCTTTACACTGTTCTTATTAAAATAGATGCGGACACCTTGATTACCTTCGCACTGTTCTTATTAAGATAGATACGGACACCTTGGTTACATTCACACTGGTCTTATTAAGATAGATACGGACACTTTGGTTACCTTCACACTGTTCTTATTAAGATAGATACGGACACCTTGATTACCTTCACTCTGTTCTTATTAAGGTAGATACGGACACCTTGGTTACATTCCCACAGTTCTTATTTAGATAGATATGGACACCTTGGTTACATACACACTGTTCTTATTAAGATAGATACGGACACCTTTGTTACATTCACACTGGTCTTATTAAGATAGATACGGACACCTTGGTTACCTTCACACTGTTCATATTAAGATAGATACGGACACCGTGATTACCTTCAAACTGTTCTTATTAAGATAGATACGGACACCTTGATTACCTTGCCACAGTTCTTATTAAGATAGATACGGACACCTTGGTTACCTTCAAACTGTTCTTATTAAGATAGATACGGACACCTTGATTACCTTACCAGAGTTCTTATTAAGATAGATACAGACACCTTGATTACCTTCACTCTGTTTTTATTAAGGTAGATACGGACACCTTGGTTACCTTCACACTGTTCTTATTAATATAGATACGGACACCTTGGTTACCTTCCCACAGTTCTTATTAAGATAGATACGGACACCTTGGTTACCTACACACTGTTCTTATTAAGATAGATACGGACACCTTGGTTACATTCACTCTGTTCTTATTAAGATAGATACTGACACCTTGGTTACATTCACACAGTTCTTATTAAGATATATACGGACACCTTGGTTACCTTCACACTGTTCATATTAAGATAGATACGTACACCTTGATTACTTTCAAACTGTTCTTATTAAGATAGATACGGACACCTTGATTACCTTACCACAGTTCATATTAAGATAGATACGGACACCTTGGTTACCTTCACACTTTTCTTATTAAGATAGATACGGACACCATGATTCCCTTCACACAGTTCATATTAAGATAGATACGGACACCTTGATTACCTGCAAACTGTTCTTATTAAGACAGACACGGACACCTTTATTACCCTCACACTGGTCTTATTAAGATAGATACGGACACCTTGATATCCTTCACACAGTTCATATTAAGATAGATACGGACACCTTGGTTACCCTCACACTGTTCTTATTAAGATAGATACGGACACCTTGATTCCCTTCACACAGTTCATATTAAGATAGATACGGACACCTTGATTACCTTCTCACTGGTCTTATTAAAATAGATACGGACACCTTGGTTACCCTCAAACTGTTCTTATTAAGATAGATACGGACACCTTGGTTACCTTTACACTGGTGTTATTAAAAAAGATACGGACACCTTGATTACCTGCAACTGTTCTCATTAAGATAGACAAGGACACCTTGATTACCTTCACACTGTTCTTATTAAGATAGATACGGACACCTTGGTTACCTTCACACTATTCTTATTAAGATAGATACGGACACCTTGGTTACCTGCACACAGTTCTTATTAAGATAAATATGGACACCTTCGTTACCTTCACACTGTTCTTATTAAGATAGATACGGACACTTTGGTTACCTTCACACTGTTCTTATTAAGATAGATACGGACACCTTGGTTACATTCCCACAGTTCTTATTAAGATAGATATGGACACATTGGTTACATACACACTGTTCTTATTAAGATAGATACGGACACCTTGGTTACATTCACACTGGTCTTATTAAGATAGATACGGACACCTTGGTTACCTTCACACTGTTCATATTAAGATAGATACGGACACCTTGATTACCTTCAAACTGTTCTTATTAAGATAGATACGGACACCTTGATTACCTTGCCACAGTTCTTATTAAGATAGATACGGACACCTTGGTTACCTTCAAACTGTTCTTATTAAGATAGATACGGACACCTTGATTACCTTACCACAGTTCTTATTAAGATAGATACAGACACCTTGATTACCTTCACTCTGTTTTTATTAAGGTAGATACGGACACCTTGGTTATCTTCACACTGTTCTTATTAAGATAGATACGGACACCTTTGTTACCCTCCCACAGTTCTTATTAAGATAGATACGGACACCTTGGTTACCTACACACTGTTCTTATTAAGATAGATACGGACACCTTGGTTACATTCACACTGTTCTTATTAAGATAGATACTGACACCTTGGTTACATTCACACAGTTCTTATTAAGATATATACGGACACCTTGGTTACCTTCACACTGTTCATATTAAGATAGATACGTACACCTTGATTACCTTCAAACTGTTCTTATTAAGATAGATACGGACACCTTCATTACCTTACCACAGTTCTTATTAAGATAGATACGGACACCTTGGTTACTTTCACACTGGTCTTATTAAAATAGATACGGACACCTTGGTTACATTCACACAGTTTTTATTAAGATAGATACGGACACCTTGGTTACCTTCACACTGTTCTTATTAAGATAGATACGGACACCTTGGTTACACACATTGATTACCTTCACACAGATCTTATTAAGATAGATACGGACACCTTTATTACATTCACACTGTTTTTATTAAGATAGATACGGACACTTTGATTACCTTCACACAGTTCTTATTAAGATAGATATGGCCATCTTGGTTACCTTCACACTGTTCTTCTTAAGACAGATACGGACATCTTGATTACACAACATGTTTACCTTCACACAGATCTTATTAAGATGGATACGGACACCTTGATTACATTCAGACTGGTCTTATTAAGATAGATACGGACACCTTGGTTACTTTTACACAGTTTTTATTAAGATAGATACGGACACCTTGGTTACCTTCACACTGGTCTTATTAAGATAGATACGGACACCTTCATTACCTTCACAATGTTCTTATTAAAATAGATGCGGACACCTTGATTACCTTCACACTGTTCTTATTAAGATAGATACGGACACCTTGGTTACATTTACACTGGTCTTATTAAGATAGATACGGACTCTTTGGTTACCTTCACACTGTTCTTATTAAGATAGATACGGACACCTTGATTACCTTCACTCTGTGCTTATTAAGATAGATACGGACACCTTGGTTACATTTCCACAGTTCTTATTAAGATAGATACGGACACCTTGGTTACCTACACACTGTTCTTATTAAGATAGATACGGACACCTTGGTTACATTCACACTGGTCGTATTAAGATAGATATGGACACCTTGGTTACATTCACACAGTTCTTATTAAGATATATACGGACACCTTGGTTACCTTCACACTGTTCATATTAAGATAGATACGGACACCTTGATTACCTTCAAACTGTTCTTATTAAGATAGATACGGACACCTTGATTACCTTACCACAGTTCTTATTAAGATAGATACGGACACCTTGGTTACCTTCACACTGTTCTTATTAAGATAGATACGGACACCTTGATTACCTTACCACAGTTCTTATTAAGATAGATACAGACACCTTGATTACCTTAACACTGTTCTTATTAAGGTAGATACGGACACCTTGGTTACCTTCAAACTGTTCTTATTAAGATAGATATGGGCACCTTGGTTACATTCCCACAGTTCTTATTAAGATAGATACGGACACCTTGGTTACCTACACACTGTTCTTATTAAGATAGATACGGACACCTTGGTTACATTCACACTGTTCTTATTAAGATAGATACGGACACCTTGGTTACATTCACACAGTTCTTATTAAGATATATACGAACACCTTGGTTACCTTCACACTGTTCATATTAAGATAGATACGGACACCTTGAGTACCTTCAAACTGTTCTTATTAAGATAGATACGGACACCTTGATTACCTTACCACAGTTCTTATTAAGATAGATACGGACACCTTGGTTACTTTCACACTGGTCTGATTAAGATAGATACAGACACCTTGGTTACATTCACACAGTTTTTATTAAGATAGATACGGACACCTTGGTTACCTTCACACTGCTCTTATTAAGATCGATACGGACGCCTTGATTACCTTCACACTGGTCTTATTAAGATAGATACGGAAACCTTGGTTACATTCACACAGTTCTTATTAAGATAGATACGGACACCCTGGTTACTTTCACACTGGTCTTATTAAGATAGATACGGACACCTTGGTTACCTTCACACAGTTTCTATTAAGGTAGATACGGACACCTTGGTTACCTTCACACTGTTCTTATTAAGATCGATACGGACGCCTTGATTACCTTCACACTGGTCTTATTAAGATAGATACGGACACCTTGGTTACCTTCACACAGTTCTTATTAAGATAGATACGGACGCCTTGATTACCTTCACACTGGTCTTATTAAAATAGATTCGGACACCGTGATTACCTGCACACAGTTCTTATTAAGATAAATAAGGACCCCTTGGTTACCTTCCCATTGTTTTATTAAGATAGATACAGACACCTTTGTTACCTTCACACTGCTCTTATTAAGACAGATACGGACACCTTGGTAACACATCTTGATTACCTTCACACAGTTCTTATTAGGATAGATACGGACATCTTGGTTACCCTCACACAGTTCTTATTGAGATAGATACGGACACCTTGATTACCTTCACACAGTTCTTATTAAGATAGATATGGACACCTTGGTTACACATCTGATTACCTTCACACAGTTCTTATTAAGATAGATACGGACACCTTGATTACCTTCACACAGTTCTTATTAAGATAGATATGGACACCTTGATTACCTTCACACAGTTCTTATTAAGATAGATATGGACACCTTGGTTACACACCTTGATTACCTTCACACAGTTCTTATTAAGATAGATACGGACACCTTGATTACCTTCACACAGTTCTTATTAAGATAGATACGGTCACCTTGGTTACACACCTTGATTACCTTCACACAGTTCTTATTGAGATAGATACGGACACCTTGGTTACCTTCACACAGTTCTTATAAAGATAGATACGGATACCTTGGTTACACACATTGATTACCTTCACACAGATCTTATTAAGATAGATACGGACACCTTGGTTACATTCACACTGTTCTTATTAAGATAGATACGGACATCTTGGTTACACACATTGATTACCTTCACACTGATCTTAATAAGATAGATAAGGACACCTTGATTACCTGCACACTGTTCTTATTAAGATAGATACTGGCACCTTGATTACCTTCACACTGTTCTTATTAAGACAGATACGGACACCTTGATTACCTTCACCCAGTTCATATTCAGATAGATACGGACACCTTGATTACCTGCAAACTGTTCTTATTAAGATAGACACGGACACCTTGATTACCTTCACACTCTTCTTATTAAGATAGATACGGACACCTTGGTTACCTTCACACTATTTTTATTAAGATAGATACGGACACCTGGATTACCTGCACACAGTTCTTATTAAGATAAATATGGACACCTTGGTTACCTTCACACTGTTCTTATTAAGATAGATACGGACACCTTGGTTACACACATTGATTACCTTCACACAAATCTTATAAAGATAGATACGGACACCTTGGTTACATTCACACTGTTCTTATTAAGATAGATACTGACATCTTGGTTGCACACATTGATTACCTTCACACAGATCTTATTAAGATAGATAAGGACACCTTGATTACCTGCACACTGTTCTTATTAAGATAGATACGGACACCTTGATTCCCTTTACACAGTTCTTATTAAGACAGATACGGAGACCTTGATTACCTTCACCCAGTTCATATTAAAATAGATACGGACACCTTGGTTACCTTCACTTTGGTCTTATTAAGATAGATACGGACAACTTGGTTACCTTCAGACTGTTCTTATTAAGATAGATACGGACACCTTGATTACCTTCACACTGTTCTTATTAAGATAGGTACGGACACCTTGGTTACCTTCACAATGTTCTTATTAGGATATATACTGACACCTTGATTACCTTCAAACTGTTCTTATTAAGATAGATACGGACACTTTGATTACCTTCAAACAGTTGTTTTTAAGATAGATATGGACACCTTGGTTACCTTCACACTGTTCTTCTTAAGATAAATACGGACACCTTGATTACACACCTTGATTACCTTCACACAGTTCTTATTAAGATAGATACGGACACCTTGGTTACCTTCCCAAAGTTCTGATTAAGTTAGATACGGACACCTTGATGACCTTCACTCTGGTCTTATTAAGATAGATACGGACACCTTGGTTACATTCACACAGTTTTTATTAAGATTGATACGGACACCTTGATTACCTTCACACTGGTCTTATTAAGATAGATACGTAAACCTTGGTTACATTCACACAGTTCTTATTAAGATAGATACGGACATCTTGGTTACCTTCACACTGTTCATATTAAGATAGATACGGACACCTTGATTACCTTCACACTGTTCTTATTAAGATAGATACGGACACCTTGGCAACATTCCCACAGTTCTTATTAAATAGATACGGACACCTTGATTACCTTCACACTGTTCTTATTAATATAGATACGGACACCTTGGTTACCTTCCCACAGTTCTTATTAAGATAGATACGGACACCTTGGTTACCTACACACTGTTTTTATTAAGAGAGATACGGACACATTGGTTACATTCCCACTGTTCTTATTAAGATAGATACGGACACCTTGGTTTCCTTAACACAGTTCTTATTAAGATAGATACGGACACCTTTGTTACATTCCCACAGTTCTTACTGAGATAGATACGGACACCTTGATTACCTTCACACTGTTCTTATTAAGATAGATACGGACACCTTGGTAACATTCCCACAGTTCTTATTAAATAGATACGGACACCTTGATTACCTTCACACTGTTCTTATTAAGATAGATACGAACACCTTGGTAACATTCCCACAGTTCTTATTAAGATAGATACGGACACCTTGGTTACCTACACACTGTTTTTATTAAGATAGATACGGACACTTTGGTTACATTCCCACTGTTTTTATTAAGATAGATACGGACACCTTGGTTACCTTCACACAGTTCTTATTAAGATAGAAACGGACACCTTTGTTACGTTCCCACAGTTCTTATTAAGATAGATACGGACACCTTGGTTACCTTCACACTGTTCTTATTAAGATAGATACGGATACCTTGGTTACCTTCACACAGTTCTTATTAAGATAGATACGGACACCTTGATTACACACCTTGATTACCTTCACACAGTTCTTATTAATATAGATACGGACACCTTGGTTACATTCCCACAGTTCTTATTAAGATAGATACGGACACCTTGGTTACCTTCACACAGTTCTTATTAAGATAGATACGGACACATTGGTGACATTCCCACAGTTCTTATTAAGATAGATACGGACACCTTGGTTACCTTCACACCTTCTTATTAAGATAGATACGGACACCTTGATTACACACCTTGATTACCTTCGCACAGTTCTTATTAAGATAGATGCGGACACCCTGGTTACCTTCCCACAGTTCTTATTAAGATAGATACGGAAACCTTGGTTACCTTCACTCTGTTCTTATTAAGATAGATACGGACACCTTGATTACCTTCACACTGTTCTTAATAAGATAGATACGGACACCTTGGTTACCTTTACACTGTTCGTATTTCGTTAACATAAAAATGTGCCTATAATGATTCATTACAAACAATTTGTGCAATTTGTGCAAATCAGGAAACTCAAGATCTCTGGGAGAACGTAACATGCGAAGAAAACAAAGCAATATAGAGAAAAAACAAGCTAAGTATTCTGAGGAGAGAAATAAAACTGATTCGAATCATAGACTAAATGCTATTTGAAGAGTTCAAGATTTACAAAAAAGGAATTAGGACTAAATACGCCCTACAGATGCTTTGTGTTAGTGTCAGTGATAGCAAATCTCTATCCATCCTATATTAAAGTTTGTTCTCGTACCGTGTTATCATTGTGATTAACTGTACATATGTCTAGACTACCATATTGCGGTAATTATACATATGTCTCGTCTACCATAGAGCGGTAACTGTACATATGTCTCGACTTCCACAGGCAGTGGACCCTATGATGAAGTCTACTTAAAGTCCAAAAGGACGGTGACGTTTGATGTTTGTCTGCATTCTGTTGTTGCTCTGGCTTCTGCCAAGTCATTGAGTACCTTCTTTTTGGCTTTCTAGGCTATTGTTTCTTGTATTTATATATACACGACCATTGTTCGATGACCGGATAGGCTGTGGACCCTATGATGACGCCTACCTAAAGCCCATTGGTACGGTGGCGTTTGATGTTTGTATATGATCTTTCTTGACGTGCCCTTAAAGGTTTATTCTCTTGTTGCTCTGGCTTCTGCCAAGTCATTGAGTACCTTCATTGTGGCTTTCTAGGCTATGTTTTTTTTGTATTATATTTACACGAGCATATTTGTGTTTTACTTATATTGCCTATTGATGCTGCCTTGTTGGTTAGAGATTATATCATGGCGGGGATTTCTTTATTTACACTGTCCTGTTTTAATGGGATGACAGTAGGGTAAGTGTGAGGATTGGTGCACCCTAGAACCGGGTTAAACCCCCAATGTCGTTTGTTTTACTTTTGCCTTCATCTTTGCCGTTTGCGTATTTGTTTCTGTGTTTTGTGGTTGACTGTCCTCCTTGAATGCTACTTTCCCTGTCCGATCTTTTTATATTTCTTTATGAAAGAAGATACGTCAATTAAAAAGGGGTTATTTGTTGCGTAGTTTATAAACCATATCTCTATTAATGTATGTGTGTGGGGATATTAGAAGCCGATTTACATATATTGCATATATTATCCATTAATCTGAGGTTGATGTTGTATGGTGAATACAGCGTATTATTATGAATGTTATGGTGCAAAATAAGATATAAAAATCGAACAGAAAAATTAGCATTCAAGGACAACATTCAATCATAAACACACAGAGAAATAAAGAGCAACTTTAAAGATTAATAAAAGGAAGGATAAGATAAGACATCACAAACACAGAAGGGTTGACAATAGGGCTACCTCATTGGAACGGTCAGTGGCACAAAAGGCGCTGTGGGTTTAAACCAGGTTCTATGGTGCACCAAACCTCACTCTTACCCTTTTGTCATCCCAGTAAACGGGACGGTGTAAATAAAGATATCTCCGCCAGGTAATAATCTTTAACAAACAATGCAGCATTGGCCGGCAATATAAGTAAAACACAGAAATGATCATGTATATATAATATAAAAAAAACTCTAGAAAGCCACAAAGTAAGTACTCAGTGACTTGGCAGAAGCCAGAGCAACAAGAGAACAAACCGTTAAGGGTACGACAAGACAAGATTAAATACAGACATCAAACACTACCGTCCTATAAGGATTTAGGTAGACGTCACCATAGGGTCCACAATCTGTCTGGTCAGCACATAATCAAAGAGGAAAGCATACGGGTGAACTGTAAATGAGTCAACCACTAAACATGCAGTACATTGCAAAATGATAGGGTCATAACCTCTTTTGATAAACGTTTTAACAGGTTTAATAAAGAGTGTATGAAAGTGATTATGACCAAGGATGTTACGAAGTTTGTAAATCACATCACTATAGAAGTCAGGTTGTGATAATCCTTGTCGTAGACGAGTTCTTACATTACTTTTATATTTTAACATTACCATCTAAATGGGGATAATTAACAACATCAAAATTAAAATCATCTCTCTAGTCATAGATTTTACTAATTATTTCGCCGTTTTCAATAGAGAGATGCAAATCAGAAGCGACATTATCAGAAATGTTAGCTTTGTTGAATTGAAGTTCCTTAGGATAAATAGTATTAACCATTGTAGAAAAGAAAGGATTGTCAATGTTCAATTTGTCATCCACATACCGAGAGGTTTCATCGAAGGCTTCAATTACATCTGCCTGAGTATGAAAGCTTCAATATGATATCTCTTTCATAGCAATACAAGAACAAATATGCGACAAGAACACATTTACGATACATTGGTAATCCATTAAATTAACTATAACGATATAGAGGTCATACAATATGCATATATTAAAGTGAGGAAAGTATTGTAGAGTTTACCCATCATTTCGACATTTAAGTGATCTTAATGATGAATTGTTTCTACATGTAAAAGAGAGGTTTACAATGCAGAGCTAATGCATCTTCCCGCTATGAAAGTAAAACTCATTTGCAAAAGTGTTATAATTTCAAAATTTAATTTATATTTGTAGCGATAGATGCAATAATTTGTCAAGCAAAAATAATGGTTTGATAAATGTAACCATGTAGCGAATTTCGTTTCGACTACATTTATTGAAAATCTAACACTTACGTGTTTATATGTCTATAGCGTGAGAGAAATGACACACAAACCGAATTTAGTATAATCGGATATAAGCAAACGCCCAATATTTGATTACTAGGTCATTACCGTGAAATCTGTAATGCCTTTGAATACGAAATATCGATGCTCCATCTGTGTGGGAGAATATTTCATATATCAATTATAGCGTTATAATGAACATGTAAGTTATATGTAAGAGGATTTTAGTAAGTGGTAGTGAAATTGTAAATCTGATTTAGAATAGTTTTATTTGTTTTAAAGAGGACACACGTATTGTTTATATATGCATTGTGTATGTCATTTGAACCCAAGTTATGGCATGGACCGAGGCTATTTTATAGATATAGTCTTATAAGGCTATCTATATAATCTGGAATGTTAGAGAGACGACATTGTTGGGATGACAGTAGGGTAAGTGTGAGGTTTGGTGCACCCTAGAACCTGGTTTAAACCCCCAGCGGCCTTTTTGCCACTGACAGTTCCAAGACGGTAAGGTGATGTCTTATATTTCCTTTATTCATCTGTATATATGGTTGTTCTTTGTTTCTTTGTGTGTTTGTGGTTGACTGTCGTCCTTGAATGCTACTTTTCCTGTTCGATTGTTACATTTACTTGTATTGGTACTGATCAACCTTGCCATGTTTCACTGATATCCGGCCAGGAGTTCAGGAGAACTAGTCAGGACTAAGTGTATGCAATAAAACATCTAAAGGGCCATAACTCCGCCAAAAACCTTTCAGCCAAAATATGGTGACGATATGCACAACTATGCTTGATACTGATCATCCCTGCAAAGTTTCACTGAAATCCGGACAAATAAAGACCCTGAGGCAAAATACAGCATTTTTAACTAAATCAAGGGCCATAACTCTGGTCTTACTGGTCCGATTGATATTAACAATATGCGCAATTAATAAATGAAGGTGCCAGAGTGTTCAAAAGACAGAATATTGCATTTTTCAGCAAATCAAGCGCAATAACTCCGGTGAAACTGATCCGATGTGGCTGGTTTTCGAACTTTTCCGAGATTTCACTCATGTAAAGATCCTGGTACAGTTTGGTAAAGATCCGAATAATAATGAGGGCCCTATCGTGTTCATACGGTAAAAGTTAACGGACGACGGACGACGACGGAATACGTACAACTCGCCATTCCATAAGCTCTGCTTTCCTTTGGCTAATAGAGCTAACAATGAAGCGTAATGACTGATTGTAACAGTTACTGTACCCGTTTGTAACTTGACATGTAGCTGACTGTAACTTGATCTGCATCTGACTGTAACTTGACCTGTAACTGACTATAACTTGACTGTAACCGATTGTAACTTGACCTGTAACTGAGTGTAACTTGACCTGTGAGTTACGAACTAAATGTAATACGCGACACACCGTATTGTTAAGACACATACATGTGTAACCCAAGATTAATAGAATGATCTGAATTCATTTCAAAGTTACAGAGAACATTATCTTGAAATATAGACAGCATGAGCTTTAATGACCTAGTTATGACCTTGGTTTAAACATATTTTACTTCCATATTATATAACATGCATATATAAATAGTAGATATGATTGGAACGAAAAAAAACAATCTTATAAAGTTCTTTTCCTTGAAGTTATGACCTTATAATTGCAGCCACTCGAACATTTAGATAATGCAAACATCCGCCATTCATAGTGTGCGTCAAAACAACAGCAACCCGTATTTATTCTAATAATTTGTTTTAATAAATTAACAAAATAAGTACTTTTAGGATAGAAATTGCAAAGCTTAACTTAATGCCTTTTGGGCATTATTTGCTGTTTGATGAGGCAATTGCAGTTATTTTACATTAAACCCTTAAAACATTTCAGTTTATTTTTATAATCAAATCATCTAATTTCTTTTAATAGTTGCAATGCGAATGCAGATGTTTCCATTATGGGCATGCAGTCTGAAATCTGAATCCAATTTATGACCTTTGCATTTCGGCATCGGACCTAATTCTACTTCGCAGCAAACCGACCTTTTTCAGATACCATAGTGTATCCAGATTTATTAATTTATACCGTTTCTTTTAAAGTTATAGAGGGGACAGCCATACATGCAGACATACGGACGAACGGATGGATATTTCAGCTATATTACCATGTCTGCTCATCGATAATGTTACTCTATTATAGTTCAGACACTTCCCAGATATTCAAATATAATAAACTAACCTTATATACAGACGATACAGTGTTATTTTACAGGCATTTAGTATCGATTGTTGCCTACGTCCCTAACTCCTTACAGCATTATGAAACGCATTTATCATTACATGACTTGATTGGAGACACCGACCCATATTAGGTTACTAATCGTATCATATTAAAACAATATTTCTAGCAATCCGATTTATCAAACCAAAATCATCAAAACCACATGCCATATAAAGTAAGTTCTTTGTGACGTAATGAAACTTATACAAGACAATTACTATTTTTCTAAACAAAGAAGTGCATACATATTCAAATTTGACACATTTAAACATAACCAATATGTATTGCCCTCAAAATAAATAGAATTCCGTACTCAGGTCATACTCAGTTAATTTCACATTTTTCATTCATTTAATAAAGCATATCAAATTAAACCTAGTAACCCCACTCTTAAAGCTATGAAAAGCAACAGCAAATAATAAAACTATACAAAATGTTTGTATTTGTTTTATTTACACCAACAACAATTCCATGACGAAATAATAAAAAAGTATGAAAGGAGAAATTTGGAAAATAATAAGCAATAATTCAAACAGAAGACCCGAGAACTGTATATTCGTGAAAATTACCCTTATAAGTTATAACAAAAGGAAGTGATTCTGTCAGTGGGACAAAAAATAACCCAGTATCATTCGTGGTTGTGCTCTTTATAACAGTATCAGAGATGAAAATCTGTTTATACCTATTTTCCTTGGCACACTTATTTCCTTTCAAACAAGCAAGTTTGTTTAAAATGTGGTTTTGCGCCATTATGCTGGACTATAAAATGAAAATAGTGATTTATATACCAGATAGATAGATCGATTTTTTCTCAAATCATAGGAGAGCATATATACGAGTGGTGATCCAAATTTGATAATTAAAATCTAATTAATATACGTTTCAATAAATAGTATACGGAAGGAGACATTTATAAGAGCGTTGTGTTATCATTACTGTAGATAATAAAGACATTGAAGCCATCCAATATCTGGGAACATTTACTTTGATCTTTAAATTACCTAATACGACAATTGTTCAAGCGAATTTATACCATTTGTTTCGCTAACAGCCAATGTCAATGGTATGGTTAACGTAATTATGAATTTTTAGAGCATCGTCACTGTCTTCTTGACGCCAATCCAAAACAATTCATCCCGATATTTAGTATTTCATTCTGTTAATTGATGCTATATTTACGATGTTGCGGAAAATATACTTGAGATAAAAGAGATAAAAATGCCGAACAGAAATGTAGTATTCAAGTAACACAGTCATAAAAAGGTCTACTCCGTCCGATAAAAGCTTGGGTATTGTTTAACCACTCACAGGAGATGTTTTCGGCTTTTTACTTTAGTCTTTTGACTGTCACTTGTGATGCAGGCAAATTTAACTAAATTCCATTTTGTTTATTTCGCTCTTCGGGGCATATATTTTTGTTAGATACTGGGACCATACGCCGCTGGACATGGACTAATAAAATAAATAGCATGTCCACCGCCATATGTATGCCATCTGCGGGATGGTTAGAATTCTGTACTATTGATTTTATGAATATTGAGTTTTGTTGAACCCGGAGTTAGGCGGCGTGAACGGGAGCAAGCATATTTCACTGTCTCAATCAAACAGAGACTGCAATATTTCGTATGTATCGTGTTCGGTAACCACACTCTTAAGGTCAGTGACAGAAAAGTTTAACCAAGTTCAAAGGTGCACCAAACCTCAGTCTTACACACTTGTCCTCCCAATAAAACGGGACAGTCCAAGTCAAGAAACATTCACCAGACTAAATCCACTTTAATTGTGCGATGACCGGACAGGTTGTGGACCCTACGATGATGTCTACCTAAAGCCCAAAAGGACAGTGACGTTTGATGTTTGTCTGCAATATTGTCTTGTCGTGCCCTCAATGGTTTGTTCTCTTGTTGCTCTGGCTTCTGCCAAGTCACTGTGTACCTTCTTTGTGGCTTTCTAGGCTATTTGTTGTGTGTTTATATATACACGAGCATCTTTATGTTTTATTTATATTGCCTAATGATGCCTTGTTGGTTAGAGGATAGTTCATGGCGGGAATTTCTTTATTTACAATGTCCCGTTTTATTGGAATGACAGGAGGATAAGAGTGAGGTTTGGTGCACCCTAGAGCCTGATGTAAACCCCCAGCGGCCTTTTTTGCCACTGACCGTTCCAAGGCGGTAGCCCTATTGTCAATCATTTTTGTGTTTGTGACGTCATATGACTTTATCCCTTATTAACATTGCCATTTATGTTTGTCGTTTTGGGTGTTTTAGGATTTACTGTGTTCTGTGAAAGCTGCAGTTCCTGTTAGACTTTTATACTTATTTTCATCTATAAATACTTATGAATTCTCTACACTATATACAACCTAACCTCATCAGCTTATCGAAGACACGCTTATTGCTCTAATTCAACAAACATTCGCTAGAGAAAAAGCTACATATTTGGCCTTTAACAATATTAAAGCGTTAATGGTTGTTTAGACATTTACACTATGTTGAGTTTGTGAAGCACTCATTTTCCTATTAGATAATATTTCAGGTATGGTTCTACCGTTTATAGACAAATTGTTGTATCCCTATGGGTACTAGCTGTGCACCTCTTGTCGCAGATTTGTTCTTGTATTTCTATGAAAGAGATTTCATGTTGAGTCTTTCATCCGATACTCAGGCATATGTAATTGAAACGTTTAATGACACCTATCTGGATGATATATTGAAATTAAATTGATTTATTACTAAGGTTAGTACTATCTATCCTAAAGAACTTCAACTCAACAAAGTTAACATTTTTGATACTGTCGCTTCTTTTCTTGATTTACATCTCTCTATTAAAAATGGTGAAATAGTAGTAAACTATATGACAAGAGAGATGACTTTAATTTTGATACTGTTAATTATTCTCTCTCAGACGGAAATGTTCCCATCTACTTCTTATGGGTATATGTTTTTCTTGTTGAAGACTTTAATATTCGTAATATTTGTATAACTAAAGAGCTACTCCAGCAGGGCTACCGGTGCCATAAACTTCGAAAAACCTTTGCATAAAGTTATTATCGTAACCCTGATCTACTTTTAAAAATATAAAGTAATTGAAAAACTCTATTGCCACAAGGAATATTACAACCTGACTTCTATGGTGACGGAATTTACAAACTTTGTAAGATCCTTGGTCATAATCACTTTCATACAATCTTTATTAAACTTGTAAACACGTTGATCAAAAGAGTTTATGACCTGTCTTTCTGAAACGCACTGCATGTTTAGTGGTTGACCCATTTACAGTTTGCCACTATGCGTACCTCTTTGATTGTGCGATGACCAGGCAGACTGTGGACTCTATGGTGACGTCTGCCTAAACCCTCTTAGGACGGTAGCGTTTGTCTTTAAAATTGTCTTGACGTACCCTTAACGGTTTGTGCTCTTAGTTTAAACTTATTTATTTTACATCGATTGTAACGAAAGCTCTATGAACTTATTTGAATCACTCTCGATGTCTTCCTGGGTAGAACCAGTGCTAAGCAATGCAGATAAAGTGTCTTGCTCAGGGACACAACGCATATGGCAATGACGGGAATCGAACCCACGGCTTTTGGATCATGGGTCCAACGCTCTACCACTAGACCACAGCGCTCTTGGTGCTCTGGCTTATGCCAAGTAATTGATTACTTGCTTAGTGGCTTTCTAGGCTTTTTAAAATAAATGTTCATTATCATTTATGTGTCTTATTTATATTACCCTATTCTAACACGACCTGCGCAGTCTTTCATATACACAAAAAAGAGACACAACTGTATGTTATTTTACGGTAAAATACGGCTGTCCATTAATTCCGCGCGTATTTTTCATCCGTTGGAAGCGCCACGTTACATGACGTCACTTTCTAAACACGTTAACGTCATAGAACGAAAGTAAATAGTGTATTTAAATAGTATTCACGTGACAAACAATTAAGTCATTGCTTACGTCATATAGCTTGCGCTGAATGACGTCAAACGTTTTCAGTTTGTTCAAGATATGTATTGATGCATACGATGTGGTTTATATATGTGTGTGTGTTTGTGGGGTGGGGGAGGGGGTGGGGGGTGGGGGGGGGGTGGCAAGGTTTTGGAGCATATTTACTAAAACATACTGTACCGCTCAGAACTTTACATACGGGGGCGTCTAATGGAACAGCCTGTAAACAAAGAAGCCTGATTACCTTGACCTCCGAGATAATATAGTGCCTCCACCATAGCGCATACAATGGGGTTATTGTCGTGTTAGAATCGAAATAATAAATAATTTGCAGTCGTTCGGTTGCGAGTAATTAAATCACTCGTGGTAACGCACTCGTGATTTAATTACTACCCATCCGAACTCCTAACTGTATTTTACTCACCGATAAAACACAGGTACGTGTTTTTTATTTCTTAATTAATGTTGACTTGTTTGATAGAGAATATAACCTGGTGAGGATATATTTTACATTGTGATGACAATAGGTTAACACACAGCGGCCATTTTTGCTAATGACCGTTCCAATGCGGTAGCCATATTGTCAACCTTTTTACGTTTGTGATGTCATATCATGGATGTTTTAAACTTTGTAGATGCTGTTTGTTTCTTTGCGTTTTTGTGGTTGGCTGCGGTCCTTGAATGCTACATTTCCTGTTTGATTGTTATATCTACTTTCGCATGATTTAATACGTTTGCATGTTCTTAGACGTAAATCAACGTTTAAAAGGACATGCAAATATAATGCATTTGTGTATGCATAAACATTGGTTGATTGAACAGTTTTTGTTTGCTTTCAAATGAAAATCCTCAAAGGGAAATCATTAACTAGTTATCAGTTATCAGTATTTATTGTAACTGCATCAACATGCTATTATTAGAAAGTTATCGATCCAGTTTGTTCAGTTACAGCCATTTTAATTTAAAGCAAATGAAAGAAAGCTCATATATTGATACATTGACTGCTGGTGTTAAGAAAATTAATTAAGATTCGGCGTTAGAAATATCGTATAACTTACTCAAAAGTTTATTATGTGACTAATCAAAACGTTCAAATTAAAATAATATACTAGTACACAAATGCATATGGTCTACATATTTTAAACGCATTTGATCATATTTTATAAAAATCATAAATCATAAATAAATGATGCCCTCAGCAAAACTTTAAAAGCTAACCGTAAGATATTTGGCAAGAACTAGGAATCGAAAATTTTGTATTGGCAGAATATTGTGTATGCATAAACGTTATTCCTTTGGTGCCACATTGTGACATTAATAAAGACAATATTGAGTAGATATTATTTCATATGGCTTAACTCCCTAAAGAACAATCGCGAACTATCACAGTTAAATGCAAATGACAACATAACCATCCACATGACATTAACAATTCACAGACTCAATAAAACCGAGTTTGCTACTATTCTCTCACGTGTGTGTTTGTTGCTTCCATGAGATCCCCTTATGAGTATTTAATATGTTTAATGTCAAAAAGTAACGTTTCATACTTTTATATATTCTATGATTCTTTGAAATGTGTTATGTCGACAATAATGTAAAGTAATGACGCCCGATAATCAATTATGTACTGGAGGCGATGTGAAATAATTATTGGTGTTAATCCGAATACAAAAGAACAAAAGATCCACACTCTACCACAAAAAAGAACAAATTAACTATACATTGTAAAGGACAATACACAACACAAAGAGTGTTCATGAAGACAAGATTACCGACTTAGAACGGTCAGTAGGCAATATTTTTTCGTGTTCACAGCCTCGCTATTATCTTTACACGGTATAATCCGTTTATAGTATAGCGCACAACTGCGGTGAAACAAGGCGCTGAAACCATCCAGTTCCGATTGTATTATATTTAAAGGGAATGTAGCGACACAGCCAAACAAACTCTATTATTGAGGGTTCTGAAAAACTTGGAAAAAGGTGAAAGAATTATCAGAATCGGATGATAAACAAAAAAGATATGACCGTTTAAAGGTTGTTCTAAAACGAATATGGGAGCCGCCATTTTTAGAACTATGACGTCATAGTTCCATATTACCATATATGGAATATTGATAAATATCATTTAAAACGAAGAAAATCACTGCAAATGAATGATTTTTTTTTAATGGTGATATAAATCATTAATGCCATTACGTATTACATATTTTTCATACAGTTGCTGTCATTTTTTCCCTATAAATTAGTAAATTTTCATATTTATAAATATTCCATATAAGGTCATTTAGAACCGTGATGTCATAGCTCTCAAAATGGCCGCTTCCATATCCGTTTCAACAGAAACTTCAAATGATCATACTCGTATCTTCTTTGTTTATCATCCGATTTTGATAATTCTTTCACCCTTATTCAAGTATTTCAAAACTCTCAATAATAAAGATGATTTGGCTGTGTCGCTACATTCCTTTTAATGAAATAGCCTCGCCTAAAGAAACTAGACGACTCTGTTAGAATCATTAATGTTAATTCATATGATGCTTTAACGCTCTGACACATGTTTGTGATCGAAATATATGTTATTTGCGCAATTGTTAGCAATATACACCCCATTTAAATAAAAAAAATGATATTGATTAAACAATACAAACCAGCCAAGTCGCCAAGTTTACCAGAATAAACATTTTCATAAATAATAATTCAACCGATGGTTACATGTAGCCTGATTTAATGCTTAATAAGCACATCTCACATGAAACTGACATACATTTTGAAGTTTTCGTTTGCATTTGTATTGACATCAATCACACTTCCCTCCAGATCTCCTCCAACTACATTAATTGCCTCGCACTGAAAATGATTAATATCGATGCTCCTTTTGCAAATTTCAATTTGATGACTGGTTCATTAAAATAGACGCATATCGCTGGTAGCGTTAAAAATATTACTGAGTGTAGATGTTTTTAAATTACATTTATAGCAAATTACATCCTACATTTTATGATATAATTGTACATTTGCCAAATTTGATCAAACGCAAATAGGCAAGTTTTGCCTTTTGTGTTTCGTTTAAGAACGTTCCAAAATGTTAAGCATTATTACCAACACAAAAATGTATGCCAATTTTGTTTGTTTTATTTTAGGAAAATTCTGTATTCCAATGCAAACAGTATACTCAATATGTTTGCGCCCAACACGTTATTACATGCTTACATAGGCAAAGGCAAATATATATCTACATGTTTGAGCTGTCATGTTTCTGGCAAACCTACCAGGCTGTAGTTGTATGTGCGAGTTTTAATGTAAATAATCCAAACCTGATTTTTATCTTACAAAATATGATGTCTAACCTTCTCTGCGAAATCTGCATGTTTAGTACTTGCTATAGTGATACATTTTTAGGTTATTCTTTCGGATGAACTTGTTGTAATAACTCAAACACGCCCATAACGTAACTGCGTGTGATGTGCAATAACACAATAGTTGCCATACCTGCCAGGTTTGTTATAAAAGGACGGTGAAGTTTGATGTTTGTCTGCAGTCTTGTCTCGTTGTGCCCTCAATGGTTTCTTATCTTGTTGCTCTGGCTTCTGCCAAGTCATTGATTATCTATCGTCTTTGTTTATTTGTATTTACATATACACGAGCATCTTTGTGCTTTACTTATATTGCCTATTCATGCTGCGTTGTTGGTTAGAAAATAGTTCAAGGCGGGGATATTTACACCGTCCCGTTTTATTAGGATGCCATTAGGGCAAGTGTGAGGTTTGGTGCACACTAGAACCTTGTTTAAACCCCACAGCGGCCTTTTTTGCCACTGACCGTTCCCATGGCGGTAGCCCTATTGTCAACCCTTTTATGTTTGTGATGTCTTATTTGGAATTTTATTCATCTTTAAAGTTGTTCTTTGTTTCTGTGTGTGTTTGTGGTTGACTGTCGTCCCTGAATGCTACTTTTCCTGTTCGATGTTTATATCTATATTTAGTAAAATAACTGCATATCACCAGGTAGCGGAATGTATTATCAACTCTAAATGATTATTATGCGTCTTTAATGTATTTTTCTGTTTATAGAGCGGTGAAGCAAATCAATCTTGCTGCATGATTTTATTGAAATAGTGGGATTGAATAGTTTTACTATTGGCACATTATAAACTGGAAATTTGTAAGCAAATGCTGTTTTATTTACTTTTCATAATGACATTATACAACGGACAACTATACCTCCCACTTGATTGCTTTTTTATTACAGCACCTTACGTCTCGCAGAACGTTCATTTCTGCATTATGCTATTATGTATAAACAAGATAGTTTATAGAATAAATAAACGCGAATGAAGTGTCACGAGTGGTATGCACCCGCATTATGAACAGAACGCATATGGAACGCACACGGAAAAAGTCTCCTATTCGGAAATAGTGCATCTGTGTTAGAAGAGACCCACGAGATCCTAGAGTGCCACACACATCACTACTGCTCAACATGACCCTTTTAACCATGTTAACAACTGAGATAAAATAGTATTTCTGATTATATTATGTAACGCAATGTCAGAGAACAATAACTTCTTTTGTGTCAATTTCTCTTGATTTGTAACACAAATTTCCCATTATAACAATCACATTAGTCCTAAATGTGGTCCCCGTGAAATAATTGGACGGCATCACAACGACATTGCATGATCTTTAATGTTCCACACACCAGCGCTGGAGGATACATATATACACATTAATGTTCATTCCATTAGGGAGGAAGGAAATATGGATATAAAAATCGAACAAGAAAAGCGGCACTCAAGGACGACACACAGAAACAAAGAACAAATTTAAAGATGAATAAAAGGCCCAATAGCACATAACAAACACAAAATGGTTGCCAATAGGGCTGCCGCCTTGGAACGGTCAGTGGAAGTCTGTTTTAGTCATTATTCTACTTCATAAGCAAGTAAACAAGTAAGCGACTATGAGTATCATCGTTAAATGAGTTATAAGAGAGATATATCAAAACAATTAATTTTGGATTCTTGACGCAGTAAAAAAGAACCGTAATTGTCATGTTGGCGGTAGAATGTGAGGTTGCTCCTTAAGCGGTATCCTATATCGCGGTATCCTATAATGCGGTATCCTGTATCGCGGTATACTATATCGTGGTATCCTATATCGCGGTATCCTATAGTGCGGTATCCTATATCGTGGTCTCCTATATCGCGGTATCCTATATCGCAGTATCCTATAATGCGGTATCCTATATCGCAGTATCCTATATCGCGGTATTCTATATCGCAGTATCCTATAATGCGGTATCCTATATCATGGTATCCTATATCATGGTATCCTATATTGCGGTATCCTATATCGCGGTATCCTATAATGTGTATCCTATATCGTGGTATCCTATAATGCGGTATCCTATATCGCGGTATCCTATATCGCGGTATACTATAATGCGGCATCCTATATCGTGGTATCCTATATCGTGGTATCCTATATCATAGCGGTATCCTGTAATGCGGTATCCTATATCGCGGTATCCTATATCGGGGTATCCTATATCATCACAGTATCCTATATCGCGGTATTCTATATCACGGTATACTATATTGCGATATCCTTTATCGTTGAATTTTGTGTGTAAACATTTTACATAGATAACTAGTCCGTATTCGTAACCATTGTATAACTAAAAAGTTTAAAATCGATTTAAGCTAACCATGGGGCCATACTGCCTAATGATTGTTCCAAGTTTGTAACGCTGTCTTCATCTTCCCTTTGTGGTGTGTATTGTCATTTTCATGGTACAGTTAATTTTCTTTTTGTTTGTGGTACAGTTCGGATCTAAGGTGCCAATGTGTTTGTGTGCTGTGATTTCTATAGAACCATTTTTCTCATTTTTCTATCAGGGCTTCCGTTACCAAAAATTTCGAAAAAGATTTGCAAAAGTTCATCGTAACGCTGACCTTTTTTTGAAATATAAAGTAATTCAAGAACTCTTCTTTGAAAAGGACTCACATCTTAACGTTATGGTGAAGTGATCTAGACACACTGTAAGATCCTTGGTCTTTTCCTTCATATTAACTTCATTAAACACGTTAGTAAGTTTATCATAAGAGGTTATGACCCTATGAGTTTGCAACGCACTGATTGTTTAGAGATGTCCCATTCGCTGTTCACCACGATGCTTTCCGCTTTGATTTGGCAAGGATCCGGTACAGTGTGGTCTGCAATGATCCGATACAGTGTGGTCTGCAATGATCCGATACAGTGTGGTCTACCAATGATCCGATACAGTGTGGTCTGCAATGATCCGATACAGTGTGATCTGCAATGATCCGATACAGTGTGGCCTACCAAAATCCTCAAAGGGATGTAAACGTTTAATGTTAGTATTCAATATTGTCTTGTCGTGCCCCTAACGGTGTATCATGCTGTTACTCTGGCTTCGGAAAAGCATGAGTACATGCTGTGTGTCTCTCTTTACATGATCATCGATGAGTTTTACTATACTATTAATGCTGCCTAGCTTGGTAGCGGAAACAATCTGGTGGACATTTACAATAGGGTAAGACTGAGGTTTAGAACCTGGTTTAAACCGCCAACGGCATTTTTACCACTGACCGTTCCAATGCAGCACCCCTGGTGTCGAACTTTTCCGTTTCTATTTATCCTTGTATGTGTTTTTCTACCCTTTTATATAAGTGGTATAGCACCCTAGATTTGTGATATAGCACCCTAGTTTTGTGATATAGCACTCTATTTTTTGTGGTATAACACCCAAGTTTGTGGTATAGCACCCTATGTTTGTGGTATAAAACCCTATTTTTGTGATAAAGCACCCAAGTTTGTGGTATAGCATCCTATGTTTGTGGTATAGCACCTTATTTTTGTGGTATAGCACCCAAGTTTTTGGTATAGCACCCTATGTGTGTGGCATAGCACCCTATGTTTGTGGTATAGCACCCTATGTTTGTGGCATAGCACCCTATGTTTGTGGTATAGCACCCTATGCTTGTGGTATAGCACCCTATGTTTGTGATATAGCACCCTATGCTTGTGGTATAGCACCCTATGTTTGTGGTATAACACCAAATTTTGTGGTATAGCCCCCTATGTTTGTGGTATAGCGCCCTATGCTTGTTGTTTAGCACCCTATTTTGTGGTATAGCACCCTATTTTTGTGGTATAACATCCTATGTTTGTGGTAGAGCATCCTATGATTGTGCTATAGTACCCTATGCTTGTGGTATAGTACCCTATTTTTGTGGTATAACACCCTATGTTTGTGGTATAGCACCCTTTTTTTGTGGTATAGCACCCTATTTTTGTGGTATAGTACCCTATGCTTGTGGTATAGCACCCTATGTTTGTGGTATAGCACCCTATTTTGTGGTATAACACCCTATGTTTGTGGTATAGCACCCTATGCTTGTGGTATAGCACCCTATGCTTGTGGTATAGCTCCCTATGCTTGTGGTATAGCACCCTATGTTTGTGGTATAGCACCCTATTATTGTGGTATAACAACCTATGTTTGTGGTATAGCACCCTATGCTTGTAGTATAGCACCCTATGTTTGTGGTATAGCACCCTATTTTTGTGGTATTGCACCCTATGCCTGTGGTATAGCACCCTATTTTTGTGGTATAGCACCCTATGCTTGTGGTATAGCACCCTTTTTTGTGGTATAGCACCCTATTTTTGTGGTTTAACACCCTACCCTATTTTTGTGGTATAGCACCCTATGTTTGTGGTATAGCACCCTATGTTTGTGGTATAGCTCCCTATGTTTGTGGTATAACACCCTATGTTTGTGGTATAGCACCATATATAGCTCCCTATGCCTGTGGTATAGCACCCTATGCTTGTGGTATAGCACCCTATGTTTGTGGTATAGCACTCTATGTTTGTGGTATAGCACCCTATGTTTGTGGTATAGCTCCCTTTGTTTGTGGTATAGCTCCCTATGTTTGTGGTATAGCACCCTATGTTTGTGGTATAGCTCCCTATCCTTGTGGTATAGCTCCCTATGTTTGTGGTATAGCACCCTATGTTTGTGGTATAGCTCCCTATGCTTCTGTTTATCCTGGTAAGTGCTGTTTGGTTTCAATGATAGCTTTAGTTTAGCTTTGTTCGGTAAATGCTACATTTCCTGAGCGGTTTCCAGATTATAAGCTATATTTGTCGTTAACTTGAGAGATTTCCAGTTTATAAGCTATATTTGACTTAAGATTAGAAAAATTTCCATTTTATAAGCTATACTGACAACTTAGGCTTCTAATCTATGATTTCATCGTAAGCAGGTTAAATATGTCTACAGTATGTGTAGCAGATTACAGTATGAGTTGCAGTCTACAGTATGTGTACAGTATGTGTGGCAGTCTACAGTATGTGTGACAGTCTGTAGTATGTGTGGCAGTCTACAGTATGTGTTACAGTATGTGTGACAGTCTACAGTATGTGTGGCAGTCTACAGTATGTGTGACAGTCTACAGTATGTGTGGCAGTCTACAGTATGTGTGACAGTCTACAGTATGTGTGGCAGTCTACAGTATTTGTAGCAGACATTCCTCTGTAGTTTATGCATTCACGTCGTGGCATGTTTCAGATAACATGTTGAAACGCATAACAGTCGAGGAGATATTATAAACCGCAATAATTAATCCACTCTTACTGTAGAAAAATGGTATTTTAGAAAGTTATACGTTTGTTTTGAAAATCGATCCAGTGTTTAGAATAACGACCACGTTTTATTTCTACAAGAAATACTCATTTTAAAATGTAAAATCTAGGACGATTGATATTCGGGTAAAGATTGTGAATGTCGTTACATATTTATTTTAAATATAATAATCTTATTTAAAAAACAAACAACAACCGTATTTGCATATTGTTACACGGCAATTATAACCTCGTAAATAAATAATTACATGAGATATAATTCATAAAATAGCTGATGTAAAATAAATTACATGAAGCAAAAATCACACTCTTGAAAACTTAAAGGGAGATTAAAGGTATCTGACGGATTTCCTGACCACTTTACAAAATTAATCAGGAAATTCTTCAGAAAGGGATACGACTCTTTAGTATTACAGCGCACTTCATATTTGGTGATTGACCCCTCTACAGTCAGCCACTACGCTTCACCTTTCTCTTGTGCGATGACCGGACAACCTCATGGGACTCCATGATTGTACCTTCTGAAACCCTGAAAGGGGAGATGGGTGCATGAACCTTCGTCCCTCGGGTTTTCTGGGCGTACCCTAGATTGGTTTTCGCTTTGGCTGCAACTACTGTGGTTGTTCAGTATAATTCTGGACAAATCATGAGGTGTTTCTATTTATTTATTTTTTATATCTCTGCAATGACATATACCATATACATGTATCGTTTACTAATTTCTCTGGATGTGGACTTTATTGTTAGAGATTTCCTTTTGATGTGATGTACTTTTATTTACATTGTTTTGTCAATTAGTGCGCTGAAGACAGGATATTAACGATTTTGTGTACACTTAAAATCGTTTTAAGCTAACCAGTAGGTCTTACTGCCGTTCTAAGTCAGTATCCTGTCTTCAACACTCATTATGTTGTTTATGGTCTTTTTTATTGTATAGTTACTTTGCCCTTTGTGGTACATTGCTTTTGGATGCTGTGATTACTGTAGGACCATTTTTCTCATTTTTTTTGTACTTTTTTCGAAAAACACGGTAATACACTGGAAGTATAATTAAATCAATTTGCTTTTTCTGAAACGTTGTACATTAGTTCCGTGAATTCAGCAAAGCCAGAAGCATTTTGAAGCTTTCTGTTATTATCGTGACAAATGAGTAAAACCCTGTGTTCATTATTCATGTATTCAATAGACCTAAATGGCAATCAAAACTATCTCTAATTACTAACTCTACACGCTGGACATTTCTCTGTCATCCTATATACTCTGATAAGGCATCAATTATATTTGCAATATATTTTTGTTGTTCAAATTATAGGATGTAAAAATGTTGAGGTAATCACGTAGTTGGCTTGCTATCAACCAATATGTCAGTAACTAGATGTCAGAATTAGACCAAAGGTTCAAGTGTAATTATAGATTATTATATTTGTATTGGCATATATGCACGAGTTCTTTCGCGTATTAATATTGCACGACTTTAGGAGCGCAATAGTTATGCGCTTACGAACGAGTGCATATATCCCAATATCAATCTAATAAACCTTTTTATTGCATACGCAGTTTTAAATTAGAACAATAAAATATGTTATAAGATTTAATTTTCAACAAAAAACATTATTTGAAACAAAATTATTGTCACTACATCGTGGAAATTGTTGCATTCAAATCAACTTCGTTTATGACACGTTACGTAGTTATTACTTCCTTTGACATGAAAATTGCACCAATCACGATATTACACACATCGTAAAAAAAACATTTTTGGTAAATATACTAGTCTTCAATCAGAGAGGAAAATTGGTCATTGTCTTGAAAAGGCGTAATGGGTTACCGAGTTTTAATGCTTTCGGTAAGGCATTCCTACATGCCATGCTTTAAATCTATTGTAAACATTTGCTGGCGTTTTAGATAAAACACAAACTTAGATCAACGTACTATGTGAGGCTCTTGAAATGGACATATCTCAGAAGATTTAAAGGAAAGATTTCATACACAAGTAGATACAACAGTCCATCAGGAAATGTAGCATTGATGCACAAACAGATACAACAACCCAGCAGGAAATGTGGCATTGATACACAAGTAGATACAACAATCCAGCAGGAAATGTGGCATTGATGCACAAGTAGATACAACAACCCATCAGGAAATGTAGCACTGACACACAGGTAAATACAACAGTCCAGCAGGAAATGTGGCATTGATACACTAGTAGATCCAAGAGTCCAGCAGGAAATGTGGCATTGATACACAAGTAGATACAACAGCCTAGCAGGAAATATAGCTTGATACACAAGTAGATACAACAGCCCAGCAGGAAATATAGCATTGATACACAAGTAAATACAACAGCCCAACAGGAAATGTAGCATTGATACACAAGTAGATACAACAGTCCAGCAGGAATTGTGGCATTGATACCCACGTAGATACAACGCCCATCAGGAAATGTAGCAATGATACACAAGTAGATACAACAGTCCAGCAGGAAATGTATCACTGATACACAAGTTGATAAAACAGCCCAACAGGAAATGTAGCATTGATACACAAGTAGATACAACAGCCCAACAGGAAATGTAGCATTGATACACAAGCAGATACAACAGTCCAGCAGGAAATGTGGCATTGATACACACGTAGATACAACAGCCCATCAGGAAATGTAGCAATGATACACAAGTAGGTACAGCAGTCCAGCAGGAAATGTAACATTAACACACACGTAGATACAACAGTCCAGCAGGAAATGTATCACTGATACACAAGTTGATAAAACAGCCCAACAGGAAATGTAGCATTGATACACAAGTAGATACAACAGTCCAGCAGGAAATGTGGCATTGATACATAAGTAGATACACCATCCCAGCAGGAAATGTAGCAATGATACACAAGTAGATACAACAGTCCAGCAGGAAATGTATCACTGATACACAAGTTGATAAAACAGCCCAACAGGAAGTGTAGCTTTGATAAACAAGTAGATACAACAGCCCAGCAGGAAATGTAGCATTGATACACAAGTAGATACAACAGTCCATCAGTAAATGTAACATTGATACACAAGTATATACAACAGTCCATCAGGAAAGGTAGTACTGATACACAAGTAGATACAACAGCCCATCAGGAAAGGTATCATTGATACACACGGACAGGAAATGTAGCATTGATACACAAGTAGGTACAGCAGTTCAGCAGGATATGTAACATTGACACACACGTAGATACAACAGCCCAGCAGGAAATATAGCATTGCTACACAAGTAGATACAACAGCCCAGCAGGAAATGTAGCATTGATACACAAGTAGATAAAACAGCCCAACAGGACATGTAGCATTGATACACAAGTAGATACAACAGCCCAAGAGGAATTGCGGCATTGATACACAAGTAGATACAACAGCCCATCAGGAAGTGTATCATTGATACACAAGTACAGGAAATGTAGCATTGACACACACGTAGATACAACAGTCCAGCAGGAAATGTAGCATTGACACACACGTAGATACAACAGTTCATCAGGAAATGTAGCAATGATACACAAGTAGATACAACAGCCCAGCAGGAAATGTAGCATTGATACACAAGTAGATAAAACAGCCCAACAGGAAATGTAGCATTGATACACAAGTAGATAGAACAGTCCAACAAGAAATGTGGCATTGATACACAAATAGATACAACAGCCCAGCAGGAAATACAGCATTGATACACAAGTAGATACAACAGCCCATCAGGAAATGTAGCATTGATACACAAGTAGATACAACAGCCCAAGAGGAATTGCGGCATTGATACACAAGTAGATACAACAGCCCATCAGGAAATGTATCATTGATACACAAGTACAGGAAATGTAGCATTGACACACAAGTAGATTCAGCAGCCCAGCAGGAAATGTGGCATTGATACACAAGTAGATACAACAGCCCAGCAGGAAATGTAGCATTGATACACAAATAGATACAACAGCCCAGCAGGAAATACAGCATTGATACACAAGTATAGACAATCGCCGAGCAGGAAATGTAGCATAGATACACAAGTAGATACGACAGCCCAGTAGGAATTGCGACATTGATACACAAGTAGATACAACAGCCCACCAGGAAATGTGGCATTGATACACAAGTAGATACAACAGTCCAGCAGGAAATGTGGCATTGATACACACGTAGATACAACGCCCATCAGGAAATGAAGCAATGATACACAAGTAGATACAACAGTCCAGCAGGAAATGTATCACTGATACACAAGTTGATAAAACAGCCCAACATGAAATGTAGCATTGATACACAAGTAGATACAACAGCCCAACAGGAAATGTAGCATTGATACACAAGTAGATACAACAGTCCAGCAGGAAATGTGGCATTGATACACACGTAGATACAACAGCCCATCAGGAAATGTAGCAATGATACACAAGTACAGTCCAGCAGGAAATGTAACATTGACACACACGTAGATACAACAGCCCATCATGAAATGTAGCAATGATACACAAGTAGATACAACAGTCCAGCAGGAAATGTATCACTGATACACAAGTTGATAAAAAACAGCCCAACAGGAAATGTAGCATTGATACACAAGTAGATACAACACTCCAGCAGGAAATGTGGCATTGATACATAAGTAGATACACCATCCCAGCAGGAAATGTAGCATTGATACACAAGTATATATAACCGCCCAGCAGGAAGTGTAGCTTTGATACACAAGTAGATACAACAGCCCAGCAGGAAATGTAGCATTGATACACAAGTAGATACAACAGTCCATCAGTAAATGTAACATTGATACACAAGTATATACAACAGTCCATCAGGAAAGGTAGTACTGATACACAAGTAGATACAACAGCCCATCAGGAAAGGTATCATTGATACACACGGACAGAAAAGGTAGCATTGATACACAAGTAGGTACAGCAGTTCAGCAGGAAATGTAACATTGACACACACGTAGATACAACAGCCCAGCAGGAAATGTATCATTGATACACAAGTAGATACAACAGCCCAGCAGGAAATGTAGCATTGATACACAAGTAGATAAAACAGCCCAACAGGAAATGTAGCATTGATACACAAGTAGATACAACAGCCCAAGAGGAATTGCGGCATTGATACACAAGTAGATACAACAGCCCATCAGGAAGTGTATCATTGATACACAAGTACAGGAAATGTAGCATTGACACACACGTAGATACAACAGTCCAGCAGGAAATGTAACATTGACACACACGTAGATACAACAGTCCATCAGGAAATGTAGCAATGATACACAAGTAGATACAACAGCCCAGCAGGAAATGTAGCATTGATACACAAGTAGATAAAACAGCCCAACAGGAAATGTAGCATTGATACACAAGTAGATACAACAGTCCAACAAGAAATGTGGCATTGATACACAAATAGATTCAACAGCCCAGCAGGAAATACAGCATTGATACACAAGTAGATACAACAGCCCATCAGGAAATGTAGTATTGATACACAAGTAGATACAACAGCCCAAGAGGAATTGCGGCATTGATACACAAGTAGATACAACAGCCCATCAGGAAATGTATCATTGATACACAAGTACAGGAAATGTAGCATTGACACACAAGTAGATTCAGCAGCCCAGTAGGAAATGTGGCATTGATACACAAGTAGATACAACAGCCCAGCAGGAAATGTAGCATTGATACACAAATAGATACAACAGCCCAGCAGGAAATACAGCATTGATACACAAGTATAGACAATCGCCGAGCAGGAAATGTAGCATAGATACACAAGTAGATACAACAGCCCAAGAGGAATTGCGGCATTGATACACAAGTAGATACAACAGCCCATCAGGAAATGTATCATTGATACACAAGTACAGGAAATGTAGCATTGACACACAAGTAGATTCAGCAGCCCAGTAGGAAATGTGGCATTGATACACAAGTAGATACAACAGCCCAGCAGGAAATGTAGCATTGATACACAAATAGATACAACAGCCCAGCAGGAAATACAGCATTGATACACAAGTATAGACAATCGCCGAGCAGGAAATGTAGCATAGATACACAAGTAGATACGACAGCCCAGCAGGAATTGCGACATTGATACACAAGTAGATACAACAGCCCACCAGGACATGTGGCATTGATACACAAGTAGATCCAACAGTCCAGCAGGAAATGTAGTATTGATACACAAGTATATACAACAGCCCATCAGGAAATGTATCATTGATACACAAGTACAGGACATGTAGCATTGACACACAAGTAGATACAGCAGCCCAGCAGGAAATGTGGCATTGATACACAAGTAGATACAACAGTACAGCAGGAAATGTAACATTGATACACATGTAGATACAACAGTCCAGCAGGAAATGTAACATTGATACACAAGTAGATACAACAGTCCAGCAGGAAGTGTAGCATTGATACACAAGCAGATACAACAGTCCAGCAGGAAATGTAACATTGATACACAAGTAGATACAACAGTCCAGCAGAATATGTAGCATTGACACACAAGTAGATACAACATCCCAGCAGGAAATGTAGCATTGATACACAAGCACATACAACAGCCCAACAGGAATGTAGCATTGGCACACAAATAGATACAGCAGCCCATCAGGAAAAATAACATTGATACACAAGTAGATACAACAGTCCAGCAGAAAATGTAGCATTGGTACACAGTTAGATACAACAGCTGGCAGAAAATGTGGCATTCAGAGAATGCCGGCATCTAAATGCAGCCATGTGAAACAACACATACAAAGATAAATAGAAGCGAAAAGGTTTGACACCATGGGTACTGCATTGGTCAGGGGCAAAAAGGCCGTTAGCGGTATAAACCAGGTTCTAGGGTGCACCACACACACGCACGCACGCACGCACGCACACAAACGCTCACACGAACGCTCACACACACACACACACACACACACACACACACACACACATCTATGCAAAATAGAAATTGATTACATATTGGACCAACAGAATGGCATGCCAATAAGTTTGGTATAGGTCTGCTTTCAACATGCGAATATTGACCAATGGCTATAATATTATACTTTCATAGCAAATCTTAAGACATGTTCTCCTTCTTTTATTTTGCATCATATTTAATTTCGTCAATAGTATGGGGTTAGTAGAAAGAGTATTACAGGAGAAATGAAATCGCAGAACACGATAAATAGAAAACATATTGCAGTCTTGATTAATTTAATAGAGACTGTTCATGTGTTGCAGCGAAAAAATCTTGCTACCATTCACGCCATCCAGCCCAATCAAAGTGTTTTGCCATATATAAGAAAATGAACAAAGAATGGCCATATTTCTGGGATTGATTATTAAACTCGATCAGAATTGATGGTGAAGTATTAATCAAAGTTGTTTTTCTTAAATAATAATATTTATCAGATATATACGCATTTTTGGCCCGCAATATGCACAAAATTACCCTACAATAAAGCTCTCGAGAAATGAGCCGTATCAGAAATGCGGTCCGATACGCCAAATTTAGGTTATGTGACCGGGCCGAAAATGCATATCCATATTGGCCCGGTCACCTGACCATTATTGTCCCGGTCACCTGACCGGGCCAATAACCGGTCACATGATCGTTACGAGTATTGGCGATTGCTTTCTATAGAAATATATATTAGGGAAAAAAATGGAACGGTACCGGCTTCCGACCTTCCACCTGGCTGCGCCCCTGATTTTCTTTTCTGTTTACGATGACGTAACGAACGTTACATGACGTCACTTTTTTAAACCAAACGTCACAACGAATGTAAATAAACAGCGGATTTAAACAGATACTCAGTAAAGGTAAACACTTTATCTTAATATTACAATCGTAACGCTTGATTATGTGTACAGTATGTCATATTATTTTAAAAAACTTAATCATTAAGAATAACCGATATTTAAACCTTTTTCTGCTGGTAAAATGGTGTACTCTGACGAGTTTTGGGAGACACTTTTGGGGATAAAAAGAGCATAGCCTATCAGGAAAAAGGTTTTCGGTCGGGGTTTGCACTGCCTAAAAGCTGCTACGCCACTAGAAACATTTTCTTTTAGAAAACGTAAAAATCTAGGCTAAAGCCTTCGGGCCGATATTGGAGTCTCGGGCCGTTATGACGGGCAATAACGCATCACCCATGTATTAATCTCTAAGAATATGGTTGTGAATTTGTATTAAAATTCTATTAATACATAGCCGAAGTAGCAATGTAAAAAAATAAAAACAAAAAGTTTATATTCGGTTATGCCTACTACGTTTCCATTAATATTTTAGGTGACACGGCGCTCACATTTGAAACAATATAAATCTACCAAACGGTCGATGGCGGCAACCTTAGTAGTACGATCAAAACAAATTTAGTTTTGCGCCAACTTAATGTCAGACCATGCACTTTGGTAATGCACATGGTATAATGGATATCTTTGTGTTATTTGTCACGGCCAGTATAAAAGTTACAGAACATAAAAAATGCATGATTTTAAAATTACAAAAAAGTCTTAGAGTGGTTTTTATAGGACACTACTGGTATGCAAGTAGTAGCCAAACAGAAGTAGTATCCGAATTTCCGTAAACAAACGACGTTCGTAGCTCTTCAATAGAAAATATCAATTATAATTTAAAAAAAGATACATTTTTCATCATCAGAAAAATCGTCGTATACGAAAAAGTAAACACGTACCGAAATATAAATGATTTTCTTCTCAGCACTCATTTCCGCGCAAATTTGCTCGTGGGGAAGTCGCGCGCTAACCACGCATGCGCAGTTATGTGTTTTTAATTGCCGCTCCAATATTTAAACAATGCTTCCCCATCACAACACCAGCAGATGATAATAAATTAAAACTCTAATTTATATATATAACCCTGTTTATATAACATGTAGGCATAAACAATATTGGAAAAATACAATACTGCAGTAAAATATCGATCGGTCAAATCTGATTATACTGCAGTAGCGGACATTTCCAATTGACGTAATCCCTGACTTAATGGAGACATCTCTTGTTAATATATTTAGGTCATAAATGAGATGAGTCGTCTTTCTTACGGAATGGGGCGTCCAATAGGGATAATGACCATAAATTTATCCGTTTTTTTAGCAATTCGGCTACTACTTCTGTACTGCTGTCAATCAACGGTTATTGGTTACCCTTTTGAGGGCCCCTATTAACAGCGTGTGTGCGAGCTTGTAATCAGATGTTGTCATTTTTAACAATGAAGTGAACTTAACTTTACTCTGTACGTTGTTTTTGTTTGAATAATATCAAATAACAACAAACAGTACAATAAACACTATTTTCTGTTCGGCTACTACTTGCATACCAGTATATCTCACTTCAGAGCAAGCTGCAAAATAGACAACTTCAGAATAACATTCATGATACATAGTACAATACAAAGGTACCCAGCTGTTTTGGAAGGTAGTTTTTCATATATACTACCGCTGTAATAATTCCACACGTCTCCTATGCATAACATTACTACTATTACAACACAAAACAAAATGCGTTAAGGATGTTCCTGTTGTTTATCACCAGTGTATATCATCTACCGGTGTAATCCGATATTTCCAACAACAACAACAAAATAAATCATTAACCCACCATTCGACAGAAAAGGGAGAGACAGATAAACACCAGTCTCATAAAAATATATTAGAATAAAATGAATTAAATAAATCAAATAAATTGCGAGAAAGATAAAGCATGAATAAATAAACGCGAATGAAACACGAATGGTGAGTGAACGGAACACAAGGAATGCATTTGAACTCCGAAGAGATGCTTATGTAATGATCACAGAATGAGTTGAATTGAGCTGCATTAGGTATAACTGTGCACTCGCACAAAATGTTATATGGCGCCAACCCAGGCCAACCCTCAATTACATCGAGTTAAAAGTATGCTGAATAGGCTTAGAACCTTGTAATCTGCAGAACTGCAAAGATTGCTGGACCTTCTTTTATAAAGAAGTGTATGATAATGGACCTTTGGTAACGGCCGAAAACGACACATACGAAATATTGCAGTCTCGATTTGATTGAGACTGTTCATGAGCGGTAGTGAAATATGCTAGCTACCGCTCACTCCCTCTAGCCCCGTGTTGAGCAGAACTCAATATTAATAAAATCAATAGTACCAAATTTTAACCATCCCGAAGATGGCATGCATATGGCGGTTGACATGAAGTATCTTTCTTCCCCATTTCGTACGGCGTATGGTCCCAGTATCTAATCAAATTAAATGCCCCGAAGAGCGAAAAAAACATAATTGAATTTAGTTGGGAGCAGCGGTTATGAACTCTCCATTTTTCGCTGAAGCCACGATCATTGCTTTCTTCCCCCACTTCAGTAGCACCTGAAACAGGGATTATCATCAAGACCTTTATGAACAATAACAAAATGATCATATATATGTATCTTGGGTGTTCTGCTGTAATTTTTCGGCTCACTCTGTTTGCCTCTAAATTACAGCAGAAACACCCAAAATACATATATATAAAAAACTCTTACCACAAGTGCTGAAATAAGCTGGGTTAGAGTTATATTTTGAGATTTTTTAATAAAAGTTGGTTTGTTACTAAATTTACACCCAAATCAACGAATAAACACGAAATCAGCCAAATATGATTTTTTTAGAAAATCATATAAATTGATTCCCCGAGCTTGAATACAAAGGTGGTGGATCATACTCAAACACACTACTAAAACAATAAATCACACACTTTTTAGACTTTTTTTGTAAGGTTGCCATTGCTTCCTTTCTTCCCTGCGCCACTAGTTCTTTTTTTTTGAACCTCACTAATTTCAGCTTTCTTTTTGGTGTCCTGTTTCAAACTATAATATTTGTCTAACTCATCCAAAATCAACTTAAACTCTTGCTCAGATATCTGTGCATCACTCAATGCTTTTGATATCAAATTTTTTATGCTATTCAACTCAGACTCTGCCAAAGTTTTTATTTATTTCATAATGTTTTTGAGCTTTTGAATTAAGCTTGCGTCTGATAAAATTAATACAAACAGCTGTAGCTCCACATACTATTCCTGCTATTTCCAAAGGTAACAAAACTGGAACAATAAATCCAACCCCAGCCATAATAACACCTGCAGATATTAAGGTAGTGTCAATTCCATCTGTGATATTAATACCACGTTTATATTTTTTATAAAGAGACTTGCGTGTGTCTCTCTCTGTAATTAATTTCTGTTCAATCTCTGAAATCTTTTGTAATCTATAATTCTGTCCGTCTTCCACTGGCAACTCAGGATATAAACTTGGTGCTGTTGGTTGCTTCATTTGTTTTAATAATATTTTTTTTAAATTAATTCAATTAATAATGACGCCACCGTATTTATAGCAGTAGCGTTGGGAATCTTGCATACAAAGTTAATAACAGAACCAGCACCAATATCTAAAGGTCTATCAAAGTTATCGTGTTTGCGTGGGATGATGTGAAGCGTTATGCCATAATTTGGTTCTTCAACACCATTAACAGAAACTACTACAGATACGTCACCAACTAATCGTTCACTTGCTAAACCTATTCCCTTAATCCGTCCACGGCGTGTCATTACATACCCCACATTTGTTTCTGCTCCACCGTTACCAAATGAGAGTACTCTATTTAATACAAGTGGACCCTTAGCCTCTGCAAATACTGTAATAATCCCATATTTTAGATTATCAATTCTATCTCTCAAAAGGTTGAAATGGTTAACAATAGGCACAACTCGTCTATGTAAATCTAAAACATGATTGGTTAAAGTCTCTAAGTCTTCTGTTTTCTCAGGTTTTGTTGCTGCAAATATACTCATTGTTTTTTTAAAAAATATAAGTAATTTTAAATAAATTCTAAAACACAACTCATAGGTAAGCCGTGATTATTTATCTTCTTGCCATGCTCATCTCTGTCTTCTATTTTTAATTCAGTAATTGCACCATTTGAAAGACAGCGATATTTAGAATAAAAACGTGTAAATACAATATCCCCGAACTGCTTATTTACCACAGGTATAACCCCTATAATAGTGCTTGGCGCACCACTGAAATAATTACTACTCGTATTAACTTGTTCCAGATGAACATATAGCTGTTTATAAGGAGCTAAATCAATTGATTGTTTTCCAACATGAGTACCTTTTAACCATTTCCTGTCCTTGAATCCCAGCATTTTTGAAAGACCGGTTGATAATCGTGTCTCTGTTGGTGTCTCTAAAGATGATATACCATTCTGTGCATCAACGGTTAGGGTAATATTCAGTCCTTCAAATATATCTGCCAACTGTTGAAAGTTATAATGGTATGTAATACGTATGGTCTGGTGTTTTTCTCTTTATGACTCATGAATATTATTATACCAACCGATAGTGTATGTAAAACTCTCTAATCCAACGAGTTTATCTCCATCTCTATTATCGATATACTGTTGTAAGTTAATAGAGTTGTCTATGTTTGAAATTGTATGAAACATTTTTTTTAATATATATATAAAAAATACAAATAAAAATGATTTCTAAAGAATTCAAATATAGCCCAGATGCTCACTACTATTTAAGTACTTTCAGCAAAAAAGTGATAGATATAATAAATCAAAACATAATCATTATATCAAACGGTAAAGGCTTTAAAGCATCATTCCCCAATGTCTTTGAAAAATACAAACTCCCATATGTCAAATCAGATGCTATAGTCCAACGCTGGGAAACAGATTGGATGTTATTTTGGCAGAATCAGTTGAATTTTGCTATTTGGTGTGCGACAACTGGGTGTGGCATTGATTTCAACAATCATCTGAAAGCTGATGCCCTGTTTGGTTTGTTATTTCGATTTCATGTCTATTACCGGGTCATAATAATATTATTTGAGATGAGTGTAGCAATGCCGCAAGACTCAAATTGGAATGCGTTTAGTAACACATATAACCGAAACGCATACGAGAGAATATGCAAGGAGTTTAACGTTGACTTTTATTCGGACTGGAGACAGAAACAAAGCTATAATGATGGTCTAGGAACAATTTATAATTACTGGACAAATATTGGTTATCATCCTTTGATAAAATCTATATACGACAACAAAACGATGAGTTTTACAGTCTATGAGAGTGATACAACATACCACATTGACTACATAGCACAAGGATCTGAGGTTGATAATAGTTGGTCTACTTTTATACTCGATAGTTCATCTGGTTTTACAAGAGCTGGAGTAGAACGCATCAATGGAACTGGAACGGCATTTGATGCACAGAAACAATTTTTGGCAAATGTAGAGGACGTAATAAACAGTCCCATTGACTTGCCCAGTCAAATTTCAAGATATGAAACCACCCTAAAATATGCAAGAAGCAAAGTCAATTTTGTCTATGGAAGTGGTTTGTACAGGTCTCCGAGTGATATGGAGTTAACAATTGGAACAATACAAGACTACAATAATGAAATTGTAATAGCAACCGATGCGCAAGCATTAGGATTGAATAATGATGTCAATGTAAAACCAGTACCACCAAAAATTGTTCAACCTTTTCAAGGCACCACAAATAATAAATTTCTACCGGAATCGTCTGACTTTGATAAATCATTGATACATAAAAGTGTGGAGCATCCAAACCCACTTGTGGAACAAGAGATGAAAAAAAATAGCGATTGAACATGAAGATAACAAAACATCTATAATTGTCGGTACTATAGTAATAGGTCTTGCTGCATTACTTATTTACGAGATTTACTGAACCACTCTTTGGCTGCCACATATAATAATCCGGAAACAAACACAAGCAGTGCCCATAGATTGTTACCAAGCCAATGAATAACATTACCTGTTGCAGATAAAAGCCATGATACTATTGCACCAATAACTCCTGGAAGTGATGCAGCAGCTTTACCAGCTAGGTTGGCAAGGAGCTTACCAAGATTACTTAGTTTTTTTTTTATCCAGTCTTTTACACTTGACGGGTCAGGTTTAGGAGCAGGTGCAGCACTTGATGTAGGTATAATGGCCTCAATTAAAACCCCAATAATCATACCAAACGCAGTCAAAATACTAACAATAGTAATACCTTGCTCTCTGAATAATGTTTTTATTCTCTCACCCAATGTTGTGTCTTCTTTTAACACCTTATTTATAGTTTCTTTTATCCTGTTTATTTGACTGCTTAATGCTTCTTTGTTTTCACTCGCCGCTTCAAGTCGCGCACTTTTTTTATCTTCAAGGTCTTTGATGCGATCGCTAATTCTTTTTATCTGAAATTCATCATCATCAGTCTTAGCTTGTTCTAATTTTTGTTTTTATTTCGTTAGGTCTTTGTCAAGCTCCGTGAACTTTGAGAGATTATTAGTAAGTCCTCCACGGAAGCTTTGCAATCTCTTATCTAAACCTCGTATCTCTCGCAGTGTTAGACCTTCTGGTTGAACAGCAGTTTAAGGATGAGTTTCATCTATTATATTACTTAAATCACTCTCAATTGTATTTACAGCATCTACTGTATTTTGTACATCTTCAGTTGTTGAAAAAGTTTGCATTGGTATATTTTCTCCTTCTTTTGTGAGGGTATTTTTTGTTTTTACCAAGGTTGCAAATTCTGCCCTACCCCGAGCAAGTCTTTCACCTGGAACTAAATAATCATACATTTAAAAATTATTTTTCTCGAAGTCAACGCCATGTTTTCTAAGTAGAGTGTCCACCGCATAAAATTTGATTGGTTCGTTTGGATTATTTTCCTTATAATAGGTAAGTGGAACATCATCCGTCCCCAACCAAACAGCATATAACATTGTTCTACCGTGTTTGTCATTAGCCACTTTGAAATCTTTATAATCAATTTCACTGGTCTCAGCGTTAACTCCAGTAAAGAATTGATCTACTAACAACTTTTTTTTGTGTAAGCTGTTCTTTTGTTTTATCTTCCCCTTGAAGATGATCAATATAATTATTTTCATTTACAATTTGTCTCTGGAAATCTGAGCCAGGTTGTATAAATTCTTATTCTTCATCACGCAGCATACTACTTATAAAGGCATCCTCATCTCCAACATCATACGTAGGATTGTCAAACTCAAAAACACCCTCATCCATTGTTTATTTTATTTAATTTTAAAAAATATATTCAAAAAATAAAAACAATGTCAACTTATGGAAACAATCTCAACCCTTACAGAAAACTAAGAGAGTATTATGTTGTCAATGGCATCCGCACAAATGTAGTAATAACTAATAATCCGTCAACAATAGACCAAAACCAGCAACTGCATGTGGGATTTCCCAATCTAAGTACTAATGATGTGATAGTTGCACGTACTGATCGTCTTGCCTTTGAAATAGAACTTAAAAGCAGAACAGGCCCCAACGCTACTATATACCAGAATCTGGGTAGAGCAATTGTGAAGAAAACGACAATAAAAATAAGTGGCAATGAAGTCATGACAATACATGACAGTGATATATATCATTGCTATGTAGATTTATGGAAAAGCCCTACAGAAGGAATAAACATAACTTACCAAGGTATTGGTAAAGCAAACATGCTAAAACATAGAGTTGGTGCGGGAGATAATCCGCAGACGCTGGGGGATGAAGCTGTAGCAGCAGCTTATGGAAATAGATTTTGTATTTCACTAGACTTTGAAATGTTAGAAAGTCATATGCCATTTTATTAAGCGGGATTTGGTGATAGGTTATAATATGAAATAACGTTTAACGATTATAACAAAGTTATCAAAAGCAGTGATGCTGATGCATATTATGTAATAAAGAATATCTGCTTAGAATTTGATAAGGTTAGTGATGATGAGTTAGCCAGACAAACAATACAGCAAATCAATGGTAAGGTAGTATTTATGTATGACCGTGTGTTGCGATATAAAAAAATCATAAAAAATCAATCTGATACCCTTTGGGATATCAACATTAATGTACCAACACGGAGCATGAAAGGTATTCTAATGCTGTTTGAAAACCCAGACAGAACAGACACGGAATCCTATTACAACCCAAAGATTGAACATGTTCAAATGACAATAGAAGGCGTACCAAATCAGTTGTATAGTCAGGGCATGAGGACATTTCAACATTGGGATGAAATCAACAAATATTTTGCCTTAACATCATAAAGAAACAAAGAGACAGACATAGTGGCGAAGGACTTATACTTTACCAATGTTTCTCTTGAGACCTATCTAACAAAAGCATATGCTTTGTGGCTTGACCTTAGAACATGCGATGACAATTTATTACACGGCAGTGGAAGGAAAATAGAAAACGGCAGTGACGGCATAACGATACTAATAAATAAAAAAGCAGAAGCAGATCAACATTTAAATATTTATATATATATAATACAAGATGCAAAAATCAATTTCGAAGATGGAAGATTCAAAGAAGTACAATACTAGTTTGTTCAAACAAAAATATCCTAAATATCCACACAGTGCCATTATCTGTGGTCAGACAGGCTGCGGTAAAACAGAATTTGTTCTTGACATACTTGAACAAGAGTATGTTGGAGTTTTTGAACATATAATTATTTTGTGTCCAACCATAGAGTGGAACGAGGCTTATACAGATAGACCCTGGATAGGAGATGTTAGACACCCGAGAGATAAAAAAATAACAATTGTCAATCCTGTTAGCAACGGTAAAGAAATGTTACAAGAACTGTTGCGTTTATTTTTCAAACAATATGCTGGCAAGCCCACACTATACATCACTGATGATTGCTCAGCTACAAAAGAAACAAACAAAAAATATATGTTATCAGAGTCATTCTATGGTCGTCACGCTAAACAATCAGTGTGGGTCATTTCACAGAGATATAATTCTGTATTGAAAGATTTGAGGGAGCAAGCAAAATGGTTGTGTATGTTTTACACCAAGGACAGAGATAGTTATGAAAATTGTTTGAGAGAGAATGATGTTATTCCAACGCCGGAGGAGAGAACCAGAATAAGAAAAGCTTTAGCAAAGACTAAATTTTCCAAGTTAAGTTTGAGGACTGACCAACCAACTGGTTATTGGGTTGAATAATTTCTGACAGCAATGCTTTTTTTCTAACAGCATTGCTTTGTTGCTAATAGTAATACTAACAGCAAAGTAGCAATGTTAATAGCAATACTGACATAAAAATATAATGAAAATATCGGGGAATATAGTAATGCTTATAGCATTGCTCATAGCAAATTAGTAATGTTAATAGCAAAAGTAACAATGTTAATAGCAATGCTTACAGCAAAATAATAATGTAATAAAAAAAAAATAGCAATGTTAATAACAATGCTATTAACAATACTAACAATAACTAGTTGCGTGGTGAATATTGCAGCTGGTTGTTTTGTATTTTATATTTATTTCAAGATAAACAATACAATTACTACTATAAAAATGAATGCGGAAGAACTATTACAAGATATCATACCGGAAGCTTTCACAGATGAATCAAAGCAACAAGAAACAAAAAAGGAAAGATTATCAGCCATAGTGGCTGGCGGTGGTAGCCCTCAATATTTGGGTAGAGACATACATCTCACGAATATAGATAGCATGCCCCCGAATGAAATTAACAAACTTTACTGCAGATATGAAGCAAGGCTTGGGGAAAGTATGACCAAGACTTTAGGCAATTCTTTTATTAACTTGTATGTGATCGGAGTATCAAAATATTTCAATGTAATCAATCCACCAAAACTGATAGAAGATTTTGAGGAAGACCCATTTATTAATCATGCTTTAACAAGTGCTTGTTGCGAGTTGTATTACAGGTATGGGATGTGCTTAGCGCCAATTACAGCAATACTGACAACTGTTAGACATATTGATTTTAATAAAAATAAAAATACAGATAATATAAATGATGGAGAACCAAGAGAGTGAAGTTGCTCAACCTGTTGAGGTTGATACACAACCTGCTAAACAAAAAGTAAAACATCCAAAACGAATAGAGGCTGGAAAAAAGGAAGCAGCGGCCAGGAAGGCAAAGCGTTTGCTTCAGGTAGATGCAAAGCAAGATGCAAAGCAAGATGAAATAACAAAAATAACAATAGGTGAAGAGGAACCAGAGAAAATCAAAATAAACGTATACAAACATTATATTCCACCGTGTGTGGTTTTATTAGGCATTGCTGGGTTGGGTTTATATATCTATAACAAGAAAGCTGTTGCTACGCCTGTTGCTATACAACCTGTTGCTGCGCGACCTGTTGCTGCGCAAGTTACACCAAAAGACCCGTTTGATTTTTAATAATTTATTTAAAAAAATAATCATATAAAAAAAATGGCAACAAGTATTGACGGAAAACAAATTGTAAATATGATGTATCACGCTGGAGTGGAAACACTTCTAACTATTGGATATTCTGAGATTGGCAGAAAACTACTAAAGAGACCAACACCTAAAGTGGATTTTAATGTGGGAGATTTTGGGATGCTGTCCGTGGATATAATGTTAGCAATGGCTACGAGGGATATGTTGATTAAGCAAGGTATTGTTCCTGCGGATATTATGAAGGAATTTAAAAAAAATTATATAAAAAAAAAGGCGAGCGCAGTAGCAATGATGATAGGTGGCGCATTAACAAACGTATTGGCGTTTAGCGGTTCAAATTATTTCTTTTCAAAAATGGGAAGTCATTCAGATGAGGAAAGACAAAGGCATGACAAAGCCGTAGAACAATTGGAAGCAGCACAAGCGGCGTGGAATAAGAAAAGAACAGAGAGATTAGATTTTATTAATAAGCAACTGCAGAAAGAGCATCATGCAGAGCAGACATTTGATAATGTGGACCAGGCTATGAAGCAGTATTATTATATAACTGGTAAACATTTGGAACCAGAGCTTAAGTTGAGTAATTTATATACTCCATCTCCGGATCAACAGAATAGAGAGATTATGTTTATTGTAGTAGGCATGGCTGCAACTGGATTTGTGGCGTATAAATTGATTTCATAAAAAAAAAAAATTTGGAATGACATATGCATGATATGCATGATAGTTATTTTTGTTGTTGTTCATACATGGTTTCAATCCAAGTGGTCGAATATAATATGGTGGTTCAGCACTCTTCTTTATTTTATCTTTGAAATGACCAGGCGCCCATACTTTACCGTTGTCTAATAATGTCAATACCATGGATGGACCATATCCAATATCCAGTATTTTCGTATCTGTAAGAGTGTATATTTTATTCTTTTCCAAGTCTGTCCATTTCTTTGTGCTATATTGATTTTGCTCTTCGAGCAGTTCATCAAATCGTGAAGTTGTGATTTCCATTGTTTTTCTTTATAGTTATATAAATTTTAATCTTTAATAAAAAAAAAACGGAAAAGATTTATTACAGCCCAAAAGGATTTTGGAGAGGTTACTCAGCAGTTAAAAAATTGGCAAAAGAGGCTGGTATCAGTGAGAAACAGGCATTATAATTTTGAAAAAAACAAGCTGTGAGGCAGATTTATTTACCCGCACCAAAGAAAATAATTAGACCCAGGTTTGATGTTTCTACTAAGAATAGAGTGCATCAAGCTGATTTGTTATTTTTACCGCATGATGGTTTTGGTCGTGGACGCAAGACATATAAATATGCATTGACTGTGGTTGATATTGCAAGTAGATACAAAGAAGCAGAGCCACTGACTTCCAAGGATAGTAAAGAGTTGCCAAAGCATTAAAAAAAAAATACAGTCGGCATCTGAAATATCCAGAGTTATTACAAGTTGACCCAGGTAGAGAATTCATGGGTGCAGTATCGCAGTTGATGGAGAAACATAATGTAAATATCAGACGAGGCAGAACAGACATACACAGAGACCAAGCTATAGTGGAAAGATTTAACCGAACATCAGCTGAAAGATTGTTTGGTTATCAGTATGCTAAGGAAATAGATTCGCAAAAACGCAACAGAGAGTGGGTAAAGAGATTACCTGAAGTTGTTAAAGCAATAAATGTGGAGACAAAAAAGCCCCCTCCTATTGGAACAAAAACATTAAAAGATGATCCTATCTGTATGAATGCCAGTGTAAGATATTTATATCAACCCGGGGAACAAGAAGGTGGAAGACGCAGAGCAACTGATCCAATGTGGAGTGTAGATATTCATAAACATGCAATCTTCACTACCCTAAGATTCTAAGAAGTATCAAAATCATAAAATTTGAACTTACACTCTTCAGTTGATTTCGTGTTTATTCGTTGATTTGGGTGTAATTTTAATAACAAATCAACAAACAAATTTTATTTAAAAAAGCATTTTATCATTATAAAGATTGCAAAAAGCGCAGAATCAGACTATTTTTGTTGATTTCGTGTTTATTCGTTGATTTGGGTGTAAATTTAGTAACAAATCAACTTTTATTAAAAAATCTCAGAATATAACTCTGACTCAGCTTATTTCAGCACCTTGTGGTAGGTTATATGTATCTTGGGTGTTTCTGCTGTAATTTAGAGGCAAACAGAGTGAGCCGAACAATTACAGCAGAACACCCAAGATACATATATATTGATCAATGGCCTGGAGCTCACAGAATGATGTATACATCGAACGATAATGAAGTTTAAGTGCATTTTCAGGAAACACCCACGGCGCAACCACAGTAATGGTGTGTGAAATGTTCTAACTATGTCACGTAGTAGCCGCAGTGAATGTGTGTATGATGTACTAACTATGTCACGTAGTAGCCGCAGTGAATGTGTGTATGATGTACTAACTATGTCACGTAGTGGCCACAGTAAATGTGTGTATGATGTACTAACTATGTCACGTAGTAGCCGCAGTAAATGTGTGTATGATGTACTAACTATGTCACGTAGTAGCCGCAATGAATGTGTGTATGATGTACTAACTGTGTCACGTAGTAGCCGCAGTGAATGTGTGTATGATGTACTAACTATGTCATGTAGTGGCCGCAGTAAATGTGTGTATGATTTACTAATTATGCCGTGAACGCAGCCACAGTGTTGTTATGTGTTGCATGTACTGTCTATGCCATAATGCATCCACAGTGAGGATGTGTGTTGCATGTGCTGTCTATGCCATAATGCATCCACAGTGAGGATGTGTGTTGCATGTACTGTCTATGCCATAATGCATCCACAGTGAGGATGTGTGTTGCATGTGCTGTCTATGCCATAATGCATCCACAGTGAGGTTGTGTGTTGCATGTGCTGTCTATGCCATAATGCATCCACAGTGAGGATGTGTGTTGCATGTACTGTCTATGCCATAATGCATCCACAGTGAGGATGTGTGTTGCATGTACTGTCTATGCCATAATGCATCCACAGTGAGGATGTGTGTTGCATGTGCTGTCTATGCCATAATGCATCCACAGTGAGGTTGCGTGTTGCATGTGCTGTCTATGCCATAATGCATCCACAGTGAGGATGTGTGTTGCATGTACTGTCTATGCCATAATGCATCCACAGTGAGGTTGTGTGTTGCATGTACTGTCTATGCCATAATGCATCCACAGTGAGGTTGTGTGTTGCATGAACTGTCTATGCCATAATGCATCCACAGTGTTGTTGCGTGTTGCATGTACTGTCTATGCCATAATGCATCCACAGTGTTGTTGCGTGTGGCATGTACTGTCTATGCCATAACGCAGTCACAGTGTAATTGTGTGTTGCATGTACTGTCTATACCATAATGCATCCACAGTATTATGTTGTGTGTTGCGTGTACTGTCTATGCCATAATGTATCCACAGTGATGTTGTGTGTTGCAAGTACTGTCTATGCCATAATGCATCCACAGTGAGGTTGTGTGTTGCATGTACTGTCTATGCCATAATGCATCCACAGTGTTGTTGCGTGTTGAATGTACTGTCTATGCCATAATGCATCCACAGTGTTGTTGCGTGTGGCATGTACTGTCTATGCCATAATGCATCCACATTGAGATTGTGTGTTGCGTGTACTGTCTATGCCATAATTCATCCACAGTGATGTTGTGTGTTGCATGTACTGTCTATGCCATAATGCATCCACAGTGATGTTGTGTGTGGCATGTACTGTCTATGCCATAATGCATCCACAGTGATGTTGTGTGTGGCATGTACTGTCTACGCCGTAATGCATCCAAAATGATGTTGTGTGTGGCATGTACTGTCTATGCCATAATGCATCCAAAATGATGTTGTGTGTGGCATGTACTGTATATGCAATGCATCCACAGTGTTGTTGTGTGTTGCATGTACTGTCTATGCCATAATGCATCCACAGTGATGTTGTGTGTTGCATTTACTAATTATGCTTTACATGTGACCACAATGCTATTGTGATTTACATACGTACTAATTGTGCCTTAAATGCAATCATAGATATGTTGTTTATTACATTACTAACTTAATGTACATCTTACATGCATTCACAGTGATGTTGTGGGTATCTCTTTGTCCACCGCCATATGCATGCCATCTTCGGGATGGTGACAATTATGTATTATTGATTTTATGAAAATTCAGTTACGCTCAACCCGGGCGTAGAGGGCGTGAGCGGTAGCTAGCATATTTCACTACCGTTCATGAACCGTCTCAATCAAACGGAGACTGTAATATTGTGTATGTGTCGTGTTCGGCCGTTTCCAAAGGTCCACACTCATACTCTTTTACTATGCTATAAACGCATCCATTTGTGTTATTCTCATGAAATCCGATACCAGTAACTATAAGAACACTAAACTTGTCAAATATTTTATGTTGGTGATGTCAGATACCTTATCTTGTATTAATCCTTGCAATTGTTGTTTATTGTTATGCGTGTTTTGGTAAACTGTGGTCCATGAATGCTATATTTCCTATAGGAATTTGATATCTACGTGTATCTACATTAAACGACACTTATTAATAACCAACTACATTGTTTGTTCATCTTTTAAACATGTATACAATCGTATGAACAAACTCGTTAATATATGTTTAACATACTCATCAACATAACAAACACAAGACAACACAATCGAGTCTTGTTTGTGTTTCTTGCTTCCAAGGGACCACCTTTTCAGTATTTATTATATGTGTCGTCTAGTGTTTTGTACTCATTAGTTCCTCGTTCCCATTTATATCCTCATTTACGAGTTGCGGAATTCCTTCTCTTCATGATAGCAAACCTATACAACGCACCCTCTGGACAACTTGTCATATTAGCTGACACGCACCATAAAACCATTACAATTTACATTTATCAGTTGGTTATTAATCTTATTTTTGTCTCGTTTCAGACTTTTGATGTCCCAATGAAGCACATTGTATTACTTTAACAGACAATTTCTGGAATTTGATAGACGCGTATCGTAATACGCCATCAATCGTTTATACAAATAGTATATAGTCTCTTATATTTTGGAAAGGATTCAAGGATCTTTATTAAAAGAATGTAAATTCATGGTTAAGGTAGCGAAATATATACTCTGCCGACATTATACTCTTTGTATACTGGGTATACCGTATATACTTTGTATACTGTGTTCAAAGTGATCTTACAGGTAATTCGTTGTGATCAGTTAATATTGTTTATTTTGAAAATGAAAAATGAAATAGCATTTCTTTAAAAATGAGATATATGGTCCTATAGAAACCACAGCGTCCAAACGCAATGGCATCGTAGGTCCGCAGTGTACAACAAACCAGGACTAATATTTAATTATACAATGAAAACATCAAAATACAACAGAAATGGTGTTGAAGACAGGGTTACCGACTTGGAACGGTCAGTAGGCAATAAGGCCTACAGGTTAGCCTGAATCGATATAAGGCGTTTCACTCTGCCGAACTATTGCCGATTTCTTTCTTTACCCCGTCCAGTTTTATGGGAGCCTATATATTGAGTGATGTTTGATGCACTCTAGAACCGGGGTTAAACCCCACATCGGCGTTTTTGCCACTGACCATTACATGGTAATGTTGGTGCATGCACTTTCGTCCCTCAGGTTTTCTTGTCGTACCCTAGATTGGTTTTCTCTTTGTCTGCAACTGCTGTGGTTGTTCAGTACAATTCTGGATACATCCTGAGGTGTTTGTAATAATGTATTTGTTCTAATGTACGTGTACATGTATCGTTTGCTAATTTCTCTTGATATGGACATTGTAGTTATATATTTCCTTTTGGTGCGATGCACTTATATCTAAACTGTCTTGTCAATGGGCGCTGAAGACTTGATAATAGCGAGGTTGTGTACACAGCTGAAGACAAGATAATAGCGAGGTTGTGTACACATCTGAAGACAGGATGATAGCGAGGTTGTGTACACATCTGAAGACAGGATAATAGCGAGTTTGTGTACACATCTGAAGACAGGTTAATAGCGAGGTTGTGTACACATACAGTCGATTGAAGCTCACCATTGGGTCATATTGCCTTCTGACCGTTCCAAGTTGGTAAATTAACTCTGTCTTTACCACTCTTTGTGTTGTGTATGTTCCAAACCTCACTTTAATTATATTGCCATCCGATTGATTACGAATGTTTAGGCCCTCAACTTTAATACAAGCTCCGGAAAAAACAATTATGTTTCGAACTTTTGGGCAAAGTGGGGACAAGTAACAATGTCAAAATTGAAATCATCTCTCATTTCATAGATTTAACTTATTATTGAAATTCACATCGTGAAAAGCTGCTTCAGCATCAGAATTACTAACGTGTTCAGATATATATAATAGCCATAATAGAAAGTTTTGTCACTGTTCACTATATCATCAAGTAGATGAAACCTGTCTTAGTGAAACAACCAAACATGAAATCAATATCATAGTAATGCAAAAACAAGAGGGGCACAGTTCGTACTTATTGGGACACCAACAATTTGCCCGCACACTCTGTATACATATGTTTATCTATAATCTATCATAATACTCAACGAATGTTTGTTAAGCTACAGTTATCCTTTTTCCACATTGTATAAAGTTTGCATATGATCTATATCTTAATTCCGAGGCATGAACTCTTATTGTTCCTACACTGTTAAAATAACATAAACAATGTTACCCCCTGCTCTAAATATAGATATAAAAATCGAACAGGAAAACCAGCATTCAAGGACGACAGTCAACCACATACACACACAGAAACCAAGAATAAATGTAAAGATGAATAAAAGGCCAAATAAGACAGACATCACAAACACAAAATGGTTGACAATAGGTCTACCGCTTGGAACGGTCAGTGGCAAAAAAGGCCGCTGGGAGTTTAAAGCGGATTCTGGGGTGCACCAAACCTCACACTTACCCTACTGTCATCCCAATAAAACGGGACAATGTAAATAAAAAAATCCCCGCCATGAACTATTCTCTAACCGACCGGGCAGCATTAATAGGCAATATAAGTAAAACACAAATCTAACTTACAATAAAGAGTACATAAAATGTATCGCGCATAGCTGTCAAGGCCCAGTGAAAGTCAAGCGTGAGATGGGAGCCAGGGGGCGGGTGAGGCCCGCTAAAGTACGAGACCGTCTGTGTTTGAATTTTAGGTATTTTAGCTTAGAGGTATACTTGTTATACTGTCCATATGACCATACATTGTAACTGAATCATTTAAATCACGCCACAATATATGGAAGTGATGCGGAAATCCTGGTTCAATTACTTATAAATTTTATCGATTTTTTTTATGATATATGCTAAATTGTATTTAAATTTAAATAGACAAAAACATTTTGGTCAAATGTTCAGAATGCGGGAGAACCTAAACTGTATGCGTGTGAGTGTGATCAAATGCATGAGACTAGATAGGTGTGATCGCGATATCGCTGATAAAAGAACACTGGTTTTATGTTTTTCGGTCAAATAAACATTTTGGGAACGTTATGTTATAATCTGTATTAAACATCACATGACGGTATTTTTTTGCCAGAGAGAGAACATGTTGTGCATATTTGAAACAATACAACATTCATTGCATTACTGTCACATAAGAAAATATATGTGGGCTTGAAATGAAGTTTATGATTGATTTATACTCTCAGTAGATAATCGTACGTGAACGTTGACAATTGTTTCAATTCGTCTATGAATCATTTTATTTATCCTTAATAATTTCAGCTCGACAAAGCTATTGTATTGGTGCCGACAAAGCTATTGTATTGGTGCAAATCAATTTTTCCTAGAACCGGTTTAAACTCCCCAGTGGCCTACTTTGCCACTGATCGTTCCAAGGCGGTAGCCCTATTGTCAACCCTTTTGTGTTTGTGATGTCGTTTGCATTTATTATTACTTTTGCCTGCTTGTTTTCTGTTTGCGTGTTTGTTTCTGTGTTTTGTGGTTGACTATACTCCTTGAATGCTACTTTCCCTGTCCTATCTTTTTATATTTCTTTTCACTGTGTATGACCTAGTTAAAGAAAACGGCGAAGGAAACCAAGACGTTTACATAGCAATTTACTTTTACCGATTGGATCGAAACTCTAGATAAAACCATCCCCTCCAGGAACAGAAAAAAACAGGAAAAAGTAGACAAACCAGAGTAAATTAAAGTAACGCTTCCATTAAATATTCAGAGGCTTCTGAAGAAAAGAGAAAAAATAGTGTTAAAATAGATGAAGAAAAGAGGAGCTATGAAGAATATGTAGAAAAAGAGAGTTCTGATGATGCTACTGATATGATATATATAGTAGTCGATCAACCTCAGAGTGTCGACTCAACAGCGGTAAACAAACATGAATAAACAGCATAAATGAGGTAGAACAGTGAAGAAGTGAATGTAGATGCCATGTCAGAATTAGTATGACAGATACTATTAGTTCTGATATCAGATTTAGTGAATCTGATATTTCTGAAACATGTGTTTCTGAATTTAGATCCGACTACACCAATTACCAACCAATCAGCGGACAGGGATAAAGTTCCAGGGTAAATTCGGACCTATTACACAGAATCTCTTAATTTTGATTGGTTGCCAAGGTAAACAAACCAAAAAATCTTGCTAAAAAAATAAAATTCAACTTTTGAAGAGTACTTATAAAGGTTAAATCATACATTTGTGCAATGTATTCATAATGTGTTGCATAATAAAAGAAAGAAGTATATTTTACATTTTCCTCATGTTTCTACATGCAAGTAGGTGGGTCAGCACCATCCGACCTAAACAGCTTTTTCAAAACATACTCAACGTATGGCTTCTGTATGTTGTTTTGATAAAACTAAGATAGGTCTTTCAAAACAAGTAATAAAAAATATAGCTTCCTATATTAGGGAACTCAGCACAGAGCTTAGAGCTATAAGATAGGCCTATGGAAAATGAATTGGTGTAGTATGACCTAAAGATAGATTCTGCATGGGGTTAAAGTGGAAGAAGACATACTTGTTTTCTAACACAAAGATTTGAAAGTGTGAGAAATGTTGAATGATGGTGTATTTTGACTTTTTTTATAACTCTTTTCATGATTTTTTAAATATTTGAAAGTTTTATGATGCAACATAGGTAATTTAAATTCCTTTATTGAGGGTAGTGGACACAAAATTAGCAATACCTGACACCTGGTATACAAAATTGTCCTGTAATGCACATGTTTGACTAGTTAAAGGTGTATCTAGTAAGTTTTATTAATTTCTGAGGGCTTTGCATACATTGTTTGGCAATAATGTCAGAAAGCGACAATCAACATCTGTCCAGAAAGATGTCGAAAAGCCGCTTTTGTCTGTTTTGAAAAAGATGTTGAGGTAAACTCTGACTTTGAGTGCATCGCTTCTAAACGGTTAGTGTCGTTATGCAAATATGTTATGCGGTTTAATACATTACAAATTAAATTCTTTAGTTGGCAAAAAATATGACCTTTTGTATGTTTTTCAATAGTTTTTTTCTATCCCACCCCCTTCATTTTAATGAATTTTCATGGATCTGTGCTTTAAACAGTGCTTATTGGCTGCATGGTTACATGAAAATGACCTGTAAAGATGGTATAAACAATATCTAATAAAAAATACAATAAACAGTACAGTAACAGGCAATCTTGTGTAATGAGCATATTGTAAAACATGGCATGGCCCTAAAAATGGAGTTGGGGAGGATAGTCTCAGAATTTTGTTTTGTAATTTCTAAATTGAAAAGTTGCATTTTCTTGATGGTTTGACATATAGAAACAGCTGAATAATGTTAATTAATTCATTTGAAGGCAGATTTTGAATAAATACAAAAACAGTGGCGTTTTATGGTAAAATCTGCTATTTTGACCCCTGAAAAATCACAAATATCATTTTTGAGTAGATATTATTTTCAAGATAGCTTCAACTGGTTGAAAATCACATGTTGTTGATGTAATCAATTTAAAATCACTTTATTTGAAACAAAAGATTGGAACGGTTGTCGAGATATGGCATTTTGAAGATTCTGGATTTACGCGTAAAAAACGAAGGAATTTTGCTTTAGCCAAAGCTCTTTTAAGCCCTCATATTTTGTCGAAAAGGATTTTTTTCTAATTTTTCTCAGATCGAATGTATAAAACAATTTAGCCAGAAAACAACAACTTCAGTCAGGTTTGATTGTCTCTTTAGATCAGTCTACACCAATTACCAACCTATCAGCGGGCAGGGAAAATGTTCCAGGGTAAATTCATTGCTATTACACAGAATCTCTTAATTTTGATTGGTTATCAAGGTAAACAAACCAAAAAATATTGCTAAAAAAATAAAATTCAACTTTTGAAGAGTACTTATAAAGGTTAAATCATACATTTGTGAAATGTATTCATAATGTGTTGCATAATCAAAGAAAGAAGTATATTTTACATTTTCCTCATGTTTCTACATGCAAGTAGGTGGGTCAGCATCATCCGACCCAAACAGCTTATTCAAAACGTACTCACGTATGGCTTCTGTATGTTGATTTGATAACACTAAGATGGGTCTTTCAAAACAAGTAATAACAAATATAGCTTTCTATATCAGGGAAATCAGTATAGAGCTTAGAGCTATAAGGTAGGCCTATGGAAAATGAATTGGTGTAGTATGACCTGAAAGAGAATTATATCAGAGTAAATAAGACAAAGAAGATTTGTTTGAATGAAATACGAACATTAATAAGCAGGATCTTGTAGTAAAGCAAGATATGGCAAACTGGCTTAGAAATGACAGTATTTTAATTTTGACAGGAAGTCAACATGGAGATGACATTTCTATAACACTTTTGCACATAGTACGGGTACTAACGATACATCTATTTCAGGTAAAACTGACGATCATAGGATAACATAGATTATACAAGAGAAGTCTGAGTAGAAATAGTTTTGAAAGACGATCCACGAGGAATAAATGACCTTCTAAATGGATAACAATGTGTAATTTCATCATGAGGTTACAGAAGAAAATTAATTAAAATGTTCATTTATCAGTCTGTTAATTGTAAATATACTTACATGTTAAGTTATCATGAAATTACAGAGAAAGAAGCAATAAAATATTGATTTATGTGTGTGTTCTTGTTTCCTGTAAAATATATCAATAGTTAATGTTTCGATAAAAAGGAAATACAATAAATATAAATGTTAACCATGTCTTGATTTAATTTATCATTTGTAAATAATATTATGCTGTACGTCATTTCAGGGACAGGGGAAATATATATTTAGTAAGTGAATTATTAAGTGTATAAATTACACATTAAGACAAGTAAATTGATGTACAACTAAACTTGAATTCATTATATAAAATAGCAGTGTACCTTTAAAATTTTGATAAGCAAATTAATACAAATCACTGTTTCAATGCACATCACTAAACTGACCACACAAGTGACCAATCAGATCATTGCTTACCTGAAATGCACGTTCCCGCTTTTTGTCGTTGTGTCAGATCTTTGAAAACACCTTACAGTGAACATGATGTCGTTTACTTTTATTATTACTTTTGCCTTCTTGTTTGTTTGTTTCCATGTTTGTTTCTGTGTTTTGTGGTTGACTGTCCTCCTTGAATGCTACTTTCCCTGTCCGATCTTTTTATATTTCTTATGAGGTTTTCTTGAAAATTGTAATAAAGGAAGTATTTTCCTCTGTACCTCTATTATTGCTCATATATATATATGATTTTCTGGAGTGGTCTTGTATTAAACTGTATTGTTTCAAATTAATTACTTATTTTAACATTTTTCACAACTAATAAAATGCATGCAATTCTAATTTGTAGTGGGCATATTGTGAGAGAGTAAACAAAGCCACGTACATTGTCCCTAGAGACAAGCACTGAGGTCAACATATGTACAGAGCATGAGTAGTATAGTCATCAGGAAATAAACTATATAATACTACAATGGACTATTAAAATTGCGTACTATTGATTTTATTAATATTGAGGTCTGCTCAACCCGGGGCTAGAGGGCGTGAGCGATAGCTAACATATTTCACTACCGCTCATGAACAGTCTCAAACAAACCGAGACTGCAATATTTCGTATGTGTCGTTTTCGGCCGTTTCCAAAGGTCCATTATCATACTCTTTATTAGAATAACCTGATAAATAGCCCAAATATAATATGTTCATCCCCATTGAAACAACATTATGAAAGCAAAAGAACCACGTTCATACTATCGTGTTCAAGTTTTTACAGTATTCAACTAAACGAAACACGGATTGTCCGTATCCATAATATAAATTGGTCTCGCGTTTAAACAACTATTACATCAGAGGTTATAGTTATTCTAAACCATGTAAAATCACATTCAATTTTATATTCCAGCATGTTTTGCATTTGTAAAAGAAATCTGGAATAGTAAAATGACAGAAAATTATCATGGTATTTGGGGTAGATATGAGAAAATATTAAATAAACGAGTTGTCATGATCATTTGATCAATACTGTTAAAGCTGTACAGTCCCTATTTGAACTGGTAATAACTCATGAATATGAATGAGTCACGTGTGAAGTAGTTTCAAATCGACGAACACCCCAAAATTCGGTATATAAGCAGAAATCGATGCGTAACATTTCACATTTTTATTTAGCCTCCGTACAGGTAACATCGATAAATATAGGGCTCCAGAATATATGTGATAAAAAAATAGTTGCCCCGAACGGGATTTGAACCACAGTCTTGCACTTGTAAGTTTTGAAAGATGTACGCTGAACCACTAGACCTCTTCTATTTATTGGTATGTTGTAGCATTTTTAACACTAAATAGGCATTACGTAATAACAAGCGCGCGCACAAAAACTCATCAAGCGCTAAATAACAAGGCGAGATATGGTTGTTTTGAGGCGAAGTATTAGTTTCATATTGATAACATACAGTATTACACCAGGCAAAGTTAAACGTACACGTGCGACAATATGGACTACATATTTATTAATCCATCTTGAGTTGCGTTCAAATATGTTAAGTTATTTTGCATAATAATAAATGGTAGTTCGTATACTATTTTCTCAAGTAGAGTCATAGTTCAGTGGATAGAGCACCGGACTTGAAATCAGAAGGTCGTGTGTTCGAGCCTCTGTAAACATTACTGCTACCTGTGTATAGGTACGACGTGCACTGGTCGATGTATATACAGTAAATGCTTTCCTGCGCTATAATTGCTCGCTTAAATACCCGATTTCGACAGGAGCTGGTGAACATGAAGTTACAAATAAAGACACGCCCACAAAGAAGAAATCGATTGCTATAGAGACTCTGTAGCTTTAAGGAATTTATCAAAAGTATTCACGAACCTATTTCCTTTGCAACGCACTGATTGTTTAGTGATTGATATATAGTTCGCAGCTATGCTTTCCGCATTAATAGTATACTGACCGGAAAGACTGGGGACCCTAAGATAAAGACTCTTTGCCACTTTGATCGTCTGATGACCGAATAGATTGTGGAGTCTATGATGACGACAATATGGTGATGCTTACTTAAATCCTCAAAAGGAAGGAAACATTCGATGTTTGTCTGTAATTAACCTCAACGGTATATTTTCTTCTTGCCCTGACTTTTGCTAAGTCACCGTATACTTTCTTGGTCTCCTTCTGTGTTCACATATTAGGTTATATTACACACTTCATAATCGAGCATTACATCTTTTTTATTCTTCTTTGATTTGGTGAATGAGTACGTCGGTGAGGAAAACATTCATTCATGGAATAAAACTCCATTCCGATGAATAGCTTAAGACAATTCCATTACAATGTTCACATAAATAACAGCTTCATTATTGTTTTTATTCTATCAATATAAACGTTGGAAATATAATTTGCATGCAATATTGACAATACGACCAATCTAGCCATACATCTGCGTAGTCATTAGTAGAGGTAACACGCAAGTAACTAAGTGGTAAAACACATTACCCGCCTAACAAGCAGATTGGTCATAAAATAGTCTCAACCATAACATCCACATAATCGTTAGAGGAGGTAACACGCAGCAGTCCACGTCTTCACAGTTAGTTCGGGAATTTAATTAGATACATTTTTTAGGAGTTTAATATATTTTATGACTTCAAAACATGAACATGAACATTTATAGGGCAAATAAGTAAACTGTATCACCTTTTTTTAAATTCCAGGAGAGCTAAAACAGTTGTCGAGTTTCATAAACTAACCCTGCTACCAAAGTGGTAATACTACTGCCTGCCAACAGGAGAGCAGGCTGATAACCACATAAGCTCAACCTAAACCCGGCTTTTAGCATAGGTAATACTACTTTACTACAGGTATCAGTCAGTATATCTGAAGTATATTTATAGTTATAATTGACAGTGCCTTCGTATCCAGAAAGAAATTAAACGATTTTAAAAAAGTGTCAATAATACAAGTAAACAGAATATGGATTTTTTTCACCAAACCCTATTTTATATTTTCACGTTCACTTCTGTACTCTGTAAAATTGTCAATATACACCTAAGTAAAACTCAACGTAAAATATCGTACACAGCAGTAGAAAAATAAAGCTGTGACAAGTGGTGCACAGTTAGTAAACCCATAAGTATACCAGCTACCTGGCAGTAAACTGTTTTACCGTATCTTATAAAGCCACCAATTTGCTCAGACTCTCATAACATGCCACAGATAAGAAGTGCTGTTTGTATCTGAAATAAATTTAATCACTTTGTCTTCATCAGATATCACACGTTTTACATTTTATCATCTTTATCCCACAATGACTTGATTTTTAGATTGATTTATATTCTATATGTTTATCTTGTAACCACACTGCGCAATTTCACACACTACTCGTGAGGGGGTGTTGCAGTATCAGTATATACGTAGATAATATACGAAGGAATGTTTAAAATTCTGGAAAGTGTGAAATATTAGTATTTAAATTTATCGGCATATCGATTAACACGCAATGCGGCTGTTACCTTATTGTTCGTTCTAAAATACACGTAGCATGGAATATTGAAGAGTTTAAAGACAAAACAATCGTACACGTGCTCATGACCTGTTCAAAATGTGATTTTAAAGTTCTGGGCATATCAAATAAAGGTCAATATCTGATTGTTTGTATATATGATCATGCATGTGAAATTCACGAAAGTCCAATAACAGAGAGAATTCAATTGCATATATTTTATAGAACAATAATTTTTCTCATTGTTAGACCAACTTACTGAAGAAAAATATCTAAAATATTAATGACTCGGGAAACTGACATGTCTACTCTACACTAGTGTACGATACATGACAATAGTTCCTAAAATACAAGACCGACTGTCAAAAACCGTGGCTCGTTTTCTTAGAATATTTCTATATAGAGTATATAACATACTCTATATTTCACAGTATGACAACACACTTTTGTTTCACTGCCAAAACGCAGTATTGCAAAAATGAGATATAGGGTCCGAACGCAATGGCATCGTAGGTCCGCACTGTAATGCAAACAAGGACTTGATAATACAATGAAAGAGACAAAAAACAACAGAAAGGGTGGTGAAGACAGGGTTACCGATTTGGAACGGTCAGTAGGTAATACGGCCCACTGGTTAGCTTGAATCGATTTTATATGCGCACAATCCTCGCTATTATCCTGTCTTCAGCGCCCAAATAGGCAAGACAGTGTAAATTTAGTCGTTTAATTTGGCATAAAATGGATTACTTTTGTTGTCTACTAGTCGTTTAATTTGGCGTGAATGGATACAATTTGTCGTTATATACTAATAATCTAAGTTGGCGTGTATGAGGCGGCATACGTGACTATATGTTGTAAGATAAATATATATTGTGTGTAAAATATATATATTGAATACAAAAATATATATGATACAGACAAATATATACCTTACTCCGAAATATATATATTGAATACAAAATATATAGGATACAGACAAATATATACGTTACTCGTTACGTTAACCAAGTTACACCTACAGCATTAAAGACCGCAATGGCTGTTTGTAGACGCTCGCAATCGCTATACTGCTGCGCATGACCATGTTTTTAGCGTTTTTTACACCCAGCATAATTGGCTTGTGCGAGTTTGAAAAAACGGGACAGTGTATCAGTCTAGGATAACGTATATATTTTAACACAGTCTATGACAACGTATAGTTTTGAAAAACACATATATTCTTTTTCGAGAAACTGTTTATTTTCATCTCAAATATTTTTATCTTCAATATATTGACAGACAATATGTTTTTTATAAAGCGAATATATTTTTCGGTATAACATATATATGTTTGCGTCTACGATATATAAATTAGAGAAAACATGTTTTCAGAGTAACGTATATATTTGCGTCTACCATATATATTTACAAATATAATATATATGTTTCAATATCTATTTCTAGGAGTAACATATATATATTTGTATGATATATATTTTTGTACACAATATATCTATTTCGGAGTAACGTATATACTTGTCTGTATCATATATTTTTGTTTTTAAAATATATATTTCGGAGTAACGTATATATTTCCATGTATCATATATATTTTTGTATTCAATACATATATTTTCCACACAACGTATATATTTATCTTACAACATATAGTCACGTGTGGCGCCTTATAGGCATGGTTGGATATATGTCCTTATTTACTAGTAGTCTATGGATACATTGAGTATTGACGCCAGTTGTTACTAACTAGTTGTCTAATTTGGCGTGAATGACGAAACTGTTGTTATTCATTAGTCGTTTTATTCGGTATGAGTGGTAATTGTTATTATTTACTAGTCGTCTCATTTGTCGTGAATGGATATACTGTTTTTTATTTACTTAGACTTCCTCGCTCACTCAGTTATTGGAATTCTCAATTGTTTGAATAGCACACCCAAAACAAATCAGTCACCCTAAAACCAACACGTAATTGCCACTAAATGCGTGGTTAGTTCCGGCAAAAGCAATACAAGAATGTTAACTGCAGACAAATAAGACAAATTCTCAGACATTATTAGTTATTAGGATTCTTGACAGGGAACATGGGCTCACATTCCCTGCCTGGAAATTATATTCACCCGAGCCGTTAGACGAGGGGGAATATATATTTCCAGGCAGGGAATGTGAGCCCATGTTTCCTGTCAAGAATCCTAATAACGAATTTGTCATACTTCAAAGTTGTAACCATTTATTTAAGAAAACAAACAGTCAAAATACTATTCGATTTTTATTGCGCTAATTTCCCCGTAACGTGCCTCTAACTAGACGTTGTTTACTTTCGTGACGTCATCGCTCTAACGTCGTTAAATTTGGCGGATTTTTTAATAAAATAAACGTATTTTGTCCCTATGTTAATGTTTTATTATCTGTGAAATTGCCTAAAAAATACACTTACTATTATTTCAGACTTTTACACACATTGGAAAGCATAGAAAAGCGATAGGGAGGAAACAATCGGCGGTTTCCAAAACGAATCGGCAACGTAATCGTCGCCATTTTGTTTTTGTGTATTCGAGTAATAGGGTACCTACGGGGAATTCGTCCTATTTTCACGTCGCGAGACGTAGACATGGGCTCATGTCTACGGCGCATTGACCAATGAAGTCCTGAGAATTTTCTTTGCAGTATGACAATTATATTGGGGATGCAACTTTAAGAAGTATCTAATATCTTCAAGACTGATACACTCATTTGCATGTTTATTGGTTTCTATATGCTCCGAACCGAAATAGTAAAAAGGATATATGAAAGATGAATGGCCACCCTTTTTCTAGTATTATCAATTAACAAATTTAACTCTTAAACATCATATGAATATTTCTTGATAGTCTCGGAGAGAAACATATATTGAAAACCGCTACTAAAAGAGTATGAGAGTGGACCGTTGGAAACGGTCAAACATGATAAATACGAAATATTGCAGTCTCGGTTTGACTATGACTGTTCATGAACGGTAGTGAAATATGCTTGCTACCGTTCACGCCCCCTAGCCACGGGTTGAGCAGAAAGTTGTATGTAAAAATAAGCATTATTTGGATGACGTAGATACTACTTTTACCACTGCGTGACTGCACGGGGAAATGAGGTAAATCTGAGTTATATAGCTTCACAACTAATGCCAGATAATTGATAAATACATTTACCTGTGAATTAATTTACCTGTTCAACGTTTTCTTCGTCATCAATTAAAATCTTATACTCGCTTTTCACAGATATTGCAATCATGTGTCAATTGTAAATATCAATTGTTGTGTGTTGATTTCAATTTACATAAACAGAAACATGTTCTTGAAGCAAAATATGGCCGGAGAACTTTAAAGTGTTAACTTGTCCGCTCATCCGTGCTTCTTTAGTACGAATGCTCAGTTTCTAAATACTAACAGCCGTTCAGAGTTCCGATACATATACATCTGCATTCCAACCAAAAGGACATCATAACCGAGTTCCGCCTGCTAGTTTTACGTCACTGATATGCGTGTTTTACGTCACTGATATGCGTGTGTTTGGGACATTCCTTGAAATAAGTACGATGGTCGTTATTTAAAAGGAAAACCACCGTTTGACCAACTTCTGAAATATGCTATTGTATTGTGGTTCGAACCAGATGTCAGAGTTACATTTGATTTGAAACGTTTGCGACGTGCCACGTGCTACTTGTAGCAGTTATGAACTGCATTGCCATGCATTTGACATACTTTAAAATCGTGATGTCAATGTCAATTCCTCTGCGTAACAGAAGAAGGTCCAAGGAAATCAAGACAAATATCATCTGAATGTGTTTGAATGTGCGTGCATGACCATTGAATAATTGACAATAAGTGTATGTGTGTTTTGTTGTTGTTTTTCAACAAAACTCAAAACAATTGCTTGGCATCTCCCTTCTCTCGCAAAAAATATTGAATATTCTATATAAATAAATATTCCTGCATTCATATGTTAAAACGGAACGTTATCTTTAACACATACTTATTTATCTCACCTTCTGAAATTTAGCAAAAAATAGAATGAGGTTGTTCTGAAATGCATAGAGCAAAAATAATATGCTCATGTGTTTTAACTCGTTCATGCGTTTTGATAATTTAATCATACGATATATACCAATCAGTTGTAGAGAAAATACACGAATGTTCCAAACCATATTCTGGCTATCACTAGATGTTAGGAAAGCCAAATGGAATGTAATTCTAACGTGTCAATTTAATATATTTTACTCAAATAATAAGTGAATCGTTGGATACTTGTCCATTTTATAGTCATTAATTAAAACACGCCCTTGGCACCTGTTATGCATATATTTCAACCTTACTGCATGATTATAAATACCACATAATGCAGTTGGAAACTTAGCCTCCACAGAAGTAGTATTGGTTTATGTACTTAGTCTATGCTTTTTGTTCAAGAACATTTATAATCATGTAGTATACACATACGTTTAATTTTAAGGATAAATTAAAACAATAGTGAATTCTTGTTTTGATGTCTATACGTCAGTATATATAGTACATAGCATGACATACTTTCGTTGGATACCACAATCCTACTATGAAATGAGGAATATTTATGTCTCAATAAAACTTCGCCTAAATAATTTCGTTAGCAATAATGTTCCAAATCGGTTAACTGCGGCAGCAATGAAAACGTTCTCATTGTTCTCTTCTATATGTCAGTGATCTATGATTTGTGTAAACTGTATTATAGACATGTTATACTTCAGTAAGGATTAATTTGTGCCATTCTTTTGCCAAACACAATAAAGTGTTAATCATATGACCAAGTTCATATATAGTGACCTTTATATTCAGTTTTAGTTATATAAATCCATTTTCTTTATGTATTCCAATACAAGTGCAAGCAGCAAAAATAATGGACATTGTCATTTTTTATTAATGAGTATTGAAAAGCTGAATCGATTTGCGGAGATTTGGTTTGACTCTATTTATTCATGTTTAAACCACTACCCACGAATATTAGCTCCGACAAACGGTTTTATCTTAAACTGACGCTGGTTCCAGCAAATGTATTTCCGTGAACTAATTGCCATATCTTTAAAGAAATATCATGTCATTCTCGCAATATAGTGAGATTTAGAAGGACATTTGAACATAAAAATATATTTTATGATCGTTATGGTAACTATATGGCGTTGTTATAGGTAAGGTCATGAAACACACTGTCATATTTTATGATCCGATGCAAACAAAAGAGCCCATGTTGATAATGCTCAAGTTAAACTCCAATAACATCGTTTAAACACAATGTATCTGTAATAATTGGAACGTGATGT